>OY821521.1:60062382-60580113 GCA_963682025.1 Cordilura impudica
AATACTTTTTTAAGAAAAGCAATTTTTTAAGAAAATTTATTTTTTAAGAAAAGGCACTTTTTAATAAAAGTTACTTTTTAATAAAAGGGAATTTAAAAAAAAAATACATTTTTGTGAAAAGTAAAAGTAAAAAAATATTATATTTTAAGAAAATGCTATTTCCTAAGAAAATGTAGTTTTTTAAGAAATGTACCATTTAAAGAAAGTGTACTTTTTAAAGAAAGGAACTTTTTTAAGAAAATTTACTTTTTAACAAAATAATATTTTTCTTAAAATAAGTTCTTCTATAAGAAAATTTACTTTTTTAAGGAGTGGTACTTAATAAGAAAAGGTAGTTTTACAAGAATATACACTTTTTTTCTGAGGAAAGGTACCTTTTAATTAAATGTTAATTTTTAAGAAAAGGTACTGTTTTAAGAAAAATTACTTTGTTAAGGAATTTGTCATTTTTAAAAAAAAGACTTTTTAAAGAAATGAACTTTTTAAATAAAATTCACTTTTTTAATAAAAAGTAATTTTTAACAAAAGATAATTTTTGTTTTAAATTTACTTTTTTGAGAAAAGGAGCTATTTGAAAATGTACTTTTTTAAGAAAATGTACTTTACCAAGAAAACTTACTTTTTTGAGAAAAGATAATTTTTAAGGTATTTTACTGAAAAAGTGATTTTTTTAAGAAGAGGAAATTATTTAAGAAAAATAATTTTAAAAAAAAAATAATTTTATATGAAAGGCATTTTTTAAGAAAAGTTGTTTTTTACGAAAGCATTTTAATAAGAAAATGTACTTTTAAAATCAAAACCTTTTTATTGCAGTGTCTTTCTTACGAAAATGTACCTTTCATAACAAAATGTACTTTTTCAAAAAAAGTACCTTTTGAAGAAAAGGTACTTTTTTAAGAAAATCAACTTTTTTAAGAAAATATATTTTCTAACTTAATAAGAAAAGGAACGTTTCTAAAGAAAAAGTACTTTTTTAAGAAAATAAACTTTTTTAAGAAAATATATTTTCTAACTTAATAAGAAAAGGAACGTTTCTAAAAAAATTTACTTTTCTAAGAAGAGGTTATTTTTTAAGAAAATGTAGTTTATTAAGAAAATGTGCGTTCATAATAAAACGTACTTTTTTCAAGAAAATTCACTTTTTTCTAAGAGAGGGTACTTTTCTAAGAAAAGGGTACTTTTATAAGAAAATGTAAATTTTAAGAAAAGCTGCTATTTTCAAAAAATTTACTTTTATAAGAAAAATAACTTTTTTAAGGCAAGGTACTTTTTTAAGAAAAGGGGGTATTTGAAAAAGGTATTTTTTTAAGAAAAGGTAATTTACCAAGAAAAGGTATTTTTTGAGAAAACCTAATTTTTAAGAAAAGCTTATTTTTAAGAAAAGGCACTTTATTAAAAAGTGTACTTTTTTAAGAAAAGGAAATTATTTAAGACAATTTACTTTTTTAAAAATAAAAACTTTTTTAAGAGAAGATAATTTTATATGAAAGACAATTTTTTAAAAAAAGGTATTTTTTTACGAAAGCACTTTTATAAGAAAATGTGTTTAAAAAAAAACCTTTTTATAGAAAAGTGTCTTTTCACGAAAGCGTATTTTTTAAGAAAATGGACCTTTTAAAAGAAAAGGTACTTTTGCAAAAAAGGTACCTATTAAAGAAATGGTACATTTTTAAAAAATCTACTTTTTTAAGCAAATTTACTATTTTGAAAATACTTTTTTAAGAAAATCAACTTTTTTAAGAAAATATATTTTGTTATATAGGGAACTTTTTAAGAAAATGAACTTTTCTAAAAAATTTACTTTTCTAAGAAGAGGTTATTTTTTATGAAAATGTGGTTTATTAAGAAAATTTACTTTTTTTAAGAAATTGTGCCTTTTAAAGAAAAGGTACTTTTTGCAATAAATTTACTTTTTTTAGGAAAAGGTACTTTTCTAAATTTTTAGAAAAGGTAATTTTGTAAGAAAATGTAAATTTTTAGGATATTAACTTTTTTAAGTAAAACTACTTTTTTAGGAAAATTGGATTTTTAAAGAAAATTTACTTTTTTAATAATAATAAAAAATAAAAAGTAAATTTAAAAAAAACTACTTTTTTTAGAAAATTGGGTTCTTAAAGAAATTTTACTTTTATAATAAAAAGAAAATTCCTTTCCAATTTTTAAGAAAAGGTACTGTTTTAAAAAAAAATTACTTTTTTAAGAAAACTGCTATTTTAAGAAAAGTTACTTTTCTAAGAACTGGCACTATTTGAAGAAAAGGTAATTTTTTATCATTTATCGTATAAATTAACTGAAAATGTGTACTAAAATAAAGAAATATACATTTAAGAACTGGACTTTTATAGCCTCAAAGTAGTTTCTAAACAACAAAAATAACTGCTAAAGTGGTAAAAATACTTACTGACAAAATTATACAACAAATCAGTAAGAAATAAACGTTGTGTCATTTGTTTGTTTATTTTTTTTTTATTTATTTATTTTATTATTAGGTATCTTTTTATATAACAAAAACAAAATTTCCACAATGTTTATAAACATTGTTGTATCAACATGTTGTATACGCCATCATTCGAATTCATATAACATAATTTGAATTGATTAACATTGTAATTAACCAATATTTTAAGAAAGGAAAATAAAAGAACGACTAAGATTATTTTTTGAAATTGAAAGAAAAAACGTTTAATTTTAAAAAACTGAAATAAACAAACGGCATCGGAAAAATTATTTTTTTTAAAAAACAATTGAGTTTTCATTTGAAGTTAACTGTACTGAAAACTATTTGACTTTAGCTAACCAAGTGGAATCTAATACCTTTTCACGAAACCCATTGCATGGGCTATCTTATAGTCGGTCTAGATCGACTATAATTTACCTACTTGTTTATATCTCAATATTTCTGGACACCGGCAAGTTGTCTAAATTCTCATCCGACGGAAACTTTAGCTTCAGTTTAAATGCACCCTTTAAATCTTTTTATAACCTATACCACCATATGTGGTTTGGGTATAATGACTTTGTGCTTAACCTATACCCATTTTTTATTATACCGATCGACTCAGAATCACTTTCTGAGTCGATTTAGCGATGTCCGTCCGTCCGTCCGTCTGTGTGTCTATGTAAACCTTGTAATCAAACTACAGGTCGCAAATATGAATATATTTTGATGAAATTTGGTACATAAGCTTTTATCAGCCATAGAATGAACGCTATTGAAATTAGTGAAATTCGGTCCACGTTTAGACCTAGTCCCCATACAAATGACCACTATGAAATAGACATAAATTGCCATAAGATCCAAATTGTCATATGGATCTCAGTCAAATTGGGTTTGTATGTGTTTATTATATTCATTAATTAGTGATTCAAATGAAATCCCTACAGGACAATTCTTAGTCATAGGCCCCATATAGAGCTACTTACCGATCTTCACTTAAATCTATCAAAAAACAAAAATATTGCACAGATTTTTCTCAAATTTGGTTTGTTTATATTTTTTCGAAATATAAGTTACTTTACCAAATATGGTCAGGATCGGTCCATTTTTGACCTAGTCCCCTATAAAAATAACATCCGATATGAACTTTTTCATATCTGCAGCCAAAAAAATTAATAGCAATATGCTTATTTTCTATATCGAATTAGTTGGACCGAAAAGATAGGGTCTCTAAGCTATGGTATAGGGTACCGTATAGTCGGTCTAGACCGACTACAATTTTCTAACTTGTTAATTGTGGACTTAATAACTTCCTGGCTCGTGTTTTAGCCCTATTGTTTATAACATCGTTCCGATTTGAAAAGTTTTGTAACTTTTTATAATTTTAGTTTATTTAGTATCTAATTGTTTGGCATGAGGAATTTAGAAATAAAAAAAAATTTTATAAAAAACTGGAAACGATTTTTTTATCTATAATGTGGTAATGTGTGTTTGTTTGTTTGTATGTTTGTAGGTGGTAATATCCGTAACTACTCATCTTACTGCAGAAATGGGAAGTGCTATACGCTATAATTTTTTAAATATCTTTAGTAGGCGGTGCACCTCCCATACAAAGTAAGTTTTTAATATCATATACTCTATATTAAGTACTATGATAGGGAGAGCTTTGCAAATTTGTGTAAGGTCAACTATTATTAATAATAGTAGCTGTGCCGGAAATGGGAGGCATCGCATAAGTGGGCGTGGTACCTCCCATACAAAGTAATTACTCAATATTATATGTCTCGAGTACTATGAGTAGTCGGACAAAAATGGGCGAGATCGGACAAAGGGGTGTCGTACCCCACATACAAATTAAATAATAAATGTCATGTATCTTTAATACTGTAATAGTGGGAACCTTAGGACTTTGCGTGAGCCCTTTCATTACGATGGTGGAGGGCAGGATGTGGAGGGGGGTAGTGAAGCACACTAGAATGGAGATTTGTATGTTCGTATGTTAATAATATCGCTAAAGCCAGAAAAAGCCAAAATCAAAGCTGCAAAAAAAATCGTCAAAGTCAAAAATTGTCAAAATCCAAAATTTCGAATAACATAATTCGTCAAATTCAAAACATGAAAAAATCTAAAATCAACAAAACCGAAAATCGCGAGTAACAAATAATAAAATATATTTTCAATATTTTATTTTTCCAATATTTCGACCAACATTGTTGGTCATTCTCATGGAATTCTATAACACAAAAAACAATACATATAAATAACAAAAAAGGAGAAAAGTAGTAAACAAAAATGTTGTAACAAAAGTAGAATTAATTACATTTTTCTTAAAGATAATTAAGTGGTGTCGTCCTAGTGTTGATTTTTGTCAAACTTATTACTTTAACTTTCTATGTTGTCTTATTATCTGTCGATATATTTGAGCACATTTCTCAGTATCGGTCTTGTAATTTTGTCTCTTTTCAGAAGGTACATTAATAATATGTAGCATTTCAAAAGCAAATCTTCTCCCCAAGTTAATATTTTTATCGTCAAAATTTGGTGTGGGTGTCCAGTTAATATACAGTGGGCAGCAGGTGCTGTTTTTTGCTCTAATGGCTTTTCTTTAATCTTATATCTGATTTGTTTGACGATAGTCTATTTATACCTTCCGGCATACGCTGGACTTGTTCCCATTACAACTAATCTTATATACTAAATTCGATTTTTCATTTTTGTTTAACCTAGATTTTGTTTTATTATTTTCACTTTATGATCGTTGGCCCAAAACCAATTATATTTTTTTGCAATCATCTGTAGAAAAGAGAAATATTCAAGCAAAAAACGCCACTGCAGCGCAGGTATGGGGCTTTGGGCATTTCAACGAAGTAGATAGACTACAACGGTATTTTATGAAAATAATTCTAAGAATACCAGAATGTACTCCAAATTACACTCTTATGCTGGAAACCGGTGCTGTCAATAATCATTTGTACACTTAAGTGTTTCATAACCAATATATAACACGAGTAATGTATCAATACCAACCAACCAGGTTGCCACATCAAATCACGAAGATACTTATTCGGAAATAACTTTTTTGGGTCAAAGAACTAAAAACGATTGCTAATAATTTCAATGCTTCGTGGTCCAGTACACAGCCAGAAAAGTATCTGTGGATGGCACCACAGAAGGGAGCGAAGGGAGCGTACTATTTAAAGAATAATACAAGCCAATCTAAAATAGCCTGGATATTTAAAGAAAGATGTGGACTAATTAAATTAAATTAGAAAACCTTTGGAGTAATCGGCAGACATTTTTATAAAAAAAACATTGTCGTAAATATATAATTTTCTTTTTTTGCAATATTATTAAATAAATAAATTTAAATATTATAAAATGAATTTACTTGTAATCTTAATTATTGTAATAAAAAGAAGAGCTGCTACTACTCATCTGGTTTTGGCTTGAGATTTCGTAAACCGATTTATGTTATATATAGTAGTCGACCATGATGCATCTACATGTTGCATTAATAAAACTTGATTTTCTTAATATTTAGTCCGTATTTAATATACGTGTATTAAATTTCTTAACTTTTAAATCATTCTATTCCTTATTTTGTTTTTACAAAAAATTATTGCGCTGAACATTTTTGTAAATATAATGTGCAATCGCCCGTGTCCAACATTTATAATGATTTATGCATTGTTCCCATTGAAAATCATTTTAGTTTCCGCTGTGTAGCCGAAGGTGAAGTTCTAGATAATATCTTAGCAATAAAATCGAATGCTGTTGGTTTAGGTGAAATGAATCCTTTATTTTTAAAAGACCTAATCCTAAAGCTCTGGCCTTTTCTTACTCATCTATTCCACATTATCTTTACAAATTCATTTCTTCTTAAGGATGTACACTCTCAAAAATTATCCTTATTTCTAAACAAAACAATGATTTTCGGCCTATTGCAATTCTCCCCTTTTTATCTAAAGTAATGGAAAATCTCATGTGCAGACAAGTGAATGATTTCCAGTCTGGATTTGTGAAGGGAAGAAGCTGTATTACAGCGCTAACAGACGTGATTGAAGATTTAAGAGCTGAACTTGATAACAATATGGCTTCATTCTTAATACAACTGGATCATAGTAAAGCTATCGACACAGTAGACCATTCCATTTTAACGAAAAAATTTGAAAAATTGTGTTACTTTTCTCAATCAGCGTCCCTACAAGAAATGAATGACTGAAACTAACACATAAACAATTATTGTACCAACACACTTGCAGTTTTTTCTATTTAAAAACATATCACTGTCACGTTGCTGTTGTAGAGTTGGTTTTGTTAAGGTTGAGGAAAGGTAAGTAATTAATTAAATTAAAAGTTCAAGTTAATTTTTTTGTTTCTTTAGGATTCTTCAAAATATGTCAGTGAATTCATTAGTGCCATTCTCAATTGTGGTGACACGTCCCTCCATTATACCCTTCTACAATTTATTTTTTGCTCGCTTGTGGCCTATTCCTGTTGGATCGTTAACTATTGCTGTAGAATATTCACAGACTTTCAATCTAGAACTTTTACACCTCTTAGGAAACGCATTTGTGTAAAGAATTATATTGTGCGACAATATGTTATATCCTGGATTTCGATTGCGAATGCTGTACCAGAAAATAATATGGTTATCTATTTGATATTATTGATGGACTTTTTATCATGTTGGAAGATAATACACAAGAAATATAATTGTGTGAAATAACGCTGACACAGTTTATTAAATCGATTCGTAATGATTCCAGTTAAGTGCGCATGGAAGACACTATAAATATATTGTTAATACAGGCGCAATCAGCAAATGAACTTATTAAGGTAATGTACTGACATTTTATTAAAAATTCTAGCTAGAAACAAAGTAAATCTTCCTTGCAGAATTTTACATTAATCCTTATATCTATCTTTCAGTCTGTTGCCATAACATGAATATGGTTTTTTTAATATTTGGCTCGAATGTTTTAATTTATGCCATTCTGGAATATAGTGTCTGGAATATAATGTTGAAAATATGAAGAATATTAAGGAATGTGCAGTATCCGTAAATTCGTCCATAATGAAATTAGTTTTCAAAAGAATAAAGATCTCAAAATATTGAACAAATGGATTTATGGAGGTATTATCACAATATCTCACACACCGTTCTGTACAAACAATTTTCCAAATATAGTGTATCAGTTTTGGCCGAAATTGTTAATTCATAATATATTGTTTTCTTTAAGAACCTACTGATTGCACTAAGGCCCATTACCGGAAATTTCTATTGAGTTTAGTCAATTTATTCAGTGCTAAGTTACGAACCGCTTTGAGGGATGTTTCGAGTGAAAAGTCAGCAAAGTTGTTTAAACATTCAACATTGTCTCAAAGTTATCGACACGTTTCGGAATTCGTGATATTGTTGTGTTTTTAATATTTTAATGTTTAATGTTTATTTCTATTTTTGATTTTTAATACAATAAATAAATATATAAAAAATAATAAGCCGTGTTTCATTATAATCAAGCGTGACCGGTCAATGATGATGTATATATCCATCAAGTATGACCGTCAGCGATGATGGATATATCTATCATCGTTGACTACTAAACAGCGGTAGAGTGAGCAGTTCAGATATATATTATATGGTTTACATACTTTCATAGGTTAGAGTAAGATGCAAAATCACATGTACACAAAAGTTTCGGTCAGTTTTGGCATATTTGCCTTAATAAAATGATAGAAACTTTGTTCTACGCGATGACCGACACTTCAGTCAGTAGTGACGGTCATATCACCGGTCAAATGACCGTCACTGTTCTTGTAGGGGTGCAAACTTGTCAATTCATATCTCACTGGGAGATCACAAGTTGTAAGTTTGAATGATAAAAAATCAAATGCCCTTAATGTAAACAAGGGAGTTCCGCAAGGCTCCGTACTACGACCTCTTTTATTCTGTTTGTATATTAAAAACTTACCAGATATAATAACTAACAGCAAAGGTTCAAATGTATGCTGATGACATTCAAATTTATAATAGTGCAGCTTTGAACAACATTCATTCGTGTGTGAATAATATCAATCACGATTTAGCCAACATATAAAACTGGGCCTCAACCAGTGGATTATGCATAAATCCTTTAAAATCCAAATGTATTTTTGTCTCAAAAAGTAAAATATCTTTAAATTATGATATTCAACTTTATATAAACAACGAAACTATTGAATTCGTAGATTCTTCGAAAAATCTGGGATTGATATTCAATAATATATTAACTTGGTCTAACTATATCAATTCCGTCGTAGGACGCATATATGGAATGCTTCGAAATCTTTGGGTCGTAAAATCCTTCACACCTTTTAATATAAGTATGTTGTTAGCTAAAACGTATCTCATCCCCGTTTTTGCAATCTGTGATAGTAATGACTTTAGAAAACTCAAAGTTGCTTACAACAATATTGCTAGATACATATATCTACAACATAGGATGTGGTGAATCTATATCCATTTATTCATATCAGATAAATCAAATGAGTTTTGGAGATCTCCTTAAATTTAAAAGCCTTATTTTTTTACACAAAATTATTACATCAACGTTACCTATCTACCTTTGTAGAAGGATACAATTTGCTAGATCTATTCGTGGCAAAAAATATAATCCAAAAAAGATTTAAAAGCCTTTTATCAGAACGCACAGTGGCGCCATTTGAGTTTTTTCGTTGCAAAAATAATATCTTTTGAACCGAATAACATAATTGAACAGTTTAAACAGCATATGATAGATAACTGTTCAGCCTATGAAATAAGTGTTTAGAAAGGGGGCTACGCTTTGCAGGGGCCTACTTATGGGTTATCAAAATTAAAACTTGTAGAAAAATCAATTTTATGGTAACTAAAAAAAATTATTTTTACATTTTTAGATTGTTTTTATTTTTTTTCTTTAGGGTTTTATGTTTTAAATTATTACCCGACAAATTAAAAAAAAATTACTTCTTTTTTAAATTTATTTTTTTAATTTTCTGTAAATATTCATCACAATTCGTAAGAGAAGGTATATCTAAAAGACTAATCATTTCTAAACTATAATTATTTTCTAACTCTATTCGTTACTTCGCATGCCGCAGGGAAGAAATAAGTGGATCGGAAGATGCTGCCAACATGTTGAAGAGGTCCTCATTTTGCCTTACCCTTGATGCTTTGAATGTGTTCTGCAATCTATATTTTTTATAAAATTTGTTAAGAGACTCCTGTGCTTCTTCAGAAAGCTCTCCAATTGGCAAAGACTGCTACTCAATTATATCTTTACCATGCGCCAATATTTTATGGAGGGTCGGGGTCAACTGCTTCTGTGGATACATTTCTGCTAAAAGTTTTCGATGCATATTCTCCATATTTTGTAGAATTGACATTTTCTTTGCAGTTTAAAACATTCAAGATCGTTCCCAATCTTTTCACGATTTGGTTGTTAATTCCAGTGATTCTGGTTACTGCCTCATCATTTTCAAAAAATCTCCTAGAAGTGTTTCCATCGTTTGAGTTACCATATCCGTGCTTGGGACAGTCTACTTTTAGTCCAACTTGTTTAAAAAAAGCATCCTGTATTTGCTTCTTTCTGATCTTTTCCTTATCCTTTATTGATGTATTTTCATAGAAGTTTTCCTCCTCTTGTGGTAGGGTATACGCCAGTTTAAGCAAGAACTCCATACACTTTATCCTTGCGTGCAATGGTGACATTCCATATTCGTAATTCTCCTCGTTTGTAGAATCGTTTAAATTACAAAAGTTTTTTGCAAATCGGGCATGACAATGTTGAGGTTGTTCCTGTCAGTTCGTTTATGACTTTTCCGTCAACCATGGTCAGGTGGAACTCGTAATTGCATTCAATATATTTTCCTTCTCCAATTTGCAGCTTTGTAGGCTTAATCTTGCTTATTTGTTCTTCAATGTCCTTCACCGTGGTCCTTATGAGTTCTGCCGATTCCCTTGCAAACTGAAACATTATTGGTCGGCAATAATGCACTGATGACAGACGTGGATTTTTCCAGTGTAGGGAAACATCAGATTTTAGCCGCAAAGGAACAACAGATGCCATAAACATATTTCCGTCCGATATTGTAGCGTCATCGGAAGATATCCTTTGCTTATAAACGCCTCGTCCGGATGATCCATCGCAGCCCCATTTGCTGATCAATGTCAGTTTCTCAGGAAGAATTTTCACCTCATTTTCAGGAAGACTCTCCAACAACCGTTTTGCTGTATGGCCCATGAGATCCTGCAGATTGGCTTTCAAAGAGACTTCCGTAAACTCCGTATGCAGTGGTCGTGAATTTATTTTGGCTTGCGTAATATGCTTGTATCCTGGTAAAACGTTAGCCCCGTGTCGCATCAAGGATGCCCGTAGTATCTCATATTTTTCTTTGGAAAGTTGTAAGTCCATAAACAAGGCCAAGGCTTCTTCGGAACCATACTTTTTAATGTGTGCGTTTGTGGGCGTGGGAATGCTTTCCTTAATCCTTTTTAGTCGCAGTGGGATTGCATCAGCAACAGATTTTGTAATCTGCGACCTAACTCTTTCACTATCCTTTGTATATTTAATAGACAGCGCGTCCGATAAATGCTTCGTGGTCAAGTCATTGGTGGCATCGGCAAGTTTCCTCTTTCTTGTGAAAATTGAACACTCCTCAATACTTTTTGTTGGCCTTCCTTTTGCTCCTCTGGTTGATGTGGTAGGTTTATTTACTGCCAATATATCCAGGATGGTGTCTTCATTAAGCCAGTCCTCGTATTTGGAGTTGAAGTTCTGAATGGTTCGATTAGATTTCACCCATTTTGCCTTAATATTTGCATATATCAGATAAACATTATTTTTTATAATTTCGCTTCTCTCAATATTTCCGTATAAGCTATCAAGTACTTCTAAAGCAGCTTCCTCGAAAAACTTTGGTGTGGTTGACCTTCTAAATAGTTCAAATAATTTTAAATTGTTCAACGCCATGTTTTCAGTACTTAAATTGTTTAACGCCATGGTTTCAGTACTTGTTGCGCCAACTTTCAGCCGTAGACTAATTCAGGCATTATGCTTATTTTGCAATATATAGGCTTATGCTACCATGCCTAAAAATTTACCTGTTCCCTGCATACATATGGATTTAGGCTGAATTGTGCAATTTTGATATTATGCTCGTGTCTAAATAAGATTTGTGCCTACCTGGAGGGACCATAAGTCAATATTGTTCTTGACCATTTGTACTCCAAAGTAATTTTTAAGTGAGGTGCGTACCTGCGAATTTCAATGAGTAGTTTTTTGTGCATCCTGTGTCTGTAACAGAATATTGGGAGTAGACTTTGGCAGAGGCTCACAGGTAGACAACCAACTTAAAATGCAATTTTCAAACTATTAGATCAAACTACTGTCAGTCAAAACATGTAAGGGATGCACGCCATACAATTTCTGCAACCATGTCTTTTTAACCTTTTTTACCTCTAGAAGCCAAACGGGCACGTACGGGCAGATAAAGCCTTTTGAATTATGTAAAGAAATAATCAAAGAACATATTTTGCAAATATGGCAAATATAGAAAAATATAGATTTTTTTTATTTTCCGTCAAAGTTGAAAAATAGTGAAAAAACGGATAGTTTTTAAATAGTGATTTACCAGGAGAAGCACAAAGCAAACAGTTAATTTTTTTTATCATTATACATCTAATAAATACATCAATCAACACAAACAAAAAATAAGGCGATTCGTTACCTATTTTTCGTGATATTACACCTGAAATCGCAACAAATTGACTAAAAATTGTGTGTTTTTTTGAAAACCGAAAGTCGGTCAACTTTGAACGGTTATATCTTCTAAACTAAAAATGTGATATTATTAAGAGTAGCATATTTGAAATCATTGAAAAGTTTCCTATAACACGGGTTTTTTCTTTATACATATGTTACCTATAAATTTCATTTTTATATTTTTTTATTTTTATGTTATTGTTATTTATGATTTATGTTCTCATTACTCACTAGCACTATAATTTATAAGATTTTTGTTTTGTTGTGCTAGGTCATCAAATAAATAAATAAATAAATGAAATGAATAAATGATTTTTTTTGAATTCAGCGTTTGCATTCTAAAAACTCGAAATATCTACAACAAAACTTCATAATTTAAAAAACTTTTCAGTTAACGATATACAGTCATCAAGAAGGTTTGTATGGTCCACTGTCTGGGCTTCGAATGCCAGATAACCATTTTGTAGTTCTGCTGATAATGGTACTATTGAGAGAGCAAATTACTAATATACATAATTTAACAAAACAATGTACAGAGAATCTGTCAACATTTTTGCATATTTAAATTTTACCGTTTGTTGCATTATTAAAATATGTAAAACAGCTCCATAGCCAACTTTGAATTTTACGAATTTGAAACAAAATATTCTTTATTAAAAAAAGCGAGAATAAATTTTTAAACTTTAATGAGCTTTTAATAAGTTTCTTTTGAATTAGATCAAATACTTAAATAGATCAAATACTTAAAAAAAACATACACCATTCAAAATCTAGAAGAATATAAACTGGGTGTTTAATAGCCTACATGGTGAACTGCGAGAATAAATCTTAGATTCAAAGTTTTAAGATTCTAAGGGCAAACATTTTAATTTAGTTTTGAACGCTAATAACGTTTATTAAGTGACCTCATGCTACCCATCAAAGTAAATTTTTTTTTATCCAAAATAGTTAAAATTACTACAAGTTTAAGCTAGAAATATATACTTATGTAGTTTTAATATCTTTAAATCACCAATTAATTTAACAGTAGGTTGTCATAGAAACTAATCAGAATGAAACACAAAGAGCTATTCAGAAATAACAGTAATTATTCTATTATAGATGACCACAATATTTCACTACAAATAATATATGATTAATTGATACATCGTCAAATTTGTTTGTATGCCCGAATTTATTTTGTTTGTTTAAATCATTAACAACCGGTTAAAACATTTTTCGAAAAACATTAATTTACAAATGAAATAAAATGATAATTATAGAGCAACCAGGCGCAGCAGTGAACATTACAGCTTTTTTTTCGAAAAACTCCCAAAATGGGTTATTTGGGTTAATCGATTAATCATTATTTTTTGTGTAAGCCTGAAATGTATTTTTGTTTTTTTTTTTTTGTTTTAAATTATACAACTTAGGTGGTTAATTGTTAAATAAAATAAACGGTAAATTTTTATCAAAACAAGTTTTGGGCAAACGGACAGATAGATGGACATTACTACTGGAATTATCAACCAGGCTTTTAAAAACCGGTTAAAATTCTTGTTTTTTTTTATATTTCAAGGTGAGGGTTTTTTAAATAAATAATTTTCTAATATCGATATAACAAAATTTAAATTAATTCATTCATTTATAAAAAAAAATACTGTTTGATATTCTATTCCAACTTAACTTTAATTATTTGACATTTCTAAGCTGCAAAATGACACAGTTAACCGAAAATAATAAATCAACTAAATTAACTTGGAACTACTTTTGCATTGAAAAGTGTGCTTCATCTTGTAATTTGAATTCAACATAAAACAATAGGTTCCTTATATCTTCTTCCTAAAAAAAAGTACGTTTTCTTACAATAAAAAAAAATCATGTGAGTCCGATCACAGGGAAGTTCTGTAAACATCTAGTAATTAAAGATTTTTTTATGACACTTTTTTAAAATCAAACAGAAAGCGTCATCCATGTATCACTTATAGGAAACAACTGCAGGGGCTCTGCTGATATAAAAATATTTATTATTTATTATTTCAACCGGTTAATTTTTAATTTTACATTTTTCGTTTTTCATTTTTTACTTTTCATTTTTCATATTTCAGTTTTCATTTTTCGTTTTTCATTTTTAATTTTTCATTTTTCGTTTTTCATTTTTATACCCTATACCACTATGTGGTTTGGGTATAACGACTTTGTGCTGCTATTTGTAACTACCAAAAATATTTGACCTAGACCCATCTTTTATTATACTGATCGACTCAGAAGAAGTAAACCTTCTCAGAAGAAGTAAACCTTCTGAGTCGATTTAGTGATGTCTGTCCGTCCGTCTGTATGTTCATGCAAACCTTGTAATCAAACTACAGGTCGCAAATATGAATATATTGTGATGAAATTTGGTATAAAAGCTTTTATCGGCCACAGGATGAACGCAATTGAAATTGGTCAGAATCGGTCCATGTTAAGACCTAGCCCCCCATACAAATGACCCCTATGAAATCAACATATATTGCCATAAGATCCAAATTATCATACAAATTTTAGTCAAATTGGGTTTGTATGTATATATTACATCCATTAATCAGTAGTCCAAAAATAATCCCTATTGGACAACTCTTAGTCATAGGCCCCATATAGAGCTGCTTCCCGATCTTCACTTAAATCTATCAAACAAGAAAAATATTGCACAGATTCTTCTCAAATTTTGTTTGTATATATTTTTGCAAAATACAAGAGACCTCACCAAACATGGTCAGGATCGGTCCATTTTTGGGCCTAGTGCCGATATAGATATAGCATCCGATATGAACTTTTTCATATCTGCAGCCGAAAAAATTAATAAAAATCCCACTCAAATTTGGTTTATGCTTATTTTCTATATCCAGTTAGTTGGGCCTGAGATATAGGGTCTCTAAACGCATGATATAGGGTATCATATAGTCGGTCTAGACCGACTATAATTTTCTTAATTGTTTATTTTTCATTTTTCATTTTTCAAAACGTTTTTATAACGCTATTCGCTCCCTCATTTTATCCCCAAACACTTCCTAATCTTTTCACCAATACAATCGTACCTCATACCGTTTTTGTCTTACTCTGTTTTTGTGATTGTATTGTTAAATAGATTTTTAACCCCCGATTTTTGCCCGAAAGAGTGTATGTAAGTTGGAAACAATTATTAATAATTTATACAAATATAATTGTTTTTTAGTTTTATATAATGCTTTCGCGGCAACAAAGAAGCATTTTCATGGCTATTAGATAAAATGAATCCTCATTTTAAATCCACATCAATTCTATTATCCATCTAGTTGGCAGCAACTTTGAGGTTTTTTGTTGAAGGTTTTTTGCCTTCCCCTTAAAAGTATTAATTACTATTAATTATTTAGTCCATCAGTGTGTCCATATAAACCTTGTATGAATATTCTTAATCGGACCGGTTTCTGGCATTTCCGCCTTCATCAACGATTTATTAAACAATGTGATAATTGTTATGTCAAGCCTCACGAGCGACCTGAATAGAAAAATTTCATACAGAAAAAATATATTCAATTATAACTTACAATTATCACAACGTTCAATAAATCGCTGATGAAGGGTGAAATGCCACAAACCGGTCCGATTAAGAAGACAGTGTAGTGATGAATTTTTGAAATATATGCTTTCTTTTTCTCTACCACGCACCATTGGAACAAAATTAAAATTTGCATATTAATTACATTATTAATTTCAATATGTCTGAAAAATGACGTCAAATCTAACAAACTTGTATGAATATATTTTCATAAAACAAGTGGACCCCTGCTGCTCCGCAGCATTATATTATATTATATTAATTTTTATAATATAATACCAAAAATTGCCAAGGGAAGTTAACGTGCAGTAATGCCAAGATATGCCAAGATAAGTTAACGTACAGTAAAAGTAAAGTTGATTCTCCACGCATAACTTTCCTCAAACCCAACGAATTTAAGCAGTTGGTAGCTTAAAAGAAGTAGCTTGATCCAGTGAGTGTTCTTAGACCTATATTAACAGCTTACGTTAATTATAACTCTAGTTATAGAGGTTTGAGAGAAGAAAATTATTGAAAAAAATCTTGAATGCAAAGTTTATTCATAAATTTTTTAATACATAAGATTTGGTATATAAGCTTATATCGACCATGAGACGAACGTTATTGAAATTGGTGAAAATCGGTGCATGTTCAGACCTAGTCCACATACAAGTCTCATTCAAATTGGGTTCGTCTATGTTTATTACATCCATTAATCAGTAGTTTAAAAATAAAGCCTATAGGAAAATTCTTATCAAATACAAAAATATTGCACACATTTTTCTCAAATTTGGTTTGTATCTGTTTTTGTAAAAAAAAGAAGTGACTTTACCAAATATGGTCAGGATCGGTCCATTTTTCCACCTAGTCTCCATATAAATATAGCATCCAATGTGAAATTTTTAAAATCTGCAGGTAAAGAAATTAATAAAAATTCTACTCAGATTTGGGTTCTGCTTATTTTTTATACTCAGCTAGTTGGACCTAAGACCAATTCCAAACGCATGGTATAGGGTATTGCATAGTCGGTCTAGACCGACTATAAGTTTCTTACTTGTTTCATTTTGATTTAAGTGAAAATCGGGAAACAGCTTTATATGAGGACTATGACTAGGAATGGTCCTACAGAGTTTTTTCGGGATACTCATTTATGTATGTAATATACACATATAAACCAAAGCTGATATACGAAATTTCATCAAAATATATTTTTATTTGACTACAAAGTTAAAATCGGCATATAGACTGACTGACGAACGGACATTGCTAAATTTCATCAGAAAAAGATTCTGATTCGATTGGTATAATTTGGCAGTTACAATTATAATTAGAAATTACTACATTTTCAATACTTTGAAGAATTTTTTTTATAAATTGTTTAGTTTTTCTTTTTATATTTTTCCTGACTTATGTACAGGGAAAATGCATAAGTTGTTTCCGGTTTAATAAAGATATACCGCCAGCGCAGAGTACGCTGTGGAATAATTTGACTAGTACGCCATTTGTTCGTCTGTCATTTAAAATACAAAAACACACAAGTTGAATTCTCCAAAAACTAGCATTTTTGTTTTATCGTTTAGTGAATCAAAATATTTACGGCACACATTGCTTTTCCTATTTAACCAAACGAGAAACCCTGTTGAAAATTATCGTTTTCTGGTAGAAACATATGTGACCTGGTAGTTTAAAAGGGACCTTTCGCCCAAAAATAAACTTTCGAGAAAAACATTCTCAAAGTTAACAAGTCCATATTGGTACTCCTGCACGTTGATATTACGTTGATTATGAATCTGGAATCAGATTTTCAAAATTCAAAATGGCGGATGCAATATGGCGGACAAAATTTAAAAATTGTTTGGATTTGCCTAAAATTCATTACTCGGGGGTTATTAGGGTTGCTGATTACGAATCTGGCATCAGATTTTCAAAATTCATTATTTACTCAAAACATAAAAAATCAATTTAATGTCTTCCATATTGGATCCATATTTGTAATCAGCGACTCCAAAAACCCCTTATTACGCAGTTCCAAGCAAATCCTTCCAATTCTTATACATTTCTATTGTACCGCTGGTTTTTGGGGTTTTAGTCAATTTCGTCGATCTTCGAAGTGCATTTGTAAATGAAGCTAGAGCTGCGGGGCTTATTGTGTTGAAAAGAGTATATCGTTTTCTATAAGAATCACTGAAAAAGGGAAAATTGATTTTTTTGGGCGTAAAGTCATTTTAATTTTACAGGTCACATATGGTAAACACGTTCCTCGAATTTAAAAATGAAGATTTTAATGTGAAAGAAAGTGTTAGACCAGGCAAATGCAAAACGAGCAATTGCAAGTATTATTGGATGATGACCCAACTCAAGCACAACGGCAATTAGCATAAACATTATATGCAAAGAGGAAGATCAATAAACTCGGTAATGAACGTCAAAAAGAAAATAGCAAAGTCACTTGTGAAATATTAAAGAAAACCGTTTTTGTTTCGAATTACGATGGATAACGAAAAATGAATTTATTTTTAAAACGCTAAGCGAAAAAAATTATGGTTTTCAGAAGACCTTTTCGGCAAGAAGACCATTTTCGCTATCGCCAACAATTGATTAATTAAAATCACGAATGTATGGCAAACTGATTCTGTTACACGCCAATGCACAGTCTCACAGCAAAAACCAGTGAAAGACACCATGAAATCGCTTGGATGGGACATCACCTCTTCGCCCCAATGGTGCACGCTGGTGCCAAGCAGCACTTTAGCAATTTTGAGGAAGTTGGAAAATAGTTCTACGAATCTTTTGCCGCAAAAGACACGCCATTTTTCTAGCATGATATTCATAAATTACTCAAAAGATGGGCGAAATGTGTAGAAGCTGATGGCGAATATTTTGAATAAAATAAAAAAAATTTTTACCGAAAAAAACCGGTATACATATTAAAAAAAACCCAGATATTGAAAAACTTCTTTGTCTTCATTTTAAATTTTCGAAATACAAGTTTGTTTGCAAAAAATGGCTATACAGTGAAAACTCTCTATGATTGAGAGGGAAAGTCTAATAAAAAACATAATATTTTTTTGAGTTTATTTAATAACAAGAAACAAAAAGAGATCATTCAAATTACGTAAATATATAAAATATATTAAAGGGGTATTTTTTGAAATTCACTGGAACATATGTCGTATCTGATGATAAATAATGTTTTCTAATTTCTAATTTCAATTCATTTCGAAAAATTATTTATAGTTTTTTGTTTTATATTCGCTTCTTTTTCTTCAATAATACGATATTGCAAGCAGCTTTCCAATTATTTTAAATAGTTAAAATCAGTCAATATTGTTTTACATTATGAAGATGTTTAATCCATACATTTCTCTTTTTCAATAACTTCAGATGCGCTTTCTGTATTTTCAATTTCAATGAAGATGTCATCTTCGGTATTTACATTTTCATGAACGCAAAGATATTCCTTTGCACTTACAGGCCAACAAGCTCGCACCAAATATGTTAGTTCTGTTAAAGGAATATCATCTTCGTCATTAACTTTAGAACAATTGTAAGCATCTTTATCAAAACCAGCTTTGCGTCAACAAATTTGAGTTGTTTCAGCAGTAACTTTTTTCCATTCATCTTCTACAAAACAAATTTTTTGAAACGTATAAATTTGCTTCTCAATAAGCGCCCTGGTAGGTGAGTAGGTAGCGTGCTCGCCTTTCATGCGAGGGGTCGTGGGTTCGATTCCCACCAGAGGCTTTGGTCTGTCGCTGCAAAAAAAAAAAAATGAACACACTACTCCCGCTTTCCTCCTTAACCTATTTTTTTCCTGAGATCAACACAATGCACTGCATCTGTAGGGGGCATCCCCTGAGTGTTGATTAATTAAAAAAAAAAAAAAACTGCCATAATGAAATTTAAAACTTCGAATAATTCCTTAATCTAAAGGCTGGCAAAAAGGTAACCATAATATCTTTATGTTATCTAGCACCACATCGCGAGAATGAGACGCTACATTATCCAAAACTAAGAAAGTCTTTCTTTTTTCTTTACCATTTTACAAACCAATTTCTGTAACTACTCGTTCATAATATCTCTTGCCATCCAGGCCCTTTTGTTTGATTTCCAAATAATTGCGATTTTGCTTTTCTTAAATACTCGAGGTCGATCAGTTTTTCCAATTACTAAAGGCACTTCCTTTTAACCCATAATGCTAACACAGAAAAGCACCGATAACCTTCCTTAGCCAGTTTACCTGCTATACATTTAATGTTTTTCAAAGCCAGTGTTTAATTGGAAAGTGCTCTATAGAATAGACCGTTTCATCCAGTTTTTTTCGAGTTTTTTCTTCGATTCATAATCATGGATGGAACAGGAGTCCACCACTTCACACCTGAAATAAATTAACAATCAAAACCGTAAACTGATATGGCACAATCGTGCCCAAAGAAGGCGAAAGCAGTGAAATCTGCAGGGATGGGCGTGGGATAATTTATATTGATTATCTTCAAAAAGGAAAAACTATCAACGGCGCGTAGAATGCTAATTTATTGCAGCGTTTATATAATGAAATTAAGGAAGAAAGGACGCAATTGTCAAAAAATAAAGTGATGTTTCATCAAGATAATGCAACTGTTCACACAACCACTTTGCGATGGCCAAAATACATGAATTAAAGTTCGAATTGCTTCATCATGCACCTTATTCACCAGATTTAGCTTACTTGGGTTATTCCAAACTTGAAAAAATGGCTCGGTAGTAAAACATTTGCCAACAATGAAGCGGTGGACACAACAATTGATGGCCATTTTAAAGAGCTGGACAGTTTTTACTATAAACAGGGTAATGAAGTTATTGAATATCGCTGGGAAGTGTATCGAGCTAAAATGATATTATGTTGGGAAATAAAGAATATTTTTCCCAAATTTGTTGTGTTTTCTTTGTCAAATCGCCTTCTTATGTGGTAAACTAATAAAAACAAGTAAGAGTGTTAAATTCGGCTATGCCGAATCTTTGATACCCTCCACCTAGGTTTTCTTGCACTATTTGTAACAAATGTAAATAAAATATTTGAAAATGTAAACAATTTGAACAATTTATTAATTTATTAAACAATTTTAAAGTCAATAGAAGATAGTAAACAAAATATATTTTTAAATTTCGGATCTTTTTCGGAATACTTGTCCATGTCTTATATTTTAAAATCACTAGCGTTAATCAGTTTTATTTTTTCGATCTTATTACATCAGTTTGTCATACCATTTGTAACGCATCGATAAATGAATTTGCGTCTATGTGTTTAATGCAAAAGATTTCTTACTATTGTCGAATTGTAGGGATTTTTTGCAATATTTTTTTTAACAATTTAATATTATATATATTTCAATTTTAAACTTTAAAATTAACAAGTAAGAGTGTTAAATTCGGCTGTGCCGAATCTTTGATACCCTCCACCTCGGTTTGAGTCTTGATAATAAATGTAAATGAAAAAGTAAACAATTTGTTAAACTTAATACCAAATTATTTCAGCAAATTCTTGGGTTGGTTTTCGTCTTTTCTATTATTTCGGATTTATTTCGGTGTTTGCTTTTTGGTCATCGTGGTTGCTGATCGGCATACATTTAGGTTATATACCTCTATGCATGCGTTTCCGGTTATATGACATAACTTCTCGTTTAATTTAGTTTTTGCTAATTAAATAGCTCGCCCTAACCTCCATTGCAAAGGTAATGGTTGTGTATGGTGGCTATATGCATTAAATCGTGCTAATTGGAGATGGCTGTATAGTTTCTTTTAACTGGCCAAATATTTCTTCATTGCGACCATATAGGTCGAATGGAGTAACAAAATAATAACCAATAAAAACTCTCAACTTTTTTATTAAAATATTGCCATATTTGGAAAACAAAGAGAATAAATTTATAATAATAAATATTCAAATTAGGGATGCCAAACGCAAAAAACCAAATGTCCCAAACATTTTAAATAAAATAATTTGTTATCTTTATTTTCTGAAAAACTTCAAATATTCATCCAAAAAAATTGTGAAAATTTATATATAAATAACATTCTCATCAAACTGCGTTTATTTATGTAACAATTTTTATGTTCGCAATTCTTAAATGTCATTTGAGGTTTTCTAAAATGCATTGAATTTAAATCAATGTTTTCTGTAGTCCGATTCTGTAAATTTCAACGATTCGACAATCGCAAAATATGTCGACAGCTATTGTTGTTTGCACTAAGGATTAAGTGATTCATTAGTACATACATCTTAACGACACTCGACAAATGTATTTTTCTATTTATTTAAATTGTAAATGAGTGGCATCTCTGTCAAAATAAGCGAAAAACACAAAGAATAGAAAAAAACAAATTACTTCGTGTTTGACAGGATGATTTTATGTTTATGTTTAATATCTTTATTTTGTTTACTAATATTTCTGTTTATTTATTTGAAAATGAAATAATGAATTGGATATGCTATTTAATTTTTTTATTTATATAAAAAAGTTTTTTGATAAAAGCAAAATATTTTCACTATTTTATGATTTTTATTTATGTATGACGACATTTCAACCTAAAAATTTAAGTTTTTATCGATTGAATAAACAACACAAAAACGGTTGTCGTTTAGATAACAACAACAGCTGACTTTAACAATAGCGAATATCGTTTAAAATTTTTACTCATAATTTTGCAATTTTCTTTTTTTAACGATTCGAGTATCGTTAAAAGAAGTTAGTTAATCGCGGTACTGAAAATTATGTAAATAAAATAATATACCGATTTATTTCTAACATGCCGTTGCTATGGATATACGTATATAGAATATATGTATATTATTTGTATTATCTAATATGTTTATGTATGTATATGTAAATATTACACACAAAAAATACAACATCAAACGTTATTTTTTTTTTTCTCTTTAAATAAATTTATACATAATTTTTTTTTTTTTGCAAAATTTACATTGTTTTTTTTTTTATTAACAACTAGGTATTTTAGCATTATTTGCTTTAGATGTTGGTGAATTTTTACTCCCTTTATATCAACTCGTAGTGTCTGCTTGCCGAAAAAATTTTGGATCGATTTTAACCACTTTCCCGTGACCCATTCGATCTGAAATTTTGCAGGCTCGCTCGTGGTAATGACAGAAATGATCTAACAAATTTTTCTACCAGATTTAACAAAAAAAAATATACAAAGGGTTAGTTTTTATTATATTATTACCACAACGACCACAAAAACAACAAGTTCAGCTATGACAACAACACATCATTTAGAATAACAACAAGAACAATATAGAAACATCATATTTTTCATTTTTTTAAATTTTTCAGAGATTTCCCAGGACCTGTTCCACCGATTTTAATGATTTTTGAAACAGAAATCTTCCCATGAATTTGGTGAATCATTCTCAATAAAAATGATCACTGTAGCTGCACTATTGAGGGCGTGATCGTGACAAGAACAACATAGAAAATTATATTTTTTCAAGACTTTTTTTAGTTCTTTATTCAAATCTCGGGCCCTAATTGACCGATTTGGACGATTTTAAATAGCAAACTTCTCAGAATGTTAATGAATCATTTATTATGTCAACGAGCAACCTAGCTGCCCGATTGATGCCGTGATCGTGATTTCCACAGACGGACAGACGGACATCGCTACATCAACTCCGGTTGTTATAAGGATCACAAATATATATATTTTATGGGGTCCAAAATTTTTTTTCTAATTATTACAAATGGAATGACAAACTTATATATATCCTCTGCACACTGGCGTGGAGGGTATAAAAATACCTTTTCTTAAGGTACCGATCATAACCATATTTGGTAATGATTGTCAAAAAATAAAGTGCTGTTTCATCAAGACAATGCAACTGTTCATACAACAGCTTTGTGATGGCCAAAATCCATTAATTAATTAATTAATTAATTCGAATTGCTTCATCACGCACCTTATTCGCCATATTTAGCTTACTTGGGTTATTCCGAACTTGAAAAAATGGCTCGGTGGTAAAACATTTGCCAACAATGAAGCGGTGGAGTCAGCAATTGATGGCCATTTTAAAGAGCTGGACAGTTTTTACTATAAGCAAGGTATTGAAGTGATTGAGTATCGCTGGGAAAAATTTGTTGTGTTTTCTTTGTCAGATCGCCTTTTTATGTTTTAGAAATTGCATGCGATGCTTGAATTTTTTTTTTACAAAATGACCTAAAAAAATTTTTTCATATTTAATATAAAAGACTTGAGAAACAAACTTCTAAACTAAAAATTATAATTATTATATTATTATATGAATTTTTATGAATCTTTGAAATATATGCTTTCTTCTTCTTTACCATGCACCATTTATAAATTTTCTTTTAAGTTTTTTAGATCGTTTTGTTTGTTCAAACCTGATATAACCAGGGCTCTGGAGTTGAAGTCAGAGTTATGGAGTCGGAGTCGCGGTATTTGTACCGGAGTCAGAGTCGGAGTCGCGAGTTTACGTTTACGTTTTCTGTATTGCATAAAAAATTCATATAAAATTTTAAATATTTGTCAAAAAAAAAAAAAATCTTCGAAATTGGAGACGTAATATTTTACAGATCATTATGAATAAGTAGATATTAGTTTTGAGAGTAAGTTAATTCAAGTACTTAAATTAAATAATATAAAAGTGCTTAATAATTTACATTATTTTGGAATTCTAATTATTATTACGAGTCAAAATTGCATTAGTACAACGTATAATCGGTTATTGATCAAGTTGAAAATAGATTTGTGTGACTTTATTAAGGTTTGTGGTTAATTTAACGGAATTTGAACAACATTCAGCATAAACCTAAAATTGATTTGTTTGTGTTATAAAATATTATAGTTCATATTGTATATTATAGGTCTAGTATTTTAGTTAGTTTCTTATTTAAAAAATTACATTAAAAGAAGTAAGAATTACATTGAAAACTGAAAGTGGAGTCTAATGTTTCATGTGAGTAGCTACTAGCATACAAATGATTAAGTTGATCTCCAAATATCTACTATAATTTAATTTTTTCTAATAAAAATTTAAAAAAATACTATACACACATGATAATTTGAAAAAATTTAGACGAGCAGGAGCAGTCCAGGTCGTCTGTTAAATTTAGTAGAAAGTAGCGAAGAGAAAGAAACTCCACCAGCTACACTTAAAATAGACTTTTACCAGGCATTAGAGGAGGTAGAGAATTTGACCGTTCTTAAAACCCGATTTGAGATCATCAGATCCGATGTGAGAGCATCAATGAAAAAAGATATTATTGAGGCTATCCTATTTCTAAAGACAAATGTAGAGTTATTTTTTGAAGTTTTTTTTTTAAGTTTCCGATCTTATAGTAATTTGTTTATTATTGAAAAAATTAATAAGAATAAATAAAATATTGAAAAAAATAAATGTGACATTTAGTGTATTTTTATTAATATCCTTAAAAAGGTTGCGGCTAATAACCCTGAAAATTACCATCCAATTGCAATATGCTCTGCCCTCTCAAAGGTGATGGAGAGCATGATCAATTTCCATCTTGTGAACTACCTAGAGGCCAACTCACTTCTTAATGATCGTCAGTATGGCTTCCGTAGAAATTATTCCACGGGAGACCTGTTAGCTCTACTTTCTGAGCGCTGGAGTCGATCCATTCGCAATTTTGACGAAAATAAAGTGGTTGCTCTAGATATTTCCAAGGCATTCGATCGTGTGTGGCACAGTGCACAGATATCAAATCTTATTGCATTGTGGGGTCGGTAATGACTTCTCTCGACTTATATCGAGTTTTCTCAGAGATTGAACAATACGTGTTGTTATTGATGTGGTCTCATCCAATAAGTTTCAGCTTAATTCAGGGGTACCCCAAGGTTCCGTTCTTTCTCCTTCTCTTTTCCTTATCTTTCTGAACCACCTTCTTGGTCAAACTTTTAACTAATTATACTCTTTCGATGACAGCAGCATTTGTCATTCATTTTCCTTTAATTGTAGGCCAAGCCTCTTGGAAGTTGGGGGCAAAAGGCAGACAATGAATGACACACTCAATCAAGACCTGTTAACAATCTCCGAGTGGTGTAAAGCGAATAGGGTTGATTTTAATGCGCTGAAGACTCAATGTTGTATGTTGACCCATACGGTCATGGATTCAACAATGTCATCTGTATATATGGGTGGTATAGGTATTGAGGAGTCGGATACTCTTGATGTTCTAGGCATGAGAATTAAATGTGATGTTCGTTGGAACGAGCATGTTTTTCAAGTGTCGAAAGAAGCAATCAAGTATCTTAGTTTTCTAAAACGGTGCAAAATTACTTCACTCCTTCTGATCTCCTTAAAATCTACACCACTTACATCCAACCGAAAATGGAATACAACTCCTATATATGGGCAGGAGCTTCAAAGTCTATTTTGGAGCTACTTGACCGTGTGCAAAGGAGGGCGTTTATGCTCATCAATGACAGTAGGGTATCCAATTCTATTGACTCATTGGAACAATGTCGGAATGTGGGTTGTGTATCACTGTTCTATAAATACTACCATGGGAAATGTTCTTCTGAGATTAGTGAACTTATTCCAAGTGCTCGAGTTTCGGTTCGCTCTACCCGCTTCTCTAGTAGATCACATCCGTTTGTAGTTTATTGTCCAGTTGACCACACAACGCATTACAGAGAGAATTCGTTTATCAGTCTAACTGGCCGTATGTGGAATAAACTTCCCGCAGAGGTCTTTCCTGACAGTTATAGTCTAATAAAATTTAAGTCAAATATCCACAAACACTACTCCCTCTTTCCTCCTTCCCATAACCTATTTTCCTGAGATCAACACAATGCACTGCATCTGTAGGAGGCATCCCCTGAGTGTTGGTTAATAAATAAAAAAAAAATATATCTATATACATTTAGTATCGGAGTCATATTTGGAGCAGGAATAGGAGTCGGAGTCGGACTTTAAAAATTACAACGGATGGATGGGAGTCGGAGTTGGAACATTTTTTTGACGATCACAGCCCTGGATATAACCCTGATTGCTAATTTTTTTGTACAAATAATTAAGAAACAAACTTTTAAACTGAAGATTTTTTTAAAATATATTTTAGATTTTTTTATTGGGCAGATTTCACAAACACTTTAAAATATACAGATTTGTGTGGTAATAGAAAAGACTTAAGAAACAAACTTTTAAATTGGAAATATTTTGAATAAATTAAAATTTTTTATTTTATATTTTTTTTTTTTTTTTTTTTTTATTTTTTATTATTTTTTTTTAACTGGTATAAAAATCCGTTAATATAAAACTGATTTTTAATTTTTTTATAACAAAAATTTTCATATAGAAATCATAAAGCTAAAGAACTAAACCCTAAAATTCTATTAAAACTCAACGGAATGTTTTAGATTTAAAATCGAAATCATTTTGATTTAACAATGAGTTAAATTAACCAAAACCACTCACTCTTGTACTACTCTTTCAGCAGCAAATAGCTTTACACTTAAAACTCACCATACTTTACATTTACTCTATTTTTTATTCAGCAAACTCAATTAGCAATCTCAAACAAGCTCTCCCAATAATTTTTTTATATTTCATGCTATTTTACTATTGTTGTTAACAGTAAACAAAATATACAATTGTGAGTAAAATATAATAAATTTTGTTTATGCCAGCAGTAACATAACGAAATGCGATTTTTCTTGGTTGTGTTTTTCTTTTTGTTACTGCAGCTATTTTGGCTGACTTTAGTTTTCAAATGTGTTTTTGCAGTATAAAATACAAAAAGTTTCATTAAAACCGAATCATTTAAAGAGTAGAGCTCAATTGTTAAATGTCAAAAGAAACTACAAGAAAAAAAAAGAACAATAAAGAAATAAGCAAATCATTATTATAAAGCTGTGAAGTGAATTTAAATAAATTTGTGTAAAAAAAAAAGAAATTAAACAAATTAAATTGTTTAAAGAACAATTTATATATAAAAGTTAATAAAGTTGAAGTTTTACAAAGTAAAAGTTTTATAACGAAAAAACACAAACTTCAAAAAGTTTAAAAACTTTTAGTCAAATTTGTGGTTGAACAACCAACTTTTCAAGGAATTTCAAAAAAAAACAGGATAATTTTCGAATATTTTGTGGATAAATCTAAAGCAAACATAAAATGCAGTAAGTTATTTTGTAGTTTTATAATGTTACAAAGTTATTGGTGTTTAATTAAAGTGTTGCAATTCATTCTCAACTGGTTGGGTTTTTTATTTATTTGCTTTTTTTAAGTTGAGTCATTCAAGTACTTTCAGCTTAAGGGCTCTAAATGATCTTTAGAAAATTATGTGTGCTTTATTGTATAGAGATTTTGAAATAAATACCATAGCAAAAAATAAACACCAAACTGTATACGAGTATGCAAATTTTATTTATTTAACATCTGTTATATTATTATTTTTTTTTTTTTTATTTCAAAATTAAACAAAAGCAAACAAAAATTAAACCTTTATCTATACAAATCATATTTACCAACAGTTCTTGTGGGAGTTTTATTTTTCTGTGTATAATTTTTTGAAACCTTGTATTGTCTATTCAACTGTCTTGTCTGAGATCTTCTTCATTGGTTTCTTGTTTTTCTTAAGATTTTCTAGTGTTTTCCTTAATTCTGTTGCCATCCACTTTATACACTTTTTGTGTGTGGTGCTTTTGCTAAACTCTGACTCTGTCTGTTGAATATTTTTTTGTTTTCGTAAATTTATTTGAAGTGTTATTAGTTTTATTTCTGTATTTTGTCGATTTTATGTTTTTTTTTTTTGTTTTTGTGCAGTTTTATTTATGTTTTTTTATGAGTTGGTGGAGTCTGTGTCAATCAACTAAGTTAAATGTTATGTTTTGCTTAATAACAATTGTGATAATTTCATTAGTTACGTGGGTTCCTCAACATTTCATGTTTGTGGCTTAAGTCTTTTGTTAAGTTATTAGTATCAGATTATTTGTTCAGTGACAGTCAGACAACTTAATGTTCCCGTTACAAAAAAGACAAAAAAATAATTAGTTGCATTGGTTGCAATTAGAATCCGAAACACAAGCATTACGCAAATTTAAAAAAAAAAAGTCATAAAATTAAAAAAAAAACTAAATTCTAAAGAACAAATTTTTTTATAAAGATGTTTGTTGCCAAAACCTTTCTATATTTTAAGCAGTTGTCTTAGTATTTAAGATATTTCTTGGCTTCTAGCCCTTTTTAAAACCAAAAATTTTTAAAAAATATTTCTATTGATCTTAGGGAGAATCTTCTATAGAAGAAAATTTTTAAAAATCGTAAAAGCTTTCCGTAAAAAATTTTTTAAATGTCAGATAAATAATATAGAAAGAAATTGTTAAAATTTCAGGCAGAGTTAAATTCAGCTATGTCAAGTCTTTGATCCTCTCCACTTGGTTTCTTATGGTTTTACTAGTTAATTAAGGTAACTATTGAAAAATCATAATAAACCCATTTTTAAGAAAATTCATTTCTGTAAAAAATTTACTTCTTCAGAAAAGGTCCTTTTTTAAGAAAAGGAACATTTTCAGAGAAGCGCTTTCCTACGAAAAGCTACTTTTATAAAATAGACCCTTTTTTAAGAAAGTGTACTTTTTTTGTAAAGTAGTTTTTAAGAAAGATACTTTTTCATAAGGGTACTTCCTTATAAGGTACTTTTTTATAAAGGTACTTTTTTCATAAAGTTACATTTTTAGCAAGGTACATTTTTGAGAGAAACTACTTTGTTAAGAAAATACACTTATTTCAAAAAAATTATTTTTTTATAAGAAACGGTAACTTATTAAAAAAAGTAGTTTTTGTAAGGTACTTTATCATAAAAGTATTTTTAAAAAAACGGTACTTTATTAAGAAAATTTACTTTTTTAATAACGTACTTTTTTATTACCTACTTTATTATAAAGGTACTATTTATAAGATACTTTTTTAAGAAAACGTCCTTTTTATACATGTACCTTTTTACAAGGTACTTTTTTAAGAAAATATTTTTATATAACAAAAATCTTTTTTAAGGAAACGGTACTTTTTTAATAAGGTAGCTTTTTAAGAAAGATACTTTTTTATAAGCTACATATTACTTTTACATTTTATTAGGTACTTTTGGATAAAGGTAATTTTTCAAAGGCAATTTTTAAGAAAATGTACTTTTTAAAGAAAAAGTACTTTTTTAAGAAAAGGAACTTTTTTAAGAAACGGTACTTTATTAAGAAAACGTACAGTTTAAAAAGGATACTTTTTTATAAAGGTACTTTTTAAAAGTTGCTTTTTTAAAAAGGTACTATTTAGTAAGGTATTTTTTTAAGAAAAGGAACGTTTTTAAGAAACGGTACTTTACATTTTTTAAAAGAACTTTTTTATAAAGTACTTCTTTCCTGAAGGTACTTTTTTAGTAAAGAAATTTTTTAAGAAAATTTACTTATTTAACAAAAATTATTTTTAAAAAACGGTACTTTATTAAGAAAACATAATATTTTAATTAAGTGCTTTTTTATAAACGTACTTTCTATGAGGAAATTTTTTATAAAAGTACATTTTTTTAAGGTACTTTTGAATGAAATTCACGTTGTAAAGAAAATTTACTTTTTTAAAATAAGGTAAATTTTTAAGAAACGATTCTTTATTAAGAAAACGGACTTTTTTGATAGAGTACTTTTTTTATACATTACTTTTTATAAAATACTTTTTTAGAAAAGTACGTTTCTATAAGGCACTTTTTTACAAAAGTACTTTTTCATAAGGTACTTTTCTAGAAAAATTAACTTTTTAAAGAAAATGTATTTTTTTAGAAAATGTAATTTTTAATAAACGGTTATTTTATGAAACGCTACTTTATTAAGAAAAGATATTTTTTTAAGAAAATGTACTCTTGAATTAAAGTTACTTTTTAAAGAAATGCTGTATTTTAAAGAAAAGATTCTTAATTAGCAAAACGTACTTTTTAAGAAAATTTACTTTTTTAGAAATTGTTGTTTCTTATGGAGGGTATAAAAAATATTCAAAAATATACTATTTTTAAAAGGAACATCAATAAAATTTGAAAATATTTGACAATTGTAAACAATTTCATCGTAAGTCATAAAAAAGGTCAATAAAATTTGATTAAATTCGGTTGAAACAATTGTCGTCGTTTTTATCGGGGTGTATCTGATCGCGAATTGATGTTTTAATTTTTCACAGTACACGAGCCAGAACACGAACTTAAAATATAACTGAACTCGAATCTGTTTATTGTTCATGTTCTATTTTTCCGCTGTACACGAGCCAGAACACGAACTTAAAATATAATTGAAATCGAACCTGTTTATTGTGCATGTTCTGTTTTTTCGCTGAACACGTACCAGAACACAAACTTAAAATAAAGCTACACACGAATCTGTGTGGTTTATGTGTGTTCGAAACAAAAAACATGTGATAGAAAAATGTTCGTGTAGATAACGAATATTAAAACGAAACACAGTCATGATGTGTTCGGCACCGTACAAAATTTAGAAAAACACATAATTGATATGAAAATAAAAATATGTGTTTGTTGGTCTGAGCTATGTTTGTTTTTTATTCAGGGTGTGTTTTTTTCTGAACTCCGGTAATTAGTTCTATAGGACAAGAGATATATTTTATAAAAAAAATCATAAAAATCATTAAAAAAATTCTCGTTTATTATTTTTTTTTAATTTTCGATTAATTTTTATTTAAAGAAAAATATTTTGATATTTTGGTATTTATATTATCTCAAGGTTTTGCACTATTGAACACTATTTTGCACTATTGAACATTATTGAACATTTCTGACTTATTTTTATATTTGATAGAAACTATTTGAAGTTTTTGAATTTCTAAGTTTGTAAGCATTCTGCAGTTTCAATGGAAAACAAAATTAAGCGAAATACAAATAATGAAAAATATATGGAATTTCCGTTACAAAAGATATAAAAATAATTTTTTTTTACATCAAAAAAAAATTCTCAAATAGTGTCTTCTATGGAAAAAAAAATTCCTTAGATTTTTTAAACGTTTTTTACTTTTCGGATTTTTTACTTAAGAAAAAAAAATGTTTAAATATATTTGAATTGTTAGAATTTTAAATTTATAAACAAGAAATAATTATTTAAAAAAATATTGAAATTCCCTATTGAAAATATAAAAATAAAACTCTATAAAAAAAAAATTTGTCAAAATGAGCAAATAATTTTACGGAATACTAAAAATCTCCTATAGAACAAAATTTCAAAAACTCAAAAATCTTTTAATAAAAAACCACACTGCTCGTAGGCCTGACTTTAGGTGAGTGTGTTAAAGCGCTGACCAAAAAGTGCAAGTACGAGTGTATGTGAAGTTTCATGGTTCAAAACCTCACGGCCGCCCTAAGTAGAAAAAATTTTCATATAGAAACAATCTATTCAATTAAAACATAACAATTATCACAATGTTCAATAAAAATCGCTGATGAAGGCTGAAATGCCAGAAACCGGTCCGATTAAGAATACAGTGCAGTTATGAATTTTTGAAATATATGCTTTCTTCTTCTTTACCACGCACCATTTAAAAAAATTTTCTTGTTTTTTAATTTTTCCTTTTTTTATTTTAAACAATTTTTAATCAAAGAAGCACTAAATTGTGTAAACATCTAGTAAATAAAGATTTTTTATGGCAGTTTTTTAAAATCAAGCATCTATGTATCACTTATAGCAAACAACTGAAGGGGCGCTGCTAACATAAAAATATTTATTATTATTTATTATTTTAACTGGTCAATTTTTAATTTCTCATTTTTCATTTAACATTTTTAATTTTTCCTTTTTCATTTTTTATTTTTCATTTTTCATTATTTTTCATTTTTATTTTTCATTTTTCATAATTCATTTTTTATTCTTCATTTTTCATTTTTATTTTTCATTTTTCATTTTTCAAAACGTTTTTATAACGCTATTGGCTCCCTCATTTTATCTCCAAACACTTCCGAATGAAATCGTGCCTTCATTTTATTTCCAAACACTCCCTAATCATTTCACCAATACAATCGAACCTCACACCGTTGTTGTCTTACTCAGCTTGTTTTGTGAAATAGATTTTGACCCCCCTGAACGTATAGATGTTTATACATCAAAAATATTTTAATTGTCGGAATCTATAAATTAATAAGAACTGCGGAATTTTTACCGAAAAAAAATAATTAAAATATAATTATGAAGAAAAACATCTAAAAATAAAATTTGCTATAAGAAAAAATTTCGAAAAATTTTGTAAATAATTATATAGAACTTAATCAAACGTCTATAGAAGAGAATCTCTAAAGGTGTATTTTTCGTCGCGAACCACATTCTGCAGACTGAAAACACATTTGTTGAATTATGACGAGCAACCCGTAGCTCGATTCATTGTCTGTAGGTTGAGTTACTGCAAACATTTTTTTTAACAGCTTTTCAGCTGTCAGATGTGTAGTTTGCGAAATTGAAAAGTGTTATCAATTTTAAACGTAAACTAAAAAGAAATAAAATAAGTTGTGAACATTTGAGCCGCGAACAAATATTACTTTTGCTTCAATTAGAAAAAGACATTGTCAGAACCAAGCTAGCGAATAAAATTTCAGAATTTAACAGAAGGATAAAAAACACACCAAGAGAAAAACTGATTCTTACAGTTTTTGAGAAGACGAGAAAATTTCTTAAAAGGCATAGTGACATTATGGTAATACAAGCAGATAAGGGAAATAAAACGGTTGCGATGTATAAAAATGATTACGAAAATAAGATGAAAATATTATTAGATGACAATAGCACATATCGCGTATTAAGAATCGACCCAACATCAAAACTACAAAGGGACAACAATAATATCATAACGGACCTGCACAAAAATGAATATATAGATTCATGGCAAAAACGTCGTCTTTTTTGTTCAGCGGCAACAGCCCCAAGAATCTACGGATTACCGAAAATCCACAAAACTGGAATCCCTCTGAGACCAATTGTTTCCTCGATGCAAGTACCATGCTACCAACTTTCCAAATACTTGGGAAAAATTTTAAAAAACTTAATTTCGATTAACTACAATATAAAAAATTCATCACAATTAAAATCACAGTTAAAAAGCGTAAACATCTGCCCCGGGGAAATTCTGGTATCTTTCGATGTCATATCACTGTTTACAAACATCCCAGTTCATACCGCGATAAAGAACATAATGGCAAAATGGAACGTTTTAAAAGATTTCACCAGAATTCCCAGTTCTAAGTTTTTAAATATACTCAAATTCTGTCTTACAGACAATAACTATTTTATATACGATAAAAAAATTTTTAAACAAATATTCGGTATGCCGATGGGTAACCCCCTTTCACCAACCATCGCTGATATAGTCCTAGATACTCTACTTGACGAAGCAATCAAGGAATTGGAAACTAAAAACATTCACATAAAATACATAGCAAAATATGTAGATGATATTTTAGCCATAATAAAATCTGACGATAAAGATGAAATCCTGAAGACTTTAAACAAATATCATAGTAAAATCCAGTTTACAATCGAAATACAAACTAACATGGGAATTGCATACCTTGATACGAAACTACGTATTAGTGAAAATAAAATAGATTTCGACTGGTATGCAAAAGAAACTTCATCGGGAAGGATTATGAATTTTAATGCAACACAACCACGGAGCCAAATAATTAATACTGCCAGAAATTTTATTGACAGAGTACTCAATATTAGTGACACACAATATCACTCTAAAAACATAGAAACGATAACCAAAATTTTAACAAACAATAGCTTTCCAAACAATCTTATAAAAACTTTAATAACAAATGCAGTGAAGAAAATAGAAAACAAAATATCTGGCCACCCTAATACCGACAAGGAGAAAAAACAATTTTTCAGTGTAAAATACATCCCGGGCCTCACTGACAAACAGAACATCAAAGAAACAATAGAGGAGAAAAACATATGTTTTGCTTATAAGCCTAATAAAACTTTAAGCTCTATATTTACAAACATAAAAACACCAATAAACAAACAACAACAAAGCAACGTTGTTTATGAAATATCATGTAAAGGAATAAACGATCAAAGCTGCGATTTGGTTTACATTGGTACTACAAAAAGAACACTAGAAACAAGAATAACAGAACATAAAATGGACATAAACAAATCAAAAGAAAGTACTGCATTAGCACAACATATAAAAAATACAAATCATACGGCAGATTTTGACAAAATACGAATATTAGATCGAGAAAAAATAGAAAAGAAAAGATTCACAATAGAGACGTTAAGGATACAACAGAAAATAAAAAAGACGATGAACTTAAAAGAAGACACACAAAACATTAATGCCAGTTACTGTGTTGCAATATTATAATTAAACTGTGATATAATTTTTAAGTTTGTGTTTGATATAATTTTCATGTTTACTGTTTTTTTATGTTTGTCTACAACAAATTATTTTTCAATGTAATAAAAACATTTTTTCTTACTGTAAGTCATAATTGTTTGTGGTAAAAGTTTTTGCAATGTTGTAAATATATTTTCTTTTAATTTAAATAGACGAATCCCTTGATAAAGTGAACATAACATTCACGAAACGTTGGGAAAATATGGATTAAATGCATTTTTAATTACATAAAGAACTTTAGGCCTTACTAGCTAAAATAAATATAAATATAATAAACAACTACATTGGCCAACCAACATATATATAGAGAAGTGGAAAAGTTTTATCTATTGGCAAAATTGATTTTGATTGAAGAAAAAAAAGTTTTCTGTACGTGAGGTATTGCGCGAACGCCGAATGAAAGGATATTATGCTACTTGATACCAAGAATGCGTTTAACAGATATTGAAACATTTAAAAACTTTCACCGCATGGATCCGCAGAGTTGCGTACCTCCGATATAAGCTTCTTTAATTAGTTCAAACCTGTAAATGCAGGTAAAAATGAAGTAACCAGTCAAATCAGTATATATTGAATTTAAACGACTTACCTTGTTCCGCCATTTCGCACATATGATTTCATCACAGGGATGCCAAAGCACCACATAAAAATAAACAATTCTTAAAAATTTTTAGGAAAAAGTAAAAAAACAAGAGATGGTAATATTTTGTCTACAGACTGCAGACTGCGTTTCAAAATCAAATTAGTCTGCAGTCATAACGAGTGCAAATTGCTCTTTACTTTTCTCTCCTTTTCTATCGAGTAAACTTCGTATAAAAAAAAAATCTGCAGAATGCGGTTCGTGACGATGAATCCACCTTAAGAATCATAAAATCTTTCGATATAAAAAATTTTTAACATTTTTTTCTATTTGAAATAATTGTTAACCAGAACATTATTTAAAATTTTAACAAATTTTATAACTAAAGAAATAATTTAATTATCGGAATATTTATAAATTAATAATGGCATATACCTATGGTTAAGATCGGACGATTTTTAGACCTATTCCACTTATAATATTTACATTCAATATAAACTTAAGCATATTTATAGGCAACAACCATGACATTGCATGGTTGAACCTCACTCAGACTATTTATCGAAACTCATGGTATAGTGAATCATTAGCCGCCTATAAATTTGTTATTTTTTGTATTTTTTTTATAGTACTTATACAAAAAAAAATTGAATATAAGTAAATAGTAGTTAACTACTCATTTAACAGTAGCATCACAGGATCCCAGGTTCGATTACTGACCCGATCGGAATAAATTAATTTTAAGAAGAAAACAAAATTACTTAATAATTTGAATTTGCAAACCTTCATGCTGCATTTCTGAAATTGCTCAGAATTTCTCAAAATAAAAACTTTGTTTGAAACTTTAAAAAAATTTTCAGCACCCCAAAAAATAAAATCATTTTTGTATTAAAAAAATATCTTAGAACATAATCCAGTTTCCTTATCTATGAAAAACTTTTGCAAATGCGGTTGGGTCAATAATCACAACCAGATGCTGCCACTATTGCAACCTATGCCGAGGATCAGAATTAATTCTTAAAATGTATTTTTTGCAAAAACAAATCTCATTCGTCTTAAAACTTACGATCATTTCATGAGTTATAAAATTTCACAGTACAAGATCTATGCAAGTATATTGAGTGCATGTAGAAAAAATTTCTAAAGATAAATTTAATTAGTTCAAATTGTTTCTTATATGCTTTTCATTTAATTTTCTATTTCTGTTTGTTTATTTGTTGCGACTGATTTCCAACTTTCGACTAACTAGAGATCTAAGGTAATACTTTTCTCCATTATTTGATCATTATTTTAAGCGCTTAACCTGAAAGCGTATAAAAGCATGTCTTCAAAAAACTGTTTTTTGAGTTACTTGTACTTGTTTATTATTTATTTTTATTTTTTTTTTTTATCTACTTTTGTCATGTTTATTTTATATGTTAAAAGTAAAAGTTTTGAGTTATGATTACTATCTTGTAATTACATACTTATAAAATATTTCAGCATGTAGATCATTAATGAATTTTTGTTAAAATACAGAAATATTTAAATTCTTTAAAGGAAAACCTTTGAACTGTGCCATTGGCACATCAAATCACCTTATTTTTATTGACTCTTGCATGGCTTATAGTAATAAATTACATTAATTCTTACTCAGAATTCTAGCATCCTTTCCAAATGCGAGCATTTCACATAGTTTCTATTAAGAAACCGACTTGAATATCCAGTCAGCATAGCCTTGACTGCTGTGATAGTCAGCCCAATCACTATTTATTCGGCAATTGTTTGGTTGTCAAAGCTTCGTTTGAAATTAAAACAATTTGCATGCATACTTGTTACATGTGATATGAAAGCTTGGCCAACAAAAGCATAAACTGTGAACGCACTTCCAGTTGTGTTGTAACTCTGCTCGCGCTTTTGTTGACAACTAGCTTAATACACAAAAACTGACATAAGAGCATAATTATTTTTTTAAAATCTGTCACTTTTTTGTTTATTAATAAAACTGAATACGATAAAAGTAAAAGTTCCATGAAATTAGAGCGGCTTTACTTTCATTTAAAAATAATTGTCATTAGGTTGGGTAGGTACCGAGATACTGAAAGTCGGCAAAATTTTAGACGTCGGATTAAAAAAATATTAAACACAGAAATGTAGCCATAATGAAACCATGCACAACGATATGCAACACGTTATGATAGGACTAAAAATGATAGGACAAAAAACTAAAAGGGCGAGATGAAGGGGCATGGCAAAAAAAATTTCCTAATCGTCTTTAACTAATCTTTAATCCTAGGGTAGGACAAGCTCAACTTTTTTTTGGCGACCAACCCTATTGGAATTTTAAGATTTGTAAAATTATTGTTAGTTCACATCAGAGTTCAGAAAACAACACACACTGAATAAAAAACTCGTACATATATGTAAACAAACATAACTTAGACCAACACACACATATTTTTATTTTCATATCAATTATGTTTGTTTTTAAATTTTCTTCGGTGCCCAACACAATCATGACTGTGTTCGTTTCAATATTTCGTTATTTACACGAACATTTTTGTATCACGTACTTTTTGTTTCAATCACACATAAACCACACATTTTTGAGTGTTGCTTTATTTGAAGTTCATGTTCTGGTACGTGTACTGAAAAAAAAAAACAGAACATGTACAATAAACAGGTTCGAGTTCAGTTATATTTTAAGTCTTGTTGTGGCTCGTGTTCTAAGAAAAAACAGAACATGTACAATAAACAGGTTCGAGTTCAGTTATATTTTAAGTCGCGTTTAAAATATAACTGAACTCGAACCTGTTTATTGTACATGTTCTGTTTTTTCTTACTACACGAGCCACAACACGACTTAAAATATAACTGAACTCGAACCTGTTTACTGTACATGTTCTGTTTTTTTTTTTTTCAGTACACGTACCAGAACATGAACTTCAAATAAAGCAACACTCAAATATGTGTGCTTTATGTGTGATTGAAACAAAAAGTACGTGTAAATAACGAAATATTAAAACGAACACAGTCATGGTTGTGTTGGGCACCGTAGAAAATTTAGAAACGCACATAATTGATATGAAAATAAAGATATGTGTTGGCTGCTTTTGAACAGAACATTGTGTGTTTCATGTGTGTATTTTCTGAACCTTGGTTCACGTAGTATAAAAAATGATAAATAATAAATAAAAACACGAAAAGCGAAAAAAAAAATGTATGGCTTAGTGCTTTTTTAGCGCTTTTTTTAATATCAGTGATAAAAAATTTTTAATTTGCCGTTAGCCAACCAAGTCGAATCTAATGTTAAAATTTTTTCAAGTATTGAAAATTTATGGCGAATGATGGAATACAAAATGTTTAATTCACAATTCAATTTTGGAATAAAGTGAAAACTTATATGGATGCAAATGTTTTAGCTAATATAGGTATTAAACTTATTCAAACATTGAAGTTGAAGGTTTTTTGCCGACGCATATTGGGTTGAAATATGTCAAAAGTGAGGATTAATTCAAATGTTGAAGTTAATATATTGTAATAAGTTTTGATACCGGGTTAAAGTAGATAAAATTTATCATCAATAACTGTAAAAAAAATTTTTCCACGTCAAAAGTGAGGATTAATTCAAAAGTTGAAGTTAATATATTGTAATAAGTTTTGATACGGGGTTAAAGTAGATAAAATTTATCATCAATAACTGTAAAAAAAAATTTTTCACGTTGTTCCCTTTTTTTAGTATACTCCCTCAAAGTTCAATAATTTTCGATAACTAAGTGCAAAGTGGTAAAAAGTAAACAACTACGAATTTCAAGTATATTTTTTTGGTTGTTGGTTCTAAAATCAAAACCTTGATAAGTTTTTTTTAGAAAAATGTTGCAGAAATATTTTTAACATTTTTTTTTTTTTAATATTATTCCAAAAAATGGGTATTTTTTAAATAAATATAGAGTTTCAAAGTGTTATTGGTTGAGATTGGGTAAAACTGTGTCTATATTAAATTACTATGGGGTTTTAGCTTGTGGATTTCAAAAAAAAAAAAAAAAATTTTGCGTATGTATATTTGCAATCACGCAAAATATTTAACTTTCTTTTAAAAGACCCCAGTTTCAAATCATATCAAATATGTTGCAAACGCAATAGCTAGCACTTTTTTGGTTTTTTGTTTTGTCTTTTTTTTTTTATTTACTGTAATTTTTGTCGCAAATATGTAATCTATATCAAAAACTTATTTTAATGATCGTGTATATTAGAGTGGGATGAAAAGTGAAAAAGTAGAATGAGAAGACAAATTGTAGAAAACTTTATAAGTTGCAATTAAAGTTTCAATGTCTAAATACATATGCATCATATTTAATAAATGTCGCTACTATTTATTACTTTACTCTACAAATTGCAGAAAATAGGATATCTCAATATTACAAATTGTGGAATAGAAATTTTTAGTTCAACGTACTTTAAATGTCCTAACCCTGGTGCGTTTTAATATTTTGATTTTCAGTCCACTCTAACGTAAGTTCTCCTCAAAGTTCTCCTCAGTGATGTCCTACTACTGATCGTTGACCAACCGAAACCACTCTAATGATGGACAAAGAATTGATAAAATGAATGCATGTGATAATTATTATTGTATCTTGTGGACATGAGATTCAAGTTGAAAAGTTAAAAACTATACTCACAACATGGCCAGACATTTCGTCATTACATAAATACTTTCTTTATTCACGGGCCAGAAATAGTATCACAAGCATTACTGCCAATTGGCCAACTAGCTCGAAACAAAGATTTTAAAAATTATAGAGAACACTATGCACCCAAATGCAGTCGGGAGAAGTCGAATGAAGACATATTTAATAGGTTTCTACGTAGTTCAGATCTATTACTTACCGCAAAAAGTAAAAGTTATAAGAAAAAATTCTAATATATCACAGACGGCACTAGATTTAATAAATGAAAATGATAACTATGAAAGTGATGATGCTTATGATGAGTGTGAAATATGATGTAATGGTGATTACAATAATGAAAATTTTGTTGATATGGAGCATAATTAATAAAAAAAAATAAAAATTCATATAATTGGTATTAAATTTATTATAATATAAAAACCTATTTATTTGCTTAATTGTTTTTTAATAGAACATTAAGTATACTATGGTTTGCAATTAGAATCCAAAGTTACACCAAAAATTGTGAACCAAGATAATTTTTTCCGAAAAACAAATAAGCGCTTTACAGGTTTAAAAAAATTTTTTAAAATGATTTTTTTCCCCAAATAGTATTTTAAATGCACTAATAATAATTTATACAAAAAAATTATTTTTTTTAAATACGGCTCCCCTGAATTAATCCTCCTTTTGACTATCACTCAACCCACTGCGCGACGTGGGCTTTTCTTCACATTAAAAATGGATTGCGATAGATATCAAATACCTGATGAAGTAAATATTTTAATTAGTCGTAATGATGTTTATAGAACATCATAATTTGAAATAAAAACCATTTTATGGCCAGATAAAAGTGACGATTAGGAAAAAATAGACTTCAATATAAATATATGGTATTTTAAATTAAAAATATAAATTAAAATTTATTGTTTTGTATAGAATATAAAGAATATTTTAATATGAAATTTTTTAAGTGAAATGTTTTTAAATTTTTTTTTTTTATTCGAAGATTAATAGAATACAAAGAATATTTAACTTTTATATGTGAATTTTAGCCATTTTTTTTCACAAGAGAAATTATTTTTTTTTTTTTTATGTGTAAGCATCTATACACGTAGGGTGGAAAATTTCTACATCACAATACAATCACAAAACAAAAACAGCGTAACATGTAAAACGTAAGACGGTGTGACTTATGATTGTATTGGTGAAAAAATTGTGATACGTAATAACCTGTTTCAAAATGAAAAATGAGAAATAAAAAATTAAAAACAAAAATTGAAAAATGAAAAATAAAAAATGAAAAATAAAAATGAAAAATAAAAAATGAAAAATTAACAACGAAAATAAAAAACGAAAATTAAAAAATAAAAAATAAAAAATGAAAAATGAAAAATATCAAATGAAAAATAAAAATGAAAATGAAAAACGAAAAATAAAAAATTAAAAATAAAAAATGAAAAATGAAAAACGAAAAATAAAAAATGAAATATAAAAAATATAAAACGAAAAATAAAAAATAAAAAAAAGAAAAATTAAAAATAAAAAATAAAAATTAAATATGAGAAATAAAAAACGAAAAATAAAAAATTAAAAATAAAAAATAAAAAAAAGAAAAATGAAAAATAAAAAATAAAAAATTAAAAATAAAAATTTAATATGAGAAATAAAAAACGAAAAATAAAAAATTAAAAAAGAAAAATAAAAAATGAAAAATGAAAAATGAAAATCGAAAAATGAAATATGAAAAAATGAAAAATAAAAAATTAAAAATGAAAATGAAAAGTGAAAAGTGAAAAACGAAAAATTAAAAATGCAAAATAAAAAACGAAAAATTAAAAAATAAATAACAATAAATATTTTTATATTAGCAGAGCCCTTGCAGTTGATTGCTATAAGTGATACACAGATGACGCTTTCTATTTGATTTTAAAAAAGTGCCATAAAAAATCTTTAATTACTAGATGTTTACACATTTCCCCTGTGATCGGACTCACATGATTTTTTTTATTCGGAGATAATGCATTATTCTTTGATCATTTGAAAATAAAAAAATAAGAATCTTTAAAATTAAATTAAGCAAAATTCAATTATCCGGAATGCTCTCATCTCCAGTCGTTCAGGAAAAATGGGCTTTCACTGTAAATGGCGAAAATAAAAATATCAAAAATTTTGTTCTTTTTTGGAAAATTACGCGTTTTTGTGCTTTTAGATATTTTAAAGCTGAAATCCCTGCATATATCGGTCATTAAAAAGTTCAACAAATAGTAAATTTGAGTATTGAGAGGATGAGATCGATCCCGAACGCAATGAAATTTGCTATTTAAGTTATGATTCTGAAAAGGCCTGTTTTGACAATAATATTGATGATTCGGAAAAATAATTAATAATGAAAGCTATTTTTTTCCATACATGTATTTGCAATCTATTTTACAATAATAACCAAATTAATTAAAACTAAAAATTAACGTAAGTTTAAACCTCCATTGAGGTTCAAACCTGTATACATTAGTATACATTTATATAAACTAGCTGATTCCAGCGCTCGAAATTCGAGTGGAAATCCTAGACAATTTCTTTTTTCAACTTAGGCAATTCACAACCCAACACTTATTTGGTTCATTATTATTGTGAATGAAGAAAACAAACTTACAAACACATTAAAAAATTTAATAAACACACACATGGCATATGTATAATTTTATGTATTTATGTGTTAGTAGCAATTTTAAATGCAATTTACTCAAATTACAGAAAAAAATTTAAAAATCTATAAATCTGGTGAACAGCTGAAAAGAAATACCTTTCAAATAATATATGTTTGGTCAAAATCGGGATAAAACGGTAGAATAAAACATCGCTCATAAGAAATCGCCTAGCCTATTAATGTTATAGATTTATTTCAGAAAGCTAATTGAGTTCAGGAAACTTTTTTTTACAAGTTAAGAGCTAAATTGCCATCTAATGTTACAACACAGAAAAATATTCCCAATGAATTCCCATTTTTGAAATTATTCATTGTAGATATATTAACTTTTCCGTGCTTAAACGCTGTCAAGTCGAAACAGTGTTCATTGTAGTTTTTTTTAATAAAATAAGGAACAGAATGTCTTTAAATTCTTTAATATATATTAACTATGGACCAAAGATTAAATTTATGCCCTAAAGGTGAGGTTCATGGGCACGATTTTATTTGAACATGAACAGGTATAAGAAAAGTTTTTAACGCATTATTTAGTTTTCATTATTGCTATACACTTTTCATTAAATACAAAATTTTCTAAAATCTAGCCCTTTTTTGGGTGCCACGCCCATTTTTATTCGACTAATCACATGAATATGGGTTCACGCAAAGGCCCAAAGCTCTTACTATTACAGTACTCCAGATATGTGACATTTAATATTAACCTTGTTTGGATGGTGCCACGCCCATTGGACCAATCCCGCCCACTTTTTGTCGGACTACTCATATTATTAATAGATGACTTTGGACAAATTTGCAAAGCTGTCTCTGTCATAGTACTCGAGTTATATGATATTGAAGAATTACTTTGTTATGGAGGTGCCACGCCCTTATAATATCCCGCCCATTTTCGATACGGTGCGCTCACAATAATTTTCAAAGCTCTTACTGTCATAGTGCATTTGTATGGGAGGTACCTCCTTCAAACTACAAACAAACAAGCATACATACTTTCATAGATACTGTAGCTTATAGATGGTTAAACCATTGGGCCGATCTTCCTGAATCTATACATTATGAAAATCGATTTAAATATGTTTTTCCAAAGAGATATATTAATCTTATAAAGCCTGCAAATAACAATAAAATTGATATACAACTTTTTGAATAGCTTTTATTATAATCAGTTTTTAAAATAATCGAATACTCGGTTTGTTTCGAAGTTAGGTACATCATTAATTTCCTTTAATTGTTTTGATATTTATTTCTGCTAACAACTGGATAAAAAAAATTTTATAAAATGTTCACTTAAATAACATATTACAAGCTAATTCTAATTGAAACCTTTAACATTTTTGATAAAAGGCAAAATTAACTAGCCAAGATTTTAGTCAAGACTAATTTGACATCTTATATCAAATATTTTTCTAAATGATAAGTTCATTTTTTCAATTTTTTTCAAAATCACTACAAAATCGTTTGATTTTTTTTTTTTTTTATTTCTTTTATTTCTTTTTTTTAATTATGTTGTTCGAAAGATTTCAATGTTTTTATATATTGATTTTCTTTGCAACGATACCAAAAACTTGTTTCGAAATTCAACGGCTGATTTATCGCCATGTTTGATATAAGTTTGCCCCAATGCACGATGCATTAAATATTTGTTTTTGAAAAAACTATTAAAATTTTCATCCAAAGGATTTATTAGAAACTTTAAAGGATATCGAATGATAACATTTTGATAGGCCATTATTTTCATCTTTTTGTGCTGGTATTGTAAAATAAAAAATTGTCCAGAACCTCCTCTTGCCCTTAAAACTGATAGCAGCATTGTAAGAAGAGTAAAGTCATTTACTTATATATATATTTTTTGAAAAATGTAGTCCTTTAAGAATTTATTATTCTTTTAAAAGAAAACACGATCACGAAATGACAAATTATAATTGCAGTTTATTTACTAGTGTCATTTTACATCACCCTATAATAGTAGTATTACAAAAGTTGTCTTGAACAAACTTTGTCATATACAACATTTTTTGGGATCCGGCTTATTTTGCCAACAAAAGTTCTAATACAAAAACAAACAGTTTAGAAAATTGTAAAGTTAAAAATTTTAAATATTTCTCATATGTAGAAAACAATTTCTCAGAATTATTTAACATAATAAATTAATTTCTAAATGTGATTCATTTAATTCAACCATGTACACCCATCCCTTATTTTGCAAATTGTTGTTTCTGTTAAAAATATATAATAATATTTTCATTGGCATATGTGAAGGTTAAGTTTAATTTTAGATAACAAATAAAATACAACAGCAACAATAACAACAATAAATACAGACACTGCATTAAATACTTGTATGTGGAAACATGGTTTTTTTAATGTTAAAACTTACACACAAAAAATATTTTCTTCTTTTTTTTTTTTTTGTTGTTGTAATTTTAATTGTTTTATTTTTTCCAACAATAAAATGTGTGTAAGAAAATTTTCCCTCCATAGTTAATTATCAAGTATTCACTTAATAATTATTTTTAACAACTAAACAGAAAAAAAACGCATTTAAAAGTTTTTTTTTTCAAACATTTACAGCTTGTTAAAGTTAACCAAGTGTTAAATGGAGAAGTTTTTTATTGCGAAAATAAAGCAACAAAAGTCAAAGAAAAAATGCGTTAACATCAAGTGTTTTATATTAATACAATTAAATTAATTGTTGGTAGCAAAAAAAAACTGATATAAACATGAAAGAGTTTCATACACGCACACAGAAAACAGATGAATTGTGGCTACCGAATTTATGGCCAATCGTATTGCCATTAAGTTAATATCAATTCATTTCGTAATTGTTAGTTGTCGTAATTGTTAGCTACTTTTAAATATCTGCTATTATAATTCAAAGCGATTTTGTTTTCTCTTTTTCTCTTGGAGAGTATGTGTGAAGCATCATTTTAGCCAGACCACTCGATCAGTTGACTTCATATTCGCAATATATATTAATAATATTTTACTCTAAGACTAGTATGCCCTGTTGTAATTGGCTATGACTTGCCGAGACTTACTGGCATTTATGTTTTTAGACTCAATTTTTCCTAAGAAGTTGCAATTTAACTTTTTTTTATTTAATTCATTTTTTTTTTTTTTTTTTATTTCATTTGGCGAGTTTTGATTTTACCGATTTCTGATTCTGAAGACTTTTCTTTTTGGTGATTTTCGATTTTCATGATTTTTGTTTTTGGCGATTTTTATTTGGCGTTTTTTGAACTTGGCGATTCCCCGTTATTGGTGATTAATATACTTATCAAAAGTTTCAAGACTGTCACTTCATTTGAACGTCATATTTTTTGTTTGTGAGATGCCACGCCCACTAATCCTATCCCGCCCATTTTTTCTGACTGCTCTCATTAATATCTGATGGACTCATACAAAATATCAAGACTTTCCCTTTTATAGTACTCCAATTAAAAGGTACTGAACATTCGGTGTCACGTCCATTTTATGCTCGACTAATCTCATCAGTACACGCAAAGTTTTTTGAGATGGTTTTTCGATAAAAAAAGAATCTAAGGATCTAAAAATGTATTTGTATATAACTATGCTCAGGATATGAGAATATGAAACAGAAAAGTTTTCAAAATCAAACACGTTTGAAATATTCAAACAAACTTAACTCTTTTTCTATAGAAAAATTCCTATATTCTGAAACAGCATTTTAATAGAAAAATTCACAGAATCTGAAATTGTTTTAGTACAGATAAGCTTTTCGAATCTGAGATTGCTTTTCAAAAAAATCTATACACAAACTTTGAACATTTGAAACTTTTTATAGAAATTTTTTTTTTTAATCTGAGTTCATTGTTTCTATAGAATTATTCTCAGAACAGCAGACTGTTTCTCAATAGATAAGTTTTCAAATCTGAGACTTTTTTTATGGAAAAATTTTTAGCATCTCAGCATGTTCTTTTATAGAAATTTCTTACCATCTGACATTGCTTTTCTATAGAAATTTGCTCAGAATCCGAAACATTTTTTTTTTATAAAAACAATTCTCCGAATTTTACACAGGTTTTTTGAATCTGACGCAGTTTTTCTTTCTTGTAAAAATTCTCAGAATCTGAGTCAGTTTTTTTACGGAAATATTTTTTAATTGAGATTATTTAAGTATTGAAATATTCTCAGGGTTTGAGACAGTGTTTCCATAAAAAAATCTCAGAATCTGAGACAGGTTTTCTTTTCTATAGAAAAATTTTCCGAATCTGAAGCAGTTTTTCTAAAGAAAATTCTCAGAATCTGAAACAGTTTTTTTACAGAAAAATTTTCAGAATTGCACACAGGTCCTCTCAGAGTGTGTTATAGTTTTTTTACGGTAAAATTTTTAGAATTGAAATTATCTATAGAAATATTCTCAGAAACTGAGACAGTATTTCTCCCAAATTCGGAGAATTTTTCTATAGAAAAATTTTCAACATCTGAGACAGTGTTGTCATACAAATATTTTTTTAAATTAGACTATATACATATGGATATATTATCAGATTCTGAAACAGGTTTTCTATAGAAAAATTCTTAGCATAGGTGACAGTTTTTCTCTATAAAGATGATCACAATTTGAAACAGTTTTTTCTGTGGAAAAAAAATATTCTTTTAATCCATTTTTAAGTTCAAGATACGGATTTAATCAAACCTTTAGATCTTTCATTAATTAATTTTGTTTATTTTTTTATATCCAAAGAAGTGAATAAACCAAAATCTCAAAATTCACTTTATAACTTATGTGGCTTCTCTCAGACCAGAAATGGAACTATATCTAACTATCACTAGTTCTACCATTATTTCAACTATATTTATTTGTTTTTTGCAACTATTTCCATACATCTTCTAGCGGAAATCAAATCAAAAAAAAAAAAAAAAAAAACAAAGAAGCATAACCATAAATTCAACTGTAAACTAAATGAATTTTCTGGGATAACACTGTTTTTATTTGAAGAGGTTTTTGAAACAATGGTCAGTCAAAAACAAAGGACATTTTTTCGAAAACAAAATTATAAATCTGAGAATTTTCTATAAAACAAAATTGTCTCAAAAATTTTTTTGGTTAATTAATAAAGAATCAGATAATTATTCAGTATGATAAGTGATATTTATCCAATCTTTTTTTAAATCTTAAGTATACCAAAGAACCTTTTGTTGTTTTCACAAAAAAAAAGCCTTGAATATTGATGGAAAATGCGTCTGTAGTTAAAATTCGTGAGAATGTTGAAATTGTAACCATTCAAAGTTATTTTTATTTTATTATTTATTGGTTTAATCGAATTGAAACATTTGTGTAAAATACTAATGCATTCTAAGCTGGAAAACTAATTGCAAACAATTAAAACTCCCTGAAAGCTTTGTTCGTATCTAAAGCAAATAAAACAAAAGACTTAAGTAACATACTTGAATTTGAAAAATTATTTATAACTAATAAAAAAATAAAAATAAAACAAAATTTGCATTTTATAGAAAAAAAAACGCATGACCATATATCAATTATGCGTAAAATATCTAAAGCATTTATTACTAAATGTTACAACAAGAACAACAAACACTTTAATGGTTTTATGTGGCCATTTGGTGGTTCAGTTCGAGTTTTTGACAGCAATTGTTGAAATACGAGCTATAACATTCTCTTATGGTCTAAGAGATACGTATCAGTATTAAATGAATGAATTGTTGTAAATTGAATAAAGTAAATTATATGTGTATTGCGTAGACGCCTATTTTTCAATACTTCAACTAAGATCACTCTAAATTGAAAGTAATAAAACTGAAACAACAGTAATCTAAAACAAGAAAAAAATCTGCACAATTGCAGCATACAGACAACGCCTGTTATGGTTATGTTTGCTTATGAACATGCTATAAAATGAATGATAACATAACTAACAGCTACGAGTACAACATCAAAAACATGAATATGAGGTTGCAGCATCAGTCATCCATAGGCTGGTGTTGTTGTTAAGTGTCTTGCATTAATAATAATACTGCTGCTGCTACTGACGTTGCAGTTGTACTCGTATATATACAAAATCTATCTTACACAATTCTTCGGTATTTGTTACAATTTCAATTTTTGTTATTTTATTGTAAAAATTCAGAAAAAAAAATCTCAAAGAAAAGTGAAGGCATTTAACCTAAATTTTGTGCAAAAAACACTATTTCATTTGTGTTTTTTTTACTAATACTTCTTTTATTATGTTTTCTAAATTATATCATTATTTTTTCCTGAATTTGGAAACGTTTTGTTATTAGTTTGCTTTGTCGTTTTGTTGATAATCATCAAGTTATGTTTGTAATTCCACTATTAACCATCAATTTGTATTGTTAACAATCATTTTATTTTTTTTTTAAGTTGGTTAACAATATTTAAGGTCATTGTAATTGCAAAAAGTTGTACACAATAAAATTATTAAACTTGGTTGTTATTACAATTGTAATTTTTGGCATAATTATTTGGTCATTATTTACTTAAAGTGGTCTATGATTATAAAAAAAATTTAAGTTTTAGAAGATTTTGTAAACAAAGCTTGTTGACGTAAAAAATTTTGCAAGCTTGAGGGTAAATATATCTCCTTCTGTTTGGCACAGCTGAAAGTGCCATTTTCTTTCGATTCTCTGATATCGACGGAATGTAAAACCAAAAATGTTTTTAGTTTATCGAGAAATATCAAAGCGATGACATGAAATGATGAAATATTGAAATCTCGAAAACTTCTTTAAGAAAATGTAAATTTTTAAGAAAATGTGCTTCATAAAAAATACTAAGAAATAGTAAATTTTCAAATAAATTTGGTTTTTCAAGAAAATTTACTTTTTTAGAAAAAAATACTTTTTAAAAAAATTTGCTTTTTTAAGAAAATCTGCTTTTAAAGAAAATTAATTTTTTTTTTTAAGGTACTTTTTTACGAAAAAAGCATTTTTTTAGGAAAATATACAATTTTAAGTAAAGGTAGATTTTTAAGAAAATTGCACTTTTTTAAGAAAAGGTGCTGAAAAAGTACTTTTTAAAAAATTGAACTTTTTAAGAAAATGTACTTTTTTAAAAAAAGTATCTTTTTAAGTAAATTTAATTAATAAAAAAGGATAAATCACTTTTTTTAAGAATATTTGATTTTTTAAGAAAAGGCACTTTTCAATAATAGGTACTTTTTTAACAAAAGGTACTTTTTTAAGAAAATGTACTTTTTTAACAAAAGGTACTTTTTTAACAAGCGATACTTTTTTAAGAAAAGGTACTTTTTAAGAAAAGGTACTTTTTTGAGAAAATGTACTTTTTAAGAAAATATACTTTTTTAATAATAGGCACTTTTTAAGATAAGGTACTTTTTTAAGAAAATGTACTTTTTAATAATAGGTATTTTTTAAGATTAGGTACTTTTTTATGAAAAGGTAGTTTTTAAGAAAAGGTACTTTTTTAATAATAGGTACTTTTTTAAGATAAGGAACTTTTTTAAAGAAAAGTTACTTTTTTACTAATAAGAACTTTTTTAAGATAAGGTACTTTTTTAGGAAAAGGTACTTTTTTAATAAAAAGTACTTTCTAAGAAAAAGTACTTTTTAGAAAAGGTACTTAAAAAAATACTTTTGAAGAAAAAAAAAAGTATTTATTAAGAAATGGTACTTTTTTATGAAAATTCACTTTTTTAAGAAATTGAACTTTTTTAAAAAAATATACTGTTTTAGTAAGAGGTATTGTTTTACGAAAATTTATTTTTTTAAGAAATGGTAAATTTTTTGGAAAAGGCAATTTTGTTTTACTTACTGTTTTAAGATAAGGTACTTTTTTAAGGAATAGTACTTTTTTAACAAAAAGAACTTTTTTAACAAAAATAACTTTTTCAACAAAAAGAACTTTTTTAAGATCATGGAAAGAAATAAATTTGCTTTCTTAACAAAATGTACTTTTTAAGAAAATGTTTTTTGATAGAAAATGTACTGTTTTAAGAAAAACTACATTTTTAATAAAAGAAAATTTTTTAAGAAAAAGTGTTTTTTCAATGAAAGTTACCGTTTTAACTACTTGGAAAAAAGATATTTTCTTTGTTAAGAAAATGTACTTTTTAAGGAAATTTACTTTTTTATGAATAGGTACTTTTTCAGAAATGGTACTTTATAAGAAAAGCTGCTTCTCTAAGAAAATGTACTTTCTAAGAACATTTGCTGTTCAAGAAATTATCAAGTTTTAAGAAAATTTGTTCTTTTAACAAAGTTTTCTTTTTAGGAAGTAAAAGCTACTTTTTAAGAAAATTTTACTTTTTTAAGAAAAATTATTTTTTTTATTAAAAGTTACTTTTTTAAGAACCCGGTAAGGAAGGAATTCGCTTTCTTAATAAAAGGAACATGTACTTTTTTAATGAAAACTACTTTTTTAAGAAGAAGTCTATTTTTAATAAAATGTGTTTTATTAAGAAAAAGTGCATTTTTAATGAACGGCTCTTTTTAATAACAACAAAAGAAAGAACTTTTCTTTTTTAAGAAAATATACTTTTTATGAAAATGTACTTTTTTATGATATGTACTTATTAAGAAAATGTACTATTTTAAAATGGAAGAATTACTTGGATTTAACCCTTTCAGACCTAGCTGTGTCGATTGTGAGATCTGGTTTAAGGTGCTTAAGGTGCTAATTTTGTTTTACCGGCATTCACTGATTGTGAGGTCTCTTTTTAAAAAAATTAACTTTTTAAGAAAATGTACTTTTTTAAAAAAAAAATATATATTTTTAAGAAAATTTAATTAATAAAAAAGATAAATCACTTTTTTAAGAATATTGGCTTTTTACGAAAAGGTATATTTTTAAGAAAAGGCACTTTTTAATAATAGGTAGTTTCATAAGAAAAGGTAGTTTTTAAGAAAAGTTACTTTTTTTATAATAGGTTTTTTTTAAAGTAAGGTACTTTTTTAAGAAAAGGTACTTTTTAATAATGGGTACTTTTTTAAGATAAGGTACTTTTTAAAGAAAGAAAAGGTAGTTTTTAAGAAAAGGTGAATTATTAAGAAAAGGACTTTTTTAATAATAGGTACTTTTTTAAGATGAGGTACTTTTTTTATGAAAAGTTACTTTTTAATAATGGTACTTTTGTATGAAAATTCAGTTTTTTAAGAAATTGAACTTTTTTTAAAAATATACTGTTTTAGTAAAAGGTACTGTTTACGAAAATTTATTTTTTTAAGAAATGGTAAATTTTTTGGAAAAAGCAATTTTTTTTTATTTACTGTTTTAAAGTAAGGTACTTTTTTAAGGAACAGTACCTTTTTAACAAAAAGTACTTTTTTAAGAACATGAAAAGAAGTAAATTTGCTTTCTTAACAAAATGTACTTTTTAATAAAATGTTTTTTTTATATAAAGTGTACAGTTTTAAACTTCTTTCTTAATAAAAGGTAATTTTTTAAGAAAAAGTGCTTTTTCAATAAAAGGTACCGTTTTAACAACATGGAAGGAAAGAAATTTTCTTTTTTAAGAAAATGTACTTTTTTAAGAAAATTTACTTTTTGTTTTTGGACTACTGATTAATAGATATAATAAACACATACAAATCCAATTTGACTGAGATCTATATGATGATTTGGATCTTATGGCAATTTATGTCGATTTCATAGAGGTCATTTGTATGGGGATTAGGTCTGAACATGGACCGAATTTCACCAATTTCAACAGCTTTCATCCTATGGCCGACAAAATTGTATATACCAAATTTCATTGAAATATGTTCATATTTGCGACCTGTAGTTTGATTACAAGGTTTACATGGACACACAGACGGACAGACGGACGGACGGTTGGACATCGGCAAATCGAATCAGAAAGTGATTCTAGGTCAAATATTTTTGGTAGTTACAATCAGCAGCACAAAGTCATTATACCCAAACCACATAGTGTTATAGGGTATAAAAACAGAAAATGTACTTTTTTAAGAAAAGGTAAATTTTTTAAGGTACATTTTTAGGAAAATTTTCTTTTTACGAAAATGTAGTCCTTAAGTGAAAGGCAATTCTTCAAAAAAAGAACTTTTGTAGAAATTGTACTTTTTTAGGAAATGTACTTATTGGAAAAAAGTTACTTTTTTAGGAAAAGAAAAGAAGTGATGAAATTTGCAAAGAAATTCATTGTTTGTCAAAAATAATATAGTTGTGTCCTTCAAGCTGCCCTAAATTAAGATCTATTGAATAATTTTAGTGTAAGTGAAATGGATTTTTCGAAAAACATCGAAAGCAGCCACTAAAAGTTTTAAAAAGAATTTGAAATTTAGCTAATCAAAAGCTGATGCATGGTATTAGGACCAAAATGAGAAAACTGCACAGATCGCCTTTGAGAGTTTACATGTGTTTTACTCAAAAAACATACTTATTAGTTTTTGAATTATTATTAAAATAATAAATAATAACCAATAAAAACAAAGTTTTTATTAAAACTCTTTCTTTCCTTATGCATATGAGTTCTGAATATCTCCGTGACTGTGTGTGACTGTGTGTTACTATCTTAAAATTAATCTTTGGCCACAACAAGTCTATAAACAAAGTTTCGGATCGATCGGATGAGGGGAAGTGAGGATTTAATCTTTCTGTGACTGTTCGTGACTATGTGTGACTATGCGTGACTGTGCGTAACTATGTCAAAGTTTATCTTTTTTCACACCAAGTCTATGGACCAAGTTTCAGATCGACCGGATAAGCGGAAATGTGTTTTAAATCACTCCGTGACTGTGTGTAAATGTCGAAGTTAGTCTTTCTTTATAGCAAGTATACGACCCTGTTTCAGAATGATTGGATGAGGCGAAATCCGTTTTAAGTCTTTCCGTGGCTGTGCGTGACCATGCGTAAATGTGCGTGACTAAGTCAAAGTTAATCTTTTTTCACAGCAAGTGCATGGACCAAGTTTCAGACATTTAGATCACTCCGTGACTGTGCGTGACTACCCCAAATTTAATCTTCTTTCACAACAAGACTATGGGCCAAGTTTCAGATCAATTGGATAAGGGGGAATGGGATTGACCTACGATAGACAGACAAACAGACATACAGAGAGTACGAGTTAAAAGAAAGAATTTAAAAAAAAAAATTTCGAAATAATGTTTTATAATCAAAAATCACTCAAATATAATAAAAAAAAAAACCAAAGACTTAAGAAACAAACATTTTTTTGGTAAAAAAAAAGTTACATTTCAAATGTAAAATTTTTTAAGAGAAAAGTTTAAAGAAAAATAGATATATAATAAGCAAATAAGTATATAGCAAATATATATAAATGTATATATATATATATATACATTTCAGAAAAATTAACTAATTATAACTCACATAATATGACGTCCTAAAACTGTTGATATATTTTGAGCAAAAATATTACATAATATCAATAAGGCCTCATTAGCATATAGCCTCGAAATATTAAAGGAAAAAAAAAAACAAAATTGAACAATATAGAAATATTTACATAATTTCTTGTGGGCACATAGCATTTAATTAGAGAAATTATATTTGGCACATGCTCCATTAGAGCAACAAGTGTTTTTATTTTTTCTTTTGGCTCACTTGACGACATTCAATAACACAATACACTTGTCTGTTATAATTGAGTCGTTAAAACATGATTAAACTGAAAAATCATATTATTATCAATAAGTTAGTTTAAAGTGGCAATTGGAAATAAACTTTTTGTAAAAGTAAAAGTATAACAATGGAATATATATAACTTTCAATCATTTATAAACTAATGATGACCTCAATTAAAAAGTAAAAACCGCATACAGTTGCAAGAGACGGTAGCTTATAAATAATCATGAGCATGTAAACATTTAACATTTATGAGTCAACAACAAAACAAAAGAGAGTGTTTAGTGTGAAAATGATTTATGATTAAGTCAAATTGAATAGTGTTGTTTTACTGTTTTATAACTAATTATTGTAACAAAAGCCAGAACAAAAAATAGATTTTAAGCTCTTTAACAAGAAAATTAACTAGTGCATCCCAACTTTGGCATTTTTCGACAAATTTGACGTTCTTCTCTAGAGTGTCCAAACTTGGAAAATACAAGTCCTTAACCTATTTCTTGGCACTACTTGAAAGCACTGGAAGTTTTTTGTCTTTACTAATTTTTAATTTTAAGTTTCAGAAAACTACAAATATTCATAGATTTAAGTTAATATCGGGAGGCAGACTGCGACGAAAATTGCTGTTATACCCTTTAATTTCGAAGTGATAATTTATGATAATTTAAGAAATATACACATACCAAATTTTAACATAATATGTGGAGTGAGAATGAAAAAATATTAATATACTATAAAATGTAATACTAAGGAAACCCAGAGGTTTGGTTTTTTATTTAATTGAATTTTTATGGAAGCTTATAAAAAAAATAGATTTTATAGTTCTAATCACACCCTTCCGTTAGGAATTTTACAATGGTTTCTGTCGTCCACATTTTTCAATTCGTGCTTTACTTTTTTAAATCTTTATTTTTGTGCTCTTCATCTCCCTTTTCACAAGAGCTTAATATCTCTCCACGGGCCTAAGCTCCGGACAGTTTAGAGGATTTGCCTCCCTTGGTACAAAAACCACGATATTTTTCAAGAGCTCAAGAGCTTTCTTACCATAGTAACAGGGTACCAAATCGAGACAAAAATATGTGGATACATTGTGTTGGCTTCTGAAAGGAAGTAGTCTTTTTCGCAAAAACTCCAAAATATAAATTTCGGTATTTATAGAGCACGCAAACCGCATATTGATTGCCATAACAGGAACTTTTTAGAAATTTTCTCTGATTTTGGATGCTAAAGTTATCTTCGACATTTTTTCGAGCATTTGCATCATAAAAATGTTGACCCGGAAGCTGCGAAAAATCTGCCAGTATGCAGCAGGAGTATTTTCTATGAAATACGATTTCAATTTCCGTGCTCTGCTTCTGATCTCTGCATTTTTAGCAGCATTCTTGTGTGGAAATTTATTGACTTTGTATGCTTTCAAATCTGTATTGGCTTTAAATTTTCGGACCAATTAGTCTGAGCAGTAGAGTGGACCTTAAAAAATGAAAATGCGATTTTGGGGATGGGCGGGGTTCAGTTTGTTACCTTTCAATATAAAACTAATAAATGTGAAGTTTGGGGACAATGGATAAAAAAAAGTCGCTCCGGAAATCGATTGAAAATTTCAAGTGTGTTTATATGGGGAAAATATTACTTTTTTAGATTTTACGAAAATTTCGTACTACAGCTTAATTTTTCCGACAAGTTGCTATAAGAATCGGGATCAGTATTCAAAAATCTATAAAAATTCAAAATCGAATAAAAATTCGCCAAGAAATAGCAAATGCCCCAGACCACTTTTGTGGCAAAAAAAAACTAGGTCATGAAATTTGATGGCAATTTTTTTTCAACTTTGGGAAATTGATTAAAGTCATAATTTTTTTTGTCTCTATACTTATAGGTAATCAGATATGAAGTATTGTTTTATTACCACGTTGCTAACCTATAGCACATTGAGACTGAAAATGGGAAATTTTTTTGATAAAATTTTGAAAACTCTTTTTTCAAGTTTAAAAAAATGTTCTTCAACCAAATTTAAAAAAATGGATCTGGCACTTTAAGGTTTTATTAAAAACATGTCAGAGATTAACTGTATGAATTTTTAGGTAAATCCCTCAGACAGAATCTTTTTGACAAGGATTTTATTTTTACGGATTTCGAGAAAAATTTTTGTAAGGTATTCTGTAAATGTACTCTTTCTAAATACTTTGTATCAAATATTCATCATTTTTCTACTTTTTAATATTATATGTAATCTTAATAGTCTAGCGTTTCGGAAAAATAATACGACCCCTTTAAGCCTTTTGGAATTGGGGTCACATATGACCCCAAGCTAATAAAAGACAATTTATTCACAAAATTCAAATGTTTTGTAAGTGCTGTTGAATTTTTAGATGCGACGCTTATAATATAGTAACCAAATGTGTAGAACTTCCGTTTCTAAAATTTGGGATAAATCCGAGAACATTAACCCATTAGTTGCCAAGGCCAGCTTTGGATTTTAAGATATTTTTAAATAAAAATTACCGAAATCGAGTTTTTCTATTAAACTCGATGAAACTGCTATTTAGGATTTAAGAAAACAAATTCGGTTATTTTTTATTTATTTAACCCTTCAGTGCTCCTGGTATAAAAATAATCCATTGTGATATATCTTTGGTGCAATTATCTGCTTATTGCTCGCGAATATAAATTAAAATAACTTTTAACTAATTAGTCATTTATTGTTCGGTTTAAGATCATGTATATATTTTTCTAATGAAAGAAAGATAATAATTTTTGTAATGTAAGAGAAATATTAGAAAAAAATTGAAGACAGCGCTAGATGGAGTAGCTACTTTCGAACAAAGCGACTTGTTCATCGTCAGCATCCTTCTGCCTATTACTTCAACTCATGCTTAATCAACTATTTAACTCAACATTTGAAAGAAAAGAACATGAGAAATGTTTTTCTTTTTATATACGAGAGTGTGTATGAACAAGCTGAGCTTTTCTAATTTTTAGCTTTCTCTACATTAACATAGCCAGATCAATTACAAGTCTTGTAATATGAACAGCTCTTTGTTTTTGCCATTGTCCATTAGATGGAACTGTTATGGCATGTGAAATCTTAACAGATTACACAAATGCATTGTACCTCATGTGTTGTATGTTATTGTTATGTATTGTTGATCTGTATTGGAATAATTAGTCATTTATTGTTCGGTTTAAGATCATGTATATATTTTTCTAATGAAAGAAAGATAATAATTTTTGTAATGTAAGAGAAATATTAGAAAAAAATTGAAGACAGCGCTAGATGGAGTAGCTACTTTCGAACAAAGCGACTTGTTCATCGTCAGCATCCTTCTGCCTATTACTTCAACTCATGCTTAATCAACTATTTAACTCAACATTTGAAAGAAAAGAACATGAGAAATGTTTTTCTTTTTATATACGAGAGTGTGTATGAACAAGCTGAGCTTTTCTAATTTTTAGCTTTCTCTACATTAACATAGCCAGATCAATTACAAGTCTTGTAATATGAACAGCTCTTTGTTTTTGCCATTGTCCATTAGATGGAACTGTTATGGCATGTGAAATCTTAACAGATTACACAAATGCATTGTACCTCATGTTGTTTAACAAATTTTATTATAAAATTATTTCATGTATAAAAATTATCTATATTTTTCTAATTAATCTAAGAAGATCCACATATGACCCAAAGCTAATAAAAGACAATTTATTCGAAAGAATATGAAATATAAAATTAATTCTATTTATTTTGCTGTATTTAAGGATGATTTAGTGTGCGATTCAAATTGTTTTCTGTAATCACTTACGCAATAAGTTTGGCTTTTCTTGTTCGTTCTTTGTTAATCTGTTATTATAGTATTCAATCAATTTAACACCGCGTTCTCTTTATTATTTATTTTATTTGGAAACATATAGACAGTTTTTATACAGAAAATAAATGGGTCAAAGTGAGGCAGACAGACAGACAGACAGGTCAAAAGTCGGGACATCAGAATTCGTTTTAGAGGTATGGTTCCTCGGGCAAGTTTCTTATTTTTATCCCTAGAATACGATTTTCCTTGTCACTTGGGTATTTTTAAGTCGACCCGCCCTAATGTGTACCCTTCTTTCTTCCCGAACCATGTTTCCTATCAATGGAAAAATTTTTCTAATAGTTTCTAACAATATTGGAAACAGTTTGACGATAGGTATTTGATTCTTTGGTCAACTTTTTGAAAATATTTAATTTAGCACGTACTTCTATTTCGTTACTCACTTTAATCAAACTTAGCAGCAAATGAACAAGGTTGTCATTGAACATATTAACTGACATATATTTCAAAGATAACTTGATCAAAAAATAAATAACACAATAAACGTGAGTTATGATTTTTTTGATCTCACTCCTTATATGGTAATTTAGATTTCATAGGGGACAGTTGTATGGGTGCTCAGACTGGACTTGAACCGATTTCCACCAAATTTAATACAGACTTAATATTTTCATTTGTGAACAGGAAGACTAACGGACAGACGGACATCATTAAAAAAAGTGATTCTGAATCATTCTATGGTATAACAAAATTTAAACCACAGCATAAAATAATTATAACTTCATCACAAAGTGTTACAGGCTATATATATATATGGGGCGTTTCATGTCAAGTGATCCAACTTTTAAAACCGATGTCTTCCGATCGGGTTAGTCCTATTGCATAGTAGCTTAGACACAATTTTTCAACAAGATTGGTTCAGAACAATCAAGCAGGTGTTCTTTCTCATCCATGTAACTTTTTAGCTATTGTTCTTAGCAAAATTTATCCTAAATAGTTTAGATAGCTATTTCTTCAGTCCTTCAGAAAAAAAATTTTTAAAAAAATATAAATAATTTTTTGACTTTTTTCCAAATCAAAAATTTTTTAGACTTTTTTTTTCAAAAAAGAAATTTTTTTTTTTGCTCAAAAGAAAGCTTAGGTTTTTCCTTTAAGAGCTTTTAGTGGGATGCGAGGGAGATATGTATCAAAAAAAAATGTTTTGTAACTTAAAACAACGGTTTTTCAATTTTTAGCATATGCACTAATTTGCATTTTTCCTATTAGTGTGTAAGTGTTCCCAAAACCTTAAAAATAAAGCATACACTGAGAAACTGGACAAATTAATATTTCCGACGGTATGTAACATACCTAACTAAAATTTCATACCCTCGATACTGTAATACCCAGAATATGTTAACCTCAGGAAAAAAAATTACATTTTTTCTATAGAAATGTTGAAAAATAATTTTTTTTTATTTATTTGTTATCATAATTAAATTAATATATAATAATAATAAAAATAAAAAAATAAAGAATTTAATAAAATTTTATGGTAACCACATTAGGTCCATTTATAACATAACTACTTTTTTAATCAATTTATTGTAGCTGATGAAGTATTTAAGTTTTGTACATTTTTATATACCCAGTCTTTAATCCAGCTTATTAATCGCCTTCATTTGCTCCTTTTTTGCCAATCTTTTCTTGGCGTTACTAGGTTCAGCTGTTGATTTCGCGGCTGGTTTCTTTGTTGGCTTTAGAAAGAACTCGCATTGAATGGAGGCAGAAAACTTGGGTCTTCTATTGACAAGCGGTATAAAAGCATGTTATTGAGCGGTGCTCTCTTATGATCCTCTGTGCTACTAAAAAGTATTTTAGTTTCTTTACAATAATTCATCTAAGATACGATCTTGATGAGAGCACTGGAGGCCATACTTGACGAGCTATGTCCGAAACGTAGTATACCTTCTCTACTGTAAATTTAGATTTTAGATATTTTAGTATTATCTTCTGGTAATCATAAGCTGCAATGGTATCATGTTTTAAATCGTGGGATATGATTGCCACACTTTTGTGTTCCACTTTTTCATCTCTCATGTAGTAAATAACTACTGTGAATATTGTTGCTTGGTCGTTATTGAAGTAGAAAGCTTGTATGGCATCCTGAAGAACATATTTATAGATTTCTGCGAAATCATACGAAATAACGAATTCACCAGACTTCAAATGTATCTTCAAATCCTTGAAGAATGACCATTGCTCTTTGACCAAAAAGTCATGGGTTCTCAAGTTTAGCAATCCTGTACACATTTCTTCCACAAAATCATCCACATTTAAAATTATTGTTTTCAATGTGCATCTGTCAGTCTGAATCCAAGATTCAAATTTCACCTCCTCAATACATTCGCGATCAAAAGAGTTGATTAAATTCACTTTGATGAATGTGGTTTCCGGTCAATTTGAACTTCACTTAAGTGGCAAGAAGTTGTTGCATTAGGACACATAGTAAATTTAAGGCAATCGTGGTATTCGTGTAAATCTTCTGGCGAGTCATCTGTTAAGCACTTTAAGTTGATTTTCTTCAACATCAGTTTAAGCAACAGCTGAGCCTAGTAACACCAAAAAAAGATTGGCAAAAAAAGGAGCAAATAAATGCGAAAAATAAGCTGGATGAAAGACTGGGTATTTACCGTATACCATGCGTTTAGAAACCCTATCGCTTAGGCCCAACTAACTGGACATAGAAAATAAGCAAAAACCAAATTTGAGTGGGATTTTTTATTAATTTTTTTTGGCTGCAGATATGAAAAAGTTCATATCGGATGCTATATCTATATAGGGATTAGGTCCAAAAATGGACCGATCCTGATCATGTTTGGTAAAGTCTCTTGTATTTTGCAAAAATATATACAAACAAAATTTGAGAAGAATCAGTGCAATATTTTTGTTTTTTTATTGATTTAAGTGAAGATCGGGAAGCAGCTCTATATGGGGTCAAAGGGATCATTTGTGGAGTACCCATTAATGGATGTAATGAACGCATACAAACCCAATTTGAGTAAGATCTATATGACAATTTGGATCTTATGGCAATTTATGTTGATTTCATATGGGTTATTTGTATGGGGGCTAGGTCTGAACATGGGCCGATTCTCACCACTTTCAATAGCGTTCATCCCATGGCCAATAAAAGCTCATACACCAAATTTCATCAAAATATATTCATATTTGCGACCTGCAGTTTGATTACAAGGTTTACATGGACACACAGACGGACGGACGGACATTGTTAAATCAACTCAGAAAGTGATTCTGATTCGATCGGTATAATTAAAGATGGGTCTAGGTCAAATATTTTTGGTTGTTACAAACAGCAGCACAAAGTCATTATACCCAAACCACATAGTTGTATAGGGTATAAAACAAATAATTTTTCAACATTTCTATAGAAAACAAGTAAGAAAATTATAGTCGGTCTAGACCGACTATACGATACCCTATACCATGCGTTTAGAAACCCTATCTCTTAGGCCCAACTAACAGGACATTGAAAATAAGCAAAAACCAAATTTGAGTGGGATTTTTATTAATTTTTTTGGCTGCATATATGAAAAAGTTTATATCGGATGCTATATCTATAAAGGGACTAGGTCCAAAAATGGACCGATCCTGATCATGTTTGGTAAAGTCTCTTGTATTTTGCAAAAATATGTACAAACAAAATTTGAGAAGAATCAGTGCAATATTTTTGTTTTTTAATAGATTTAAGTGAAGATCGGGAAGCAGCTCTATATGGGGTCAAAGGGATCATTTTCGGACTACTCATTAGTGGATGTAATGAACGCATACAAACCCCATTTCAGTAAGATCTATATGACAATTTGGATCTTATGGCAATTTATGTCGATTTCATATGGGTAATTTGTATGGGGGCTAGGTCTGAACATGGACCGATTCTCACCAATTTCAATAGCGTTCATCCCATGGCCGATGAAATCTTATATACCAAATTGCATCAAAATATATTCATATTTGCGACCTGCAGTTTGATTACAAGGTTTACATGGACACACAGACGGACGGACGGACGGACGGACGGACGGACGGACGGACGGACATTGTTAAATCAACTCAGAAAGTGATTCTGATTCGATCGGTATAATTAAAGATGGGTCTAGGTCAAATATTTTTGGTTGTTACAAACAGCAGCACAAAGTCATTATACCCAAACCACATAGTGGTATAGGGTATAAAAAGTAATATTTTTACCGAGGTTAACATATTGCGGGTATTCCAGTATCGAAGGTATGAAGTTTTAGTTAGGTATGTTACATACCGTCAGAAAAGTTAATTTGTCTAGTTTCTCAGTATATGCTTTATTTTTAAGGTTTTGGAAACAAAACATTTTTTTTTATAGATATCCCACTCGCATCCCACTAAGCGACCAAAAAAAAAATTCATATTTTGAAAAAAAGTCAAAAAAAATTTTGATTTTGAGAAAAAAAAAGTCAAACGATTTTTTTTGATTTTTCCGAAAGACTGAAGAAATAGCTATCTAAGCTCTTTGGGACAAATTTTGCTAAGAACAATAGGTAAAACGTTACATGGATGAGAAAAAACACCAGTTTGGTCAAAATGTCAAATTTTGACACCCTCTAACTCAGAGAATTCTTGGCCTATCTTGTTGAAAAATTGGTGCAAATTTCATCCCGATCGGAAGACATCGGTTTTAGAAGTTGGATCACTTGACATGAAACGCCCCATATATATAAAACTGAATTAAAATATTTTTAAAAATATAAAAACAAAACAAAACAAGTAAGAAAATTATAGTCGGTCTAGACCGACTATACGATACCCTATACCATGCATTTAGAGACCCTATCTCTCAGGCCCAACTAACTGGATATAGAAAATAAGCATAAACCAAATTGGAGTGGGATTTTTATTAATTTTTCCGGCTGCAGATATGAAAAAGTTCATATCGGATGCTATATCTATATGGGGACTAGGCAAAGTCTCTTGTATTTTGCAAAAATATACACAAACAAAATTTGAGAAGAATCAGTGCAATATTTTTGTTTTTTGATAGATTTAAGTGAAGATCGGGAAGCAGCTCTATATGGGGCCTATGACTAAGAGTTGTCCAATAGGGATCATTTTTGGACTACTGATTAATGGATGTAATATATACATAGAAACCCAATTTGACTAAGATTTGTATGATAATTTGGATCTTATGGCAATATATGTTGATTTCATAGGGGTCATTTGTATGGGGGCTAGGTCTGAACATGGACCGATTCTCACCAATTTCAATAGCGTTCATCCCATGGCCGATAAAAGATCAAATACCAAATTTCGTCAAAATATATTCATATCTGCGACCTGCAGTTTGATTACAAGCTTTACATGGACACACAGAAGGACGGACGGACGGACGGACATCGTTAAATCGAATCAGATAGTGGTTCTGATTCGATCGGTATAATTAAAGATGGGTGTAGGTCAAATATTTTTGGTTGTTACAAACAGCAGCACAAAGTCATTATACCCAAACCACATAGTGGTATAGGGTATAAACATACAAAATCTCCAGAGAAGGTTAACACAGGAAGACCAGAGGATAAACTTTTGGCCACAGTAAAAGTGTGAACTTACATTTTTGGTAAAGCCAATAAAAACACAACAATACGAAGCATAGTTTCAAAACTATATTAGTTAACAAAATACGAATTCGAATTTACGATTTTATTTTGTTTGCCCCATAAATAGTTAACCAATCAGGAAGTTTTAGCTTTAAATTATCGTCTAGCTAAAAGACACTTACATATTTCTAACTAGGACACAACCTGTTGATCTACTTTTCAATAAATGAACACACACACACACACAAATCTGCTTAATAAAAATCAGCTAAATTTCCTAGAAGTGCCCAGACTAAAAAAAAAATAAGCAGTGTGCGTTTTTTATACAATATTTGGCCACTTTTGTTTTCAAGTCTTTAAGCAAAATAAACCAAAAAATATAAAAAAAAATTTGAACTAAATCGTTGCAATAGTTGACAGCCAGACCAATGATTACATACTAACTATGTATTCCGTATGTGTTGTATTTTACATTATAGTTTTACATAAAAGTGAAAACAACATTGAATGAATGTTGAAAAATTAGTTACACCATATTAGGTAATAATAAACATAACACAATTTTTAAAAAATTTTAATTTTTCCAATGGATACTAAAAACTTTATGCATTAAATGATAATGTATAACATTAAAACTCCATTAAAACAAGTGGTGCAAAATATGCTTAACGGTGATTTTGAGTACAAAGCAATGTAAAAAAGAATAAAGTTTTAAATAAATTTTTATTTAAAAAATAAGACATTTAATAAAAAAAAATTTGAGTAAAAAAAAAATATAGAAGAAATATGTTTAAAGAAAAAATTTTTTTATGAAACTGAGAATAGTGAAAATTAGAAGTGAGAAGTAAGAAAATTATCGTCGCTCTAGATCGATTACACGATACCCTACACGATATGTTTAGGACCCTATCTCTTAGGCCAAACTAATTGGATATAGAAAGGAAGCATAAACCAAATTTGAGTGCCTTTGAATATGAAAAAATTCATATCGGATGCTATATTTATATGGGAACTAGGTCGAAATATGGACCGATGCTGAACATATTTGGTAAGGTCACTTATTTTTTCCAAAAATATGTAAATAGCAAATTTGAGGAAAATCTGTGCAATGTTTGTTTTTTGATAGATTAAAACAAATAAGAAAATTATAGTCGGTCAAGACCGACTATACGATACCCTATACCATGCGTTTGGAAACCCTATCTCTTAGGCCCAACCAACTGGACATAGAAAATAAGCAAAAACCAAATTTGAGTGGGATTTTTATTAATTTTTTCGGCTGCAGATATGAAAAAGTTCATATCGGATGATATATCTTTATGGAGACTAGGTCCAAAAATGGACCGATCCTGATCATGTTTGGTAAAGTCTCTTGTATTTTGCAAAAATATATACAAACAAAATTTGAGAAGAATCAGTGCAATATTTTTGTTTTTTAATAGATTTAAGTGAATATCGGGAAGCAGCTCTATATGGGGCCAAAGGGATCATTTTTGGACTACTCATTAGTGGATGTAATGAACACATACAAACCCAATTTGAGTAAGATCTATATGACAATTTGGATCTTATGGCAATTTATGTCGATTTCATATGGGTAATTTGTATGGGGGCTAGGTCTGAACATGGACCGATTCTCACCAATTTCAATAGCGTTCATCCCATGGCCGATAAAAGCTTATATACCAAATTTCGTCAAAATAGATTCATATTTGCGACCTCCAGTTTGATTGCAAGCTTTACATGGACACACAGACGGACGGACGGACGGACGGACGGACGGACGGACGGACGGACGGACGGACGGTCGGACGGACGGACATTGTTAAATCAACTCAGAAAGTGGTTCTGATTCGATCGGTATAATTAAAGATGGGTCTAGGTCAAATATTTTTGGTTGTTACAAACAGCAGCACAAAGTCATTATACCCAAACCACATAGTGGTATAGGGTATAATGAAGATCGGGAAGCAGCTCTGTGTGTCCATGTAAAGCTTGTAATCAAACTGCAGGTCGCAAATATGAATATATTTTTATGAAATTTGGTATATAAGCTTTTATCGGCCATGGGATGAACGCTATTGAAATTGGTGAGAATCGGTCCATGTTCAGACCTAGCCCCCATACAAATTACCCATATGAAATCGACATAAATTGCCATAAGATCCAAATTGTCATATAGATCTTACTCAAATTGGGTTTGTATGCGTTCATTACATCCATTAATGAGTAGTCCAAAAATGATCCCTTTGACCCCATACAGAGCTGCTTCCCGATCTTCACTTAAATCTACTAAAAAACAAAAATATTGCACTGATTCTTCTCAAATTTTGTTTGTATATATTTTTGCAAAATACAAGAGACTTTACCAAACATGATCAGGATCGGTCCATTTTTGGACCTAGTCCCTATATAGATATAGCATCCGATATGAACTTTTTCATATCTGCAGCCAAAAAAATTAATAAAAATGCCACTCAAATTCGGTTTTTGCTTATTTTCTATGTCCAGTTAGTTGGGCCTATGAGATAGGGTTTCTAAACGCATGGTATAGGGTATCATATAGTCGGTCTAGACCGACTATAATTTTCTTACTTGTTTTGTTTTGAGTTCAGAGTATTTTCCTGAAATTCAGTTGATGTTTCCTAAAATACATTTGATGTTTTCTGAAATACATTTGACAGTTTCTGAAATACATTTGATAATTTCTGAAATACATTTGACAGTTTCTGAAGTAAATTTGATCTTTTCTGAAATACATTTGATATTTTCTAAAATTGAATTGATTTTTTCTGAAATACACTTGATACTTTCTCTACATTTGATAATTTCTGAAATACATTTGACAGTTTCTGAATACAGTTGATAATTTCTGAAATACATTTGACAGTTTCTGAAATAAATTTGATCTTTTCTGTAATACATTTGATATTTTCTAAAATTGAATTGATTTTTTCTGAAATACACTTGATACTTTCTCTACATTTGATAATTTCTGAAATACATTTGACAGTTTCTGAATACAGTTGATAATTTCTGAAATACATTTGACAGTTTCTGAAATAAATTTTATCTTTTCTGAAATACATTTGAAATTTTCTAAAATTGAATTGATGTCTTCTGAAATACACTTGACACTTTCTGTACATTTGATAATTTCTGAAATACCTTTGACAGTTTCTGAAATACATTTGATAATTTTTGAAATACATTTGACAGTTTCTGAAATACATTTGATATTTTCTGAAATACATTTGACAGTTTCTGAAATACATTTGATAATTTCTGAAATACATTTGATGTTTTTTGAAATGCATTTGATGTTTTCTGAAATACATTTGATATTTTCTGAAATATAATTGATACTTTCTGTACATTTGACAATTTCTGAAATACATTTGATTTTCTGAAATACATTTGATAGTTTCTGAAATACATTTGATAATTTCTGAAATGCATTTGATGTTTTCTGAAATGCATTTGACAGTTTCTGAAATACATTTGATATTTTCTAAAATTGAATTAATGTTTTCTAATATACATTTGATATTTTCTGAAATATACTTGATAATTTCTGTGCATGTGATAATTTCTGAAATACATTTGATGTTTCCTGAAATATATTTGACAATTTCTGAAATACATTTGATAATTTCTGAAATACATTTGACAGTTTCTGAAATACATTTGGTATTTTCTGAAATATATTTTACAGTTTCTGAAATACCTTTAAAAGTTTGTGAAATACATTTGATGTTTTCCGAAATTCGTTTGATGTTTTCTGAATTACATTTGATATTTTCTGAAATATACTTGATACATTTGGTGTTTTCCGAAACACATTTGATACTTTCTGAAATACAATTGATGCTTTCTAAAATATAATTGATATTATCTGAAAATCAATTGATGTTTTCTGAAATACAATTGATACTTTTTGAAATTCAATTGAAGTTTTCTGAAATACAATTGATACTTTCTGAAATACATTTCATAATTTCTGAAATACATTTGATGTTTTCTGAAATACATTTGATACTTTCTGAAATACAATTGATACTTTCTGAAATACAATTGATACTTTCTGAAATTCAATTAATGCTTTCTGAAATACAATTGGAAAAGGTGTCTAATTGCGACTTTTTGTATGTATTGTAGTCTGCAAAACACAAAAATCGGGAGTAGTTTTACTATTGAGAGGTAGAAGCAACCAAATCTGGTAATTGAAAATAAAATTTACTACAAATCATACCAAAATTGTTCTATAATTACAGACAGGACAGAAATAATAAAAATTCCTTTTATTGATAATAAATTCACATTAGGAAAATATAAAACATCAAGGAAAATAAAAATCGAGAAAAGATATTAGCAATTGTATAAAGGAACCAAAGGTCATGTTCTTATACGCCATACCACTATGTGGTGAGGTATACCAAAAATATTCGACTTATCCCCACCTTTTATTATACCGACCGATTAGCAATGTCGATTTAAGAATGTCCATCCATGCGTCCGTCTGTCTGCCTGACTGTCTGTCTCTCCATCCATGTACAGGTCTGAAATACAAATATATTTTGATGAAACATAATATATAAACTTTTATCAACCATAGGACGGCCGCTACTGCAATTGGTGAAAATCTATGCATGTTCAGACTTAGCCCCATACAAATAACTCCTACCAGATCGACTAAAATAGTGATAAGATCTAGATTATCAATACATAGATTGGAAAACGTATGTCTGTATTTATCTATTATACTAATCAATAGCCCAGAAATAAACTCTGTAGTCATAGTCCCCATATAAAACTGATTCCCGATCTTCACTTAAATATAACAAAAAAAAATAATGCATAACATTTTTTTACAGTGAACCAGTAAAAAAGTTGTATAGCATACTTACATATGTTTCATGTGCAAATTTCTTTGAAACTATATAAAAGGTATATAAAATAAAATGTTAAAATATTCTGTATTTTATTCACTCTTCAAATAGTTTTAACAAAATTTGTGAAAATATCATATTCTTTACCAAAATTAACAAAATCCAAAAAAAGCACATTTTGTGAAGCCAAAAAAAAAAAAACTTGTACATTTCAGAAATTCTTAAAAAAATAAAGGTTTTTCGTCATTATTTTTAAAAACTAGAATTTTGTATGATGACCCTTAGCAATTATAACGGCATATAACCTTTATGCAAATTTTGTGTGATGTCAGGTGTAATCGACGCCCATATGTTTTGGAGTGCACTTTTAATCTATTTTGTACTCTTAACGATATTTTATCATAGTTTTTTTCATATGGACCCACAAATGCTCGATTGGATTTACATCGGGATATGCGGGTGGATGGGGCAGCACTTTTTTACAGTTTTACAGCAGTCATTCTTTAATCATAAATGAGGAATGCTTTAGATCGTTGTCGTGAACGTAGTTAAAATTGTCGGCAATTTCAATTTTGCACCTTTTTGTCGCATATTTTGCTTTAAAATGTTTAAATAATCAAATTCATTCATCGTGCCTTCCACACACCGAAAATTTCTAACACTATTAGCTCTTATTTCACCACCAACCACAACACTGTCGCTGGTATGTTTGAACGTTTTATAAACACTTTTTGGTTACAATGCTGTACCCTTCTTTTTTCGCACAAAACGTCGTCAATCGTATCCAAATATATTGAATTTTGACTCATCTGTAAATATCATGGAGTACCAAAACTCTAGTGGCTTCGAGACATACTCTTTTGGATACTCCAGTCGCTTCTTTATATTTGTTTCTTACAACAGAGGCTTGTTTCAGGGTTTATACAGTCTTAGGCCTTCCGAAAGTAAAAAATTTCTTACAGTCTGTGTGTACCTGTTTTGTTTTGCGCTATTTTGACTGCCTTGGCGTTTGTAAAGATGAAATTTTTTGCCTTTCCAATTCCAATTGGTCTAATTAAAAACCCATTTTTCTAGCACATAACAATAATGCATTTCACGATGGAGTGCAGCTTTTTTACAATTTCATAAATTTTCCTAAAAATCTTTGTCTCTTGCCAAAGATTTATAATAAATTTTAACATTTCTAATGAAGTTTGCTTTGAATCCATATCTTTTTTTTCGCGTAAACTGACATGTGCACATTAGAAATATAAAGAGCAATTTGCGGGTGACTTCGACAACTGAAAAAAAAATTGTGTTTGATAACGGTACGTTTCCATACTGCGTAACATGAAGAGTGTACAATTTTTTTTTTTGGTTTCATGAAATGTACCTTTTTTGTTTTTTGTTAATTTTTGTTAAGACCATGGCATTTTCACAAACTTTCTTCAAACTATTTAAAAAGTGAATATAATACAGAATATTTTAACATTTTATTTTATATATGTAGTGTACATAGTTTCAAAGATAATGCAACATAAACATAAGTAAGTGTACTGTACAAGTTTTTTATGGGTTTACTGTATACTAGCAGATTCCAGCCCTCGAAATTCGAGCGCAAATTTTAGGAAAATTATATTTTTTTAATTAAATAAAGACCCTAAAGGTATGCTAATCAATTATAGCCAATTCACAAATCCACACAAAAAAACAAACTCATTTTTATTTCAAAAACATTAACCAATTTGTTAATGTGTTAGTAGCAACTTTAAATGCAAGTTACTCAAAATAAAGGAAAAAATTAAAAATCTGTAAATTTGAAAATCAGCTAAAAAGAAATACCTTTCAAATAATATACGTTTGGTCAAAATCGGGATAAAACGGTAGAGCAAAACATCGGTCACAAGAAATCGCCTAGCCTATTATTATTATAGATTAGTTTTGGAGAAAAGTACTCTTTGGAACACAAGAATTACCTCAACATAAAAATTACCCCCATATCTTCACTAAAATCTATCAAAAAAACTAAAATATTGTACAGGATTTTCTCAAATTTGGTTTGTATATGTTTTTGCAAAAAATAAGTGACATTATTTAATATAGTCAGGATCGATGCATTTTTCGATATACTCCCATATAAATATAGCACCCGATATGAACTTTTTCATATCTGCAGCCAAAAAAAAAATACTAACAAATCCACTCAAATTTGGTTTATGCTTAGCTTCTATATTTAATTAGTTGGATCTAAAATATAGGGTCTCATAACGCATGGTATTCGATATCACGTAATCGGTCTAGACCGACTATATTTTCTTAATTGTTTTACTTTCATTTTTCGGAATAATATTTACCATTTAAACTAAATCGCGCGGTAGAAACAACCAAATCATGCAAACCTAGACCCCTCTTCTATTGTACTGATCGATTCAGAATCACTTTTTGAGTCGATTTAGCGATGTCCGTCTGTCCGTCCATCTGTAATCAAACCACAGGTCTCAAATATGAATATGTGTTGATGAAGTGTAGTTACGATGAACGGTATTGAAATTAGTGAAAATCGGTTCACGTTCAGACCTAGTCCCCATACAAATGACCCTTAAGAGATCGATTTAAATTGACATAATATCCAAATTGGTCAAATCGGTTTTGTTTATGTATATTACATCCTTTTATCAGTAGTCCAAAAATAAACCCTATAGGACAATTTTTAAACACATCCCCCATATGAAGCTAATTCCCGATTTTCACTTAAATCTATCAAAAAACAAAAATATTGTACAGGTTTTTCTCAAATTTGGTTTGTATATGTTTTGCAAAAAATAAGTGACATTACCTAATATAGTCAGGATCGGTGCATTTTTCGATCTAGTCCCCTTATAAATATAGCATCCAATATGAACTTTTTCATATCCGAAAGCAAAAAAATTAATAACAATGCCACTCAAACGCATGGTCGGTCTAGACCGACTATAAGTTTCTTGATTATTATATATATTGTGATCAAATTTGCTTTGTGAGTATTTTTTATATCCATAAATCTGTAGTTTTCTGGAATAACCGCGTATGTCCATTTTTGTAATTTTTGAGTTAACGATGCCAAATATATTAATTTTTAACGCTCTTTACATGTGTTAAATTTTTTTTTAAATATTGACCATTTCTGAGTTTTTTCTTAAAATAACAACGTAACTTAAATGTTTAATAAATTAATTTGCAACACTATCGACGTATGTCAACCTACGTTTGATCGATAACAAATTATTTTCTCAAAAAAAGACAAATAGCGACATACGTTGTTATTAATGAAAAAATATGCAAAATAATTTTGGATTATTTTTCAGTTTATAACCACTTATAACAACTTTTGTGTTTATTTCTGTTATTTTTTGTCACTATTATTCTTGATACGTTGTTTTATTCTCATCCTAAGTCCCGTTAACTTTTTGTTGACGAACAAAAAATTCCATTTTTCAGGCAACAACAACTTATGTCTACATGGGTGGTTGCATTGGTAGTTTTCTTTTTCAAAGAAAACGACGTTTGTCGACATAAGTTGTTTTATCTGCACACACTTTAAGTGTTATTTACATATTGTTTTTTTCGTCCTTCTCTAGGAGCTATTCCTCTGAAGATTTTTGACTCAAAATTTTATATAAAGTATTTATTGCCCATATCTAAAGGACTGTTAAATAAAAAGCTCTAAAAACTTTATATCGAGCCCATAATTGCAATTATAACGTATGACATACGCGGTTATTCTAGAAAACCACAGAAATATCACTCAAAAACATGAAGAGAGTAGGAGTTATTTTTGGCTTAGGAGACTTATAAAACAGCATTCCGATATTCACTAACAAAGTTGTATCTAATGCATTACAAGTTGAACATATTTTACATAATGTTGGTTTACATATCTCTTTGGAACACATAAGTGACCCCACCAAATACGATCTTGATCGGAATGTTTTTGGATCTAGTGCCCTAATAGTTATCACATCCGATATGGGGAGGACTAGGTTAAAGAAATAAAAAAAATATTGGATGTTGGTAGCTTTTCCTAATTGCTAATAACTACGAAATTTATGCATAGATTTTCTTTTATCATATCTTGATATCTTTGTGGAGGTGTGGGCTATGCATGATTTCTACATTTAAAAAAAAATGTTTTTAAGCATATAAAAAAAACTAAACTAGAATAATTAAAATTACTAATAGATTCCAGCACTCGAAATTCGAGTGCAATTTCTAGGCAGCTTTATTTTTCAACTTAGCCAATTCACAACCCAACACTTTTATGGTTTATTATTATTGTGGATGAAAATAATAAACCCATTAACAAACACATTAACAAATTTAATAAAAAAACACATACATATGCTAGTATAATTTTATGTATGTGTTAGTAGCAACTTTAAATGCAATTTATTCAAAATAAAGGAAAAAATTTAAAAATCTGTAAATCTGCAAAACGGTTAAAAAGAAATACCTTTCAAATAATATACGTTTGTTCAAAATAGGGATAAAACGCTAGAACAAAACATAGGTCACAAGAAATCACCTAGCCTATTAATATTATAGATAAGAACTGATATTGTTGTTGGCAAAATGCAATAAACATCAACAATTTGAAAGACAATTTACAGATTTTCTTGTACTTTAAATATTTATTTTTCTTAATGTGATTAAAAGAAGAAAATCTTGACAATTTCATCAAAAAATTTCAAAGCCTTCTAGTAACGGCAGGTAAGGGGGTTAAAAAATGTTTTGTTCGAGATCATGTATATACGAGTATTTTCTAATAAGAGAAAAGATAAATTTTTGTAAAGTAAGAGAAATATGGAAAATTTTTAAGACTGCGCTAGATGGTGTAGTTACTTCCGAACAACACGACTTGCTTATCTTCAGCATCCTTCCGTCTACTACTTCCTCTCAAGCTTCACCCACACAAACATTGGAAAGAAAAGAAAATGGAAAGTTTCCTTTTTTATACGTGAGTTAGTAAGAACAAGCAGAGCTTATTTAAATTTTAGCTTTCTTCACATTAGCATAACCATATCAACTACAAGTCTTGTAGTGTGAAAAAGCATTTTTTTATAATTGTCATATAATTGCTCTAGATTCTGCACAATACTGTATACTAGCAGATCCCAGCGCTCGAAATTCGAGTGCAATTTCTAGACAGTTTTATTTTTCAGCTTAGCCAATTCACAAACCAACACTTTTATGGTTTATTATTGTTTTAAATGAAAATAACAAACTCATTAACAAACACACTAACAACTTTAATAAAACACACATATCATATGTGTAATTATACCCTATACCACTATGTGGTTTGGGTATAATGACTTTGTGCTGCTGTTTGTAACAACCAAAAATATTTGTCCTAGACCCATCTTTAATTATACCGATCGAATCAGAATCACTTTCTGAGTTGATTTAACAATGTCCGTCCGTCCGTCCGTCCGTCCGTCCGTCCGTCCGTCTGTGTGTCCATGTAAAGCTTGTAATCAAACTGCAGGTCGCAAATATGAATATATTTTGATGAAATTTGGTATATAAGCTTCTATCGGCCATGGGATGAACGCTATTGAAATTGGTGAGAATCGGTCCATGTTCAGACCTAGCCCCCATACAAATTACCCATATGAAATCGACATAAATTGCCATAAGATCCAAATTGTCATATAGATCTTACTCAAATTGGGTTTGTATGCGTTCATTACATCCACTAATGAGTAGTCTAAAAATGATCCCTTTGACCCCATATAGAGCTGCTTCCCGATCTTCACTTAAATCTATTAAAAACAAAAATATTGCACTGATTCTTCTCAAATTTTGTTTGTACATATTTTTGCAAAATACAAGCGACTTTACCAAACATGATCAGGATCGGTCCATTTTTGGACCTAGTCCCTTTATAGATATAGCATCCGATATGAACTTTTTCATATCTGCAGCCAAAAAAATTAATAAAAATCCCACTCAAATTTGGTTTATGCTTATTTTCTATATCGAAGTAGTTGGACCGAAAGATAAGGTCTCTAAACCATGGTATAGGGTATCATATAGTCGGTCTAGACCGACTATAATTTTCTTACTTGTTTTATATATGTGTTAGTAGCAATTTTAAATGCAATTTACTCAAAATAAGGGAAAGGATTTAAAAATCTGTAAATCTGCAAAACGGCTAAAAAGAAATACCTTTCAAATAATATACGTTTGGTCAAACTCGGGATAAAATGGTAGAACAAAACTTCGGTAACAAAAAATTGCCCAGCCTATTAATATTAAAGATAATATTTCGGTCTTAAACGGTTATTAAAGTCCAATCTCTTCACCAAATCTAAGAAAATGATTTTAAGTCGATCGCTGTCTCACATTAGCACATGGTCATTATACCCTGACGGCAAAGTGGAGTAGGGTATACAAATTGATACGAATTTTTATAAAAAGACACATTGAAATTTATACATAAATTAAGGAAAACTTTAAAAATCGAAATTTGCTCATAAAAATTTCATTCATATACATATTTTACGCTTCATAAGAATTTTTTCACAAATAAAACAGACTGTAATTTTGAAAGCAAAAACATCTTATTATATGAATATTTTAATATAGCAGATTCATAAAATTTGTGTTAACAAACTGATTTAGGAATTTGTCAATATCTGCTTCAAGATACATATTAATCAGAAGACTGTTGTATCTTTTTTGTGGGCGTAGTCGTCATATCGAAAGACTGCCAATTACAATTTGTTACATTATATGAATGACATTGTATTATTAAAAGTAAGAAGACTGAAATATATTTTTATAATAAATCGGTATACTACTTATCATTTTTCTCAACAGTTGATCTTAAAACTTTGAAAAACTGTGAAAACTTCAAATATTTATTTACACACTGCCCTTAATGGTAAAAATCTAAGATATTCTACAAAAAAGAATTCACACAAAAAAAATTCATTCGCTAAAGCTTTCAACATATTTTTTATTATTTTTTTGTTTTTTTTTTTTTTTTTTGTTTTAATTAAATGTGTGTTTTTATTTTTTTAGTTTTTATTATCTATTTTTTGTATGTAGAAGATGAGCTCTTTAATGTCTATGTAAAATAAATTTTATGATTTGACGTAGTTGGCGTTTTGTGTTTAACCATTATTGCAAGTGTTTTTTTGTTAGTGTTGTTGAATCTTCTGCTGTTTTTAACCATCATGTGCAACTAGTCGTAGACATGTTCAAACATTTGTTTGAAGATTGTACACAAAAAAAGTTTTGTGCATGTTTATTAACAACAAATAAAAAAGCGGATTTTAATATAAAAATAAATTTTACAAAATATTATTTCGAATGCAAAAAATATAATACAAAAATTTTTAAATCTATATATCGGTACAAAAAGAAGTGTACATTTTGAGGTAACCACTAACTGCGGAAACGGGTCGATCAATTTCAACTAAAATTTCAGGGTACGTTGGAGATGGTCTGTAGATGGATTATGTGAAGTTTTCATATACTCCCATACAAATATCAACATTTTCCATTTTTATTTTCAGTTGAAAAGTTAGCAAACCAATGTAATGTCAAATGTGTACAATGACATTCAGTCTTTCTAATTTGAATCATTTTAAAAGAAATTTCGAGCACATTTACAACGATAAATTTAGAAATTTTTCATGTAAGTATTTTCCATCATTGATTTAAAATAAAAAAAAACACAGTGGAAAAAAATAATGGAAAATTGTTGTTGTGTTTTCCGTATTTGTTTTCGGTCTATTGTAAAATTCATTTGAATTTTAATTTTTTTTTAATAAAAAATGAGTAGTGGTTTTGATTTGAATCTAATTTTCTTTTCTTCATTCATATTAGTCTCTTTTCTCATTATATTTTTATTAAATTTTTAGTACCAAAAAAATGGCAAAAAATTGTTTTTGGAAAAAAGTTTTCAAAGTAGTTTTATTGTAAAAAGAAACACAATTCACTCAAATTTCAAAAATTATTTCAAATTAAAAAAAAACATTCTTATGCACTGTTTTATTCTTAAAAAATATGTTTTTTTTTCGTTACACAAATATTTTGTTTTTCCAAAAATTTTTGTTTCCTATAAAAATTGAAAAAGAAATGTTTTGTATCCAAAAAGTTTAAAAAAAATTATTTTTTTTGTTATAATTTATCAATAATAAAACTTTTTATATCAGTAATTTAAAACAATGTAATACCAAATTTCCATTACCTTTATTAAAAAAAAATAATTTTCTCTCAAAGTTACAAAAAAACAAGTAAGAAAATTATAGTCGGTCTAGACCGACTATACGATACCCTATACCATATCTCTAAGGCCCAACTAACTGGACATTGAAAATAAGCAAAAACCAGATTTGAGTGGGATTTTTATTAATTTTTTTGGCTGCATATATGAAAAAGTTCATATCGGATGCTATATCTATAAAGGGACTAGGTCCAAAAATGGACCGATACTGATCATGTTTGGTAAAGTCTCTTGTATTTTGCAAAAATATGTACAAACAAAATTTGAGAAGAATCAGTCCAATATTTTTGTTTTTTAATCGATTTAAGTGAAGATCGGGAAGCAGCTCTATATGGGGTCAAAGGGATCATTTTTGGACTACTCATTAGTGGATGTAATGAACGCATACAAACCCAATTTGAGTAAGATCTATATGACAATTTGGATCTTATGGCAATTTATGTCGATTTCATATGGGTAATTTGTATGGGGGCTAGGTCTGAACATGGACCGATTCTCACCGATTTCAATAGCGTTCATCCCATGGCCGATAGAAGCTTATACACCAAATTTCATCAAAATATATTCATATTTGCGACCTGCAGTTTGATTACAAGGTTTACATGGACACACAGACGGACGGACGGACGGACGGACGGACATTGTTAAATCAACTCAGAAAGTGATTCTGATTCGATCGGTATAATTAAAGATGGGTCTAGGTCAAATATTTTTGGTTGTTACAAACAGCAGCACAAAGTCATTATACCCAAACCACATAGTGGTATAGGGTATAAAAAGTCATGTGAGTCTGATCACAGGGAAGATGTGTAAACATCTAGTAATTAATGATTTTTTGTCATTTTTTAAAATCAAACAGAAAGCGTCATCTATGTATCACTTATAGCAAAAACTGTTTAACCTAATTCAACAACCCTTTGCTGGAAAACGTTAAAAATGTCCCAATATAAACGTATATAAGTGATACATAGATGACGCTTTTAAAAAAGTGGCATAAAAAAACAATTTTATATTATAATTTTTTCACCAATACAATCATAGGTCACACAGCGTTATGTGTCAGCTCTCACCTATTACGTTTACACTATTTTTGTGATTGTATTGTGAAATAGAAATTTACCCAACTGCGCGTATAGATGCTTACACATCAAAAAATGTTATTCTTAAATATGTCTTTTCTCTCAAATATTATTGGTATTATTATTTGGGTATATATTATAATGTAAAATTACAATAAAATTAATTCTTAAGCACTAACTGCTTAGGCTATCGGCTTAATCTCTAAAATGTTTTTTTTACCCCATACCACTATACGATAAGGGTATAATGAGTTTTTGCCGATGTTTGTAACTACCAAAATTATTTGACCTAGACCCATTTTTATTGTACCGCTCGTTTGATAAGTTATCAATAAAAAAAAATTTTAATGTAGATAATTTAATTTTTGGTTACAAAAAAAATATCTAATAAATTGTTATATTAAAAAAAAAAATAATCTTTCAAATTAAAAATAACTTAAGTTTAAAAAAAATTATTAAAATAATATTCTCACTAAAACTTTAAAATGCTTGTGGCGTTAAAAAATTCTTAAACTTAAAAAATATATGTTATTATTTCTCAAAACAATTTTTTACATCAAGATTGGTGTTTTAAAAAACAAAATATTTTTGTATCAAACAACATTTATTACCACTGAATTCATTTGTAGTTTTAAAACTATTCAGTTATTTTTGTAACTTATCGTTAAAAAAAAAAACTTCATATGTTTTATTTTAACTTTTTTTACATAAAAATATATAACATAGAAAACCGTTTTATTTCAAATAAAAAATATATGTTTTTTATTTTTTATATATTTTTTCCAAAAATTATACTTAAATCAAGATTGATGTTGTTTTTATTTGTTCATCAAAAATTTTTTATTCCTAAAAAACTCAACAAAAAAAATGTCTTCTATCAAAATCTTTTTGTATTACTACATTTATTTTTAGTTTTAAATCGGTTTTATTTTTACAATTTATCAATAATAAAAAAAAACTTTATTTGTCACTGGAAAAGAAATCAAAAAATATTTACGTTTCAAATTATAACAATTTAACAATTTGTAACAGTTATAAATTCACATTCCTATATATTTCCAACGATTGGCCCACAATATTTTGTAGTATTATCTTAATATAATACCATAATGTAACACCATCTTAATGGACAGTCTTTAACTACCACATAAGGTAGTTAACATATTTCACTTTGTAACGCATTTGTTTTGTCAATATTTAAAAGGTCAGTTGCAACGGTTAAAACAAAACACCAACTGCTCGTACACAGTTAAGTAAAAGTGATGATCGTTAAAAAGAGTTTTTTTTTTGTTGTAAGTTTATTATATTATTTAATATAACTGTGAGAAATAATATAAAAAAGTATGGCATTTATTGAGTTGCAAAAAAAAACAAGTTGGTGTCTTAAGTCTTTTGTTTTGTTGAGGAAAAATGTTAATATAAATAAAAAATTTTAAAACTTTATTCTTTTAGCAACAGATAAGGGTGATGAATATAAGGAATATAAGGAATATAAATTATTTTTCTTTATAAAATATATCCAGGTAATAGAGGATTTTTAGTCCACAATTTTTTATAATGGTTAACAAAGTTTTATCCAAACTTTGATAAGTATAAAATTTATTGATATTATTATAGTAAACTGAAGAAATAGTTTTATTGAAAAAAAGTCTCACTCAGCAAACATTTTTAAAAGCAAAAGCTATAAGTATGTACTTTTATATATGTACATTGGAAAAGTTATCCTTAAATAAATTATTTTAAATTGAAATCATCTAAACAACACATTAAGATTTAATATAAATTAAAAAAAAAAATAAACCAAAAATCTACAACCATAACGATTTAGTTAAGCCAACTGTAAGTCGGCTTTTTTCAATTTGCAACCTCAAGAATATGCCGACAATAAATTTAACCACAAGAAAAATCGAAACATACTAATATTGCATAATTCTTCAGTAGAAGAAAGAAGAAAAAAAAAGCATACTGCGACTATGACTTTGAGGCTGAGGCTGACAAATACTAAAACGACAGCCATGGTATTAGCCAAAATATAAAGCTGCAAAAAAAATCACACAGCAACGTGGTTTGACTTCTTTTTTTTTACATATTTTCTTAACTTAAACTTTTGTTTAAACTAAACTCTCAACTAACTGCATATAGAGTAAGAGGTTATGAAAAAATATATATATATATATTTATTTCAATATGTGCATGTATATATATATATATATATATATATATATATATATATATATATATATATATATGTATATGTATATACAAAATATGAATGAATACTTACAAAAAAAAAAACCTAACAAAACTTTAAAGTTGTGTACGAAACAAATTTTCCCGCGCACTTTTCTATTAGTTGGTGTTTTGTACTTGTAGTCATTTGGGTTTTTTGTTTAGGAATTTTCCCATATCATAAAGATGTTTCATTGATTGCATGTTAAGTTGTACTCAAAAAAAAAAAATAAATGCACATACATACTATTAAAAATGAAGAAGCTCCTACAACGTTTTACAATAGTGGAACAAAGTAGTAAAATGGAAAGAAAAATTAATTGAATTTTTGTTTTTGGTTTTAAGTATCGTTTTCTGGATGTGTGCTGTTAATACCGGTTAAGAGTTATTCGATTAATCCTTCATATAAATAAACAAATTTCGTCAAGTAGCTTAAAAATGGTGATTTTCGATCAACAAATTATCCGATTAATCGGATAAATCGAATAATTTTGAAAAAATATTTCTGAAAATTATTTTATAAAATCTTTCTTCCCACCCATAACATATTTTCTGATATCAGCACAATGCCCTGCATTAATAGTGGACATCCCCTGGGTGTTGATGTATACAAAAAAATATATTGGTTTAGAATAAACTAAAAAGAGTTCTCCCTAAATCAAATATTATAAAAACAAAAACTAAATATCGCTTAAAACAAAAAAGAAAAACATTTTTTTACGAGGATGGTTCCATAATAACCCGACCTGAAGTATGGATGGCGGCAGTAGTTTGAAAAAAAATGTTTGTTGAAAAGTGGCAACCTTATAAAACATATGTTTTAAGTTTCAAGGCTCCACGTTGTTTAGTATTTTTTTTTCTGGGACCCATCAAAAGTAGTTGATCTTAGTGAATGTGTAAACATGTAAAAAATTTATCATCGTTCTGTAATTGAATACTTTCATTTGAAAGGTCACAGTCCAACCAGTATTAAAGCCGAGCTAGGTTATATTCTGGGCGAGTCTGCTCCTTCGTCTACGACTACAAAATAGAGTACGAGCTGCCAAGACGAAAACCGTAGTGGTCGACCAATTGTGGTGGGCATGCTAGAAACGGTGAAGAACTAGCTGAAAGGATAGGCACTTCAAGAAGTGCTATACATCGCGTACCGAAAATTTAGAGATGAGATAGCTGTCTGTGAGATGAGTGCCGCGTTTGGTCACAATAGAACAAAACACCATCGTGAAGATGTTACAGCAGCGTGTTTGGCGATGTTTCACCACAATAGAGCCGAGTTTTAGCTTCGGTTCGTAATCATGGATAAGACATGGGTCCACCACTTTACACCTGAGGTAAAGGAACAGTCAAAATAGTGGACTGAAATGGGAGAATCGTGTACAAAGGAGGCCAACACAGTTTCATCTACAGGCAAGCTTATGTAGTCGATTTTTGGGATGTGCTTGGGATAATTTTTATTTATTATGTTCAATAAGAAAAATAATAAACAGCGAGTATTATGCCAACTTACTGCACGCTCAAGTGATGGAATTCAGAAAAGGTGAAAAAGAATTTTTATTTCATCAAAACAATGCACCAGTTCACACATCCACTATTGCGATGGCCAAAATCCACACACAGAAAACAGATTCATTGTGGCTACCGAATTTATTACCAACCGAATTGCGATAATGCTAATAACCGATTTTCGGGTTCACGATGATTACAATTCTATTGCCTTAACAGTAAATATTTTATAATATTAGAAAATTTGCAGATGATTTGAAATTTCTGTTGATACAATCGACAATATAGTTGTTCCACTTAAGACCAATTCGGTTGGCAAATATTTTTTCTGTGTGCATGAATTAAAATTCAAAAGTGTTCAGTTCTGAATGTAGATCATTATAATTGTTTTACATTTTTTTTAATTTGAATTTATAATTCTGAATAGCCAAACCCTACTCCGATCATATGCCATTATGTTTAAGTATAAAAACTTTATATTCGGATATCGATCGTAATGATAAACTGCAAAGATTACGCTGGAACAATAACTTTCTTGGTAATTATGTAGAAAAACTTAACTTACTTGTTGCTAATATTGATATTCAATCAAATGAATCGGTAGATGAACTAATTTCCAATTTAAAATGGAAAGTAAAACAAGTTTATTCGAAGGTACCTAGTAAACAATTTTTTGAAAAAAAAAATGGTTCGATTGCCAGTGCGCTCGTTGTCATAAGGTCATATTACTAAGACTACGTATATATAGAAGACAACACTTATATGTGAACAAATTGCGTTATCTAACAGCTAAAGCCATATATGTGAAGTTATGTAATAACAAAAACTGAGAGCAATTAAACAGGGTAAAATGCAGTACTGAATGGTGGAAGCTGTCAAACACGTTGAAGATGCGAACACATACGGTAAAAGGAAATTTAAAAGCAGGTAATTTTCTATTGCATTTTAGCACCTTGTTAAATAACACCGCAAATATCCCTACAATCAGCTGGTCAATGCCGTATTTCACTGATGCCCTTTTAGGCTCACCGTTTGCATTTTGTGAAATTGCATCTATAATTAGAACTTTAAAATTAAATAAAGCTCCTGGAGAAGATGGTATTAGTTATAAATTCTATAGATATGCACCGGGTTGCTTTATCAATGAAATACTGTCTGTCTTCAACAAAATATTTTTGCAGGAAAAAATACCTTCCAGTTTTAAAACATCAATTTTGACACCGCTTTTCAAAAAAGGTGATGAAAACCAGCCAACAAATTATCGTGGGTTACTCTTTGTAAAGTCTTCAATGCGATATTGTTAAACAGATTAACGGAATGGGTTGAATATAATAACGTTCTGAACGAATACCAAGCCGGATTTAGAAAGCACTACGATGGAAATATAGTCAATTTAAACAAATTGAATGGTAGAAATACTTATGCATTTTTCGTTGATGTTTCGTGTGCTTTTGATATGATTCCTAGAAATGGCTTATTTTACAAACTGTGTTGCTTAGGACTATCATCTAAAATAATAAGAATTTTACAGTACTAATACTCAAACACTAAAAGCCGTATTTGGGGTGGCAGCTCGTTTTCTGAACCGTTTTCTGTTAAGCTTGGTGTAAAGTAAGGGTGTATCTTAAGCCCTTTACTCTTCTCGTTGTACGTTAATGATCTCGTTGATGTACTACCAATTGGTGTACATGTTGCAGATGCTAATATTAAAGTTTTGCTTTATGTAGATGATATTGCGTTACTAGCGGACCAAACTTTAAGAAATGATCGAAGTTCTGTTTTCCTATTGCACGACATGGTGCTTGAAAATTAATCTGGATAAATCAAAAATCATTGTATTTCGCTCTGTCTCGAGAATATCCACAAATCTAAGCTGGCAATTTGGTGATGACAACATCGAAATCGTCAACACCAACAAGTATCTGGGCTTTGACATTACTTATAATTTTTGATTTAAAAAACATTTTAATAACAAATTAGCTGCCTCAAAACTTGCATAAACTCCACATGGTCAAAATGCTTAAATATCCAAAAAATTCAAAAGACAATAAGCTTAAAATATTTCATGCTGCTTCTAGATCAATCATGTTGTACTCTGCTCAAGTTTGGGGTTATCAAAAATATGATGAAGTGGAGAAGCTGTTCAGATTTTTTTATAAAAACAAGTAAAAAAATTATAGTCGGTCTAGCCCGACTATACGATACCCTATACCATGGTTTAGAGACCCTATCTCTTCGGTCCAACTAATTGGATATAGCAAATAAGCATAAACCAAATTAGAGTGGCATTTTTATTAATTTTTTTCGCTACAGATATGAAAATGTTCATATCGGATACTATATTTATATGGGGACTAGGTCGAAAAATGGACCGCTCCTGACCATATTTGGTAAAGTCACTTATATTTTGAAAAAATATATACAAACCAAATTTGAGAAAAATCTGTGCAATATTTTTGTTTTTTGATAGATTTAAGTGAAGATCGGGAAGCAGCTCTATATGGGGCCTATGACTAAGCATTTTCCTATAGAGATTATTTTTGAACTACTAATTAATGGATGTAATAAACACACAAACCAAACATACAAACCCAATTTGACTGAGATCTATATGATAATTTGGAACTTATGGCAATTTATGTCGATTTCATAGGGGTCATTTGTATGGGGACTAGGTCTGAACATGGACCGATTCGCACCAATTTCAATAGCGTTTATCCCATAGCTGATGAAAGCCTATACACCAAATTTCATCAAAATATATTCATATTTGCGACCTGTAGTTTGATTACAAGCTTTACATGGACACACAGACGGACGGACGGACGGACGGACATTGCTATTTCGACTCAAAAAGTGATTCAGAGTCGATCGGTATAATTAAAGATGGGTCCAGACCGAATATTTTTGGTTGTTACAAACAGCAGCACAAAGTCATTATACCCAAACCACATAGTGGTATAGGGTATAAAAATGTTATATCTACCTATTACAACACCAAACTAAATGTTATATCTTGAAACTGTATTAAACTCTTTGTATATTTCAACTCTAAAACTACACTTCTCTTATATTAACAAAGTACTCAATATGAACCATCACCGACTTCCGCGTATTTTAGCTGAAGCAATCATAGCCAAATATGAATGCTGGGCAAAAGGAATGGACTATTCTACAACAAAATCTTAACCTTACACCTTCTAATCGAAACCTATCACTTAGTTCAGCTTGGAAACAAATACTAGATTTATTAATTGTAAAAGAACGTGACGATAATATACTTAAGGCAATAAGCTCACAACATCATGATATTTACTCCCAACTAAATTATAGTGTAACACCACTTCTTGCTAGAAATTATTCGTCCCTTGTCCCTTAATTGTAAAAGCGAGAGGAGGAATGCTTGAGTTAAACGCAAGGTCCTACAGAAACAGTTTTGTTTATAAGTGCACAATATGTAATCCAGCTGAAAATACGTTCCACTTTATATGCGTATGCCCAATATATAACGGGTTTAATGTTATAAATATTCTAAGTCGCTCTAATTTTTACAACCTTTATAAATATTTAGAAATTTGCTTATATTATAGAAAATTAATAATAAGTGAATTTGTTTTTTAATTCCTATAACTTTGCTATTTTTTTAAATTAAGAATAAAACGAATTGCATTAATAGTACCAGAAATCTGCCAATTTGGCATATGCATATGCATACGGTATGCCGCCTTTAGGTATTAATTATATTGAAAATAATATGGATAATGTAAATACAACTTTAATATATAAATAAAATAATATCTATTGATTAATTAAGAAATAAATAATAAAAAATTCTGAATAGCAATTGAAAATTTCAATTTTATTTCAGAAAAGAGAATGTAGCAAGATATTCAGTATTTTTTGTTTAACTTCAATTGATATTGTCTGAATTGTCATTGTATGTTTTTGCAGTTAATAAAGGTGTCTACGCTGATCACCCTAACCTCTCGTTTATTTCTTAATTCACATACTACTGCTTAAATACTAACCGTTAATCCGCTGAAAATTCCGAAAATAGGGCACTGGTTTCTATTCAGTTTGAAGCACCAAAATTCTTAAATTCAGTGGATGTTTTTCTCTTAATTTCAGAATTGTGGTCTTAATCGAAAAATTCAATTTTCTCTGACTTAGAATATTTAAGTATGAAATATTTCATAGCCTGGATATTAGAGGTTATCCTCCAACTGTTTCCAGTTTGTTTGTTAGATTTATAGTCATTTTTCAGATATATTGCAATTACTACTGTAATTAATATGCAAATTTTAATTTTGTTTAAATGGTGCGTGGTAAAGAAGAAGAAAGCATATATTTCAAAAAATTCAAAAATTCACTGTATTCTTAATCGGACCGGTTTGTGGCATTTCAGCCTTCATCAGCGATTTATTGAACATTGTAATAATTGTTATGTTTTAATTGAATAGATTGTTTCTATATGAAAATTTTTCCACTTAGGGCGGCCGTGAGGTTTGAACCATGAACCTTCACATACACTCGTACTTGCACTTTTTGGTTAGCGCTTTAACACACTCACCTAAAGTCAGGCCTACGAGCAGTGTGGTTAGTTTCAGTTTTCGTACCATACAGCTTTACTTTGTATTAATTTCAGAAGATACAACTGTGTCCAAACAAACAATCGTTATTTTTTAGTTTTTTCACAAAACTTGTTCCAAGAAATTTTAGTCACAATGCTAGTAACAAATGTACAAATTTAAAAATTGTAACTTCCATTTTTTCTGTTCCAAATAATATAATCCCCTGAATCGTCTAATAAATTGGGAATAGTTAAATAAGATTTAATACATTGAATTGTTAAAACAAATTTAAAATCTACTTGGAAGTTCTAAATCACGAAAAAAAATCAGGAAAAAATGTTGGTACGATAGAAAAAAAAAGAAAAATCTTATTCGTATTGGCATCTCTGTGGTCGCCTATTAAATCATCTTGAGTGGAGATCATAAAGAGAAAATTCGTTTATATTCCTGCCTATTCCCACCAAACTCATGCCAATTGCCGCCAAATAAAATGTTTTCTTACAAAGAAGCTCTAAAAATTTATATATGTATATAGGCCCGTCCGTCTTAGAAATGATAATGATCTATAGTTATGTTATATAGAAGTAAAGTTTGTTTGTATTTAGCAGGTACTCTCCGAAACTACTTAACCGATTTCAATAATTCTTCCACCAGCGATTAGATTTTTTGTTACAGAAAGTGGGCGAATGAAGTTTATTAATATCAAATATTTGGAATAAAATAGAAATCAGACCAACGAAACTTTTTCTGTGTCCCTAGATCATAAGTTTGAATAGTCGTGCGGGATCGGACTAGTAGTCATGGCACCTCCCTTACAAAGTAAATCTTCATATATTTATATCTTCATATATTTAGAATATTATGATATTTAGAATATATGTACATACATGTGAGATAATTGAATATTAATGTGAGTAGTCGCACCGAAAATGGGCAGAATCAGACCGGTGGGCATGGCTGCTGCCATAAAAGGCAATCTTTAAATGTTACGTGAGTAACGTGGGCAGTGGGCATGACACCTCCTATACAAAATCAAATATATGAAGTACTTAGAAATCTGGAGCCTTTAATCTTTGTATGGGTCCAGTATTTGAGTAGTCGAGTCATAAAAGGACGTGATGAAATAAGTGGGTATGGCAGCTTCTATGAAAAATAAATGTTAGGCAGAGCGAGCAGTCGATCAAAATATGAGCAGTATAAAACGAAGAGGCATGACAACTCCAATACAAATAAAATATGTGGAGTGCTATGATAAAGAGAGCCTTGAAACCTTCTGAGAGTTCGTATGTTATTTGAAGTGTGTAGACGCGGAAAAATAGGTGAGATCAGTGATGCCAAGTGTAGGGATTTTTCCCTTTTCATAGGGATTTTTTTCAAAAAATTTACATTTAGGGAAAGGGGAAAGATTTCTTACCTTTATTGAATTGTAATAATTTTTTTGCTGATTTTTTGTAACAACTTAAAATTATATATTTTTCAATTTTAAATTTTAAAATTAAAAATATATACCTTTTAGTCCGGTAATAACTCTATAATATGAAGGAAGTAAATATGTGGCTTCTGTAATAACAACTAGCAGATTCCAGCGCTCAAAATTCAAGTGCAATTTCTAGGCAGCTTTATTTTTCAACTTAGCCAATTCACAAACCAACACTTTTATGGTTTATTATTATTGTGAATGAAGATAACAAACTCATTAACAAAGAACATTAACTAATTTAATAAAACACACATAGCATATGTATAATTTTATGTATGTGTTAAGAGCACCTATATATGTAATTTACTCAATATATAGAAAAAAATTTAAAAATCTGTAAATCTGCAAAATGGCTAAAAAGAAATACCTTTCAAATAATATACACTTGGTCAAAATCGGGATAAAACGGTAGAACAAAACATCGGTCACAAGAAATCGCCTAGCCTATTAATGTCATAAATGACAAGTAAAAACACTTGGTTGTACAGTTTACTTGTTTTGTGCATCTTTTTTATACATACATACGCCATCTTTGTAGGTCTGTTCGATTTTAATAAGTTTGTAAATAAAAAGAACATTAAAATATTATATATTTTGACATAATTAATTTTTAAAACATGTCCGATTCGTTTTTCGATGATGCTGAAAACACATCAAAGAAATACAGAAAACAAAGATTTTGTTCAAGTTGGTTGAGAGACGAGAAGCTAATGGCTGGAACAGGTCAAAGATGACGACTTTAAATGCAGATGCAAGGCTTGTGAAAAAATATTAAATTGCAATTAATCATATCTAAGTAATCATGCTAATAACCACTGTTATAAAAAAAATCATGTGAGTCCGATCACAGAGAAGATGTGTAAACATCTAGTAATTAAAGTTTTTGTATGTCATTTTTTAAAATCAAACAGAAAGCGTCATCTATGTATCACTTATATCAAAAACTGTTTCAGCTAATTCAACAACCCTTTACTGTAAATGTTAAAAATATCCCAATATAAACGTATATAAGTGATACATAGATGACGCTTTTAAAAAAGTGGCATAAAAAACAATGTTATATCATAATTTTTTCACCAATACAATCATAAGTCACACAGCGTCAGCGTCAGCTCTCACCTATTACATGTTACACTGTTTTTGTGATTGTATTGTGAAATAGAAATTTACCCCCCTGCGCGTATACATCAAAAATCTTTTAAAACCAAGAACCAAAATTCTGTTTGCGTTATAAGATCTCATTTGCAAGCCATTTTAATTAATTGTGTAAATTTTAAATGCACATCTAGCCATATCAAATTGATGAATTATACAGAATTGTAAAAATAATTTTTTTATAATATCTGTTAGTTTTTATGTTGTTTTTATGTTATTCTTATATTCTCATCTTACTTTTTATGTTATTTTTGCAAATTAAAAATAAAATTTTATTTTTTGAAAAATTTAAGAAAGTAGTGTAGGGAAAAATGTAGGGAGAAAAAAGTGGGTGTAGGGAAAAAGGGATTTTTTTCATAAGCGTAGGGATTCCTGAAAAAATCTCCTAGCATCACTGGGTGAGATCAGTCTGGAGGGCGTGGCACCTTCCATACAAAGTAAATATTAATATTTTATTTGCAATTGTGTGCTTAGTTAAATTTCCAAGTAATCCAACCAAAAGTGGGCTTTATCTGACCAATGGGGGGATGGTACCTCCCATACAAAGTAAATATATAATATATCTGCAATTCTAGGGTAAAGATAATCTTGAAATAGTGTATAGATTCTAATAATAATAATGTCGCAATAACGAACGTCGGGTTTTACTAGTTTTCAAAAAATTTACAACTTATTGAATTACATGCTCTCGTCCCACTGTGCTATTGCAATATTAACACAGGTGACTGATGAGTTGCAGGCACTATTATGTGCTTATATTCAAACAATGATTGCATTTATCATGTTTTATAGCATGAAGGTTTTAACTTTGTCACTTTTGCCAAGATGTCGAAAGCAAAGTTGGCTTTTATTGCATTTTAACGTTAAAATAAGGAAATTTTGGAGAACCAAAATAACCAAAAAAAAAATTATTTAAATAAAAAAATGCAAGAAAAAATTGGCAATAGGAAGAAATACCTATAACAGCTTTCTCTTATATTGGCATGTTCGAAATAAAAAACATTAATAACTTAATTTATGAACAAATCACGCCAGTTTTTAGTTTTTCAAAATAAATACTTTTCAAAACTTATGAAACAATTTCAATATTTAACTTGAACATATTAGTAACATTATATTTTGCTTTGCTTTCAGCTTTAATCTTTTCCTACTAGTCTCCTTGGCATGTTTTGTGGGTTATAGTCAGACGGCCACAACAAGTGTTGCTGCCTCCGCAACCGCCAAGCCGCAAGCGTTTCAAGCACGTTCAATAGAAGCGAACGATGAAGAAGATGAATTTGAAACGCAGGCACAAACACATTTAGCCTATAGACAACAACATCAACAGCAACAACAACATCCGCTCTATGATTATAGTCAATCAGAGGAAGATCAAGAGGAGCCCCCTCGGCAACAATATCAATCACAACGTCGACAACAACAGCAACAAAGCTATCAGAGTGGAAAAGGAGCTTCGAACCAGAAACAGTCAAGTGAAGAAGAGACCGAAGAGGAAGAAGAAGAACCCGATAGATTGTCATTATTATTAGCTCAATCGAAATTTGCCTGTAATGGAAAAACTACTGGGTAAGTTTAAGCATTATCTAAATAAAATTAGCATATTTTGAATAAACCGGAATATAAATAATTTTTCAAGCCATTAAATGACTCAGAATAAGGCTCCAAAAATATAAAAATGTAGCAGGGCTACAAGATTTTCGCTGACGCTGGTGTTGGACTTTTTTTTGCTGAATGCGAATCTGTCAACAGAATTATACGTTAATTCTCGTCTTAGTTCATCGCATACTCTGAACAAGGGAACCATGGTTTAGGCTCGTCGTAGTTAGAGTGAGTCTTTGAGATGTCAGTTAAACTTAGTTTGATTAAATTCACGTTTAAAGTTACGAGAACTGTTCTTTATTCTCGACGTAACTATTAAACTAGCCAACAGGGTTTTGAACTGGAGCTAGCAAAAATCTTTCCTAGGGTAATTTGGTGGGCTAAATTCAGTCTTTCTCCATCACGTCAGGTTTTCGAGATACAAAAAAAATGTTTTTATTCGTTTTTTACATAAATAAATCATAGTTTATTTAGAAATCAATGAATTTCCAAAAGTGAATGGCGTTATTTGAACGTGGTTTGCATTTTGTTGTTCGGTTTCACGTATTAGAGTCCAGCAATAGTCTCCCAGCATGCTTTTGTCCCAAAATCCTCGATAATTTCTTTAAATTTTCATAATATCTGGGTGAGCAGGCTCCCCTTATTCGTCGCTCAACTCACCTAGATTTTTTGGAAAAAAAATCTAAATGCGAATGAAGAAAATGCATTTTGTAGTTTTTACTCTTATTGTGTCCAAGAAAACTGTCCACGATGCTCTGGAAAGATTTCCAGGCTGCATATTCTTTCTTTAATAAAATTGTGAAAAATTGTCATCATTCAATAGCTTCCTGATCTGAGGGCCAACAAATATGCCATCTTTGATTTTTGATTTGCTGCACCATCTTTGTCCAGAGCCTTGACAAAGTTCTTAAAAAGGCCCAATTTTATGTGCACCGGCGGAAGAAGGACGTCATTTGGATCAATTAATGGTTTATTTAAAATGTCTTCTGTTTTTTTTAGTTTTAACCCTCTAGCTGGCGTTGGGGTCAAGTTATAAACAAAGTTCTTATTTTCAGCGCTATTTGACTGCAATTCCGAATGTATGTATCTTTCGTCATAAAAAATTTTTGTATGTATAAATGGACCCGATAGGTGGCGCTGGGGTAAAGTTATTTCGAATATTCTTATTTATGGTACGATTTTAATGAAACTAAGAATGTACATATATGTATGTTAGATGACGCCAAAAAAATTTTTGTTGGACGCGGTAGATGGCGCTGTCGTTCGAAAAATAATGAGTTGTCAAATTTATATCAATTTTATAAGTTACAAAATTCACAAACGTTCTTATATATAAATATTCTAACCAAAAAGGAAGGAAAAAGCCGCTACATTATTGCATGGTAGTCGTACAGCTCATTCAGCATTCAAATCAACGTTAAACGTACAAACAAATGAGAATGCCGTCTGTAATATCAAAAAACATTCCGGTATGGCAAAAGTTCTGCAAAAATGCAGTATTATTATTTGGGATGAATGTACCATGGTTCACAAACATTCCTTAGAAGCATTACATAGAACTTTAAAAGATTTGAAAGGCAATGAAAGACTTTTTGGTGGAGCTCTCATTTTATTATCTGGAGATTTTCGTCAAATATTTTATATAGGTATATAAAGATTCTAACTAAAATAAAAAATTCATTGAGGGCAAAACAACGTTTGCCGGGTCCAGCTAGTATAATATATATACAAAGAAATTTAAATCACACACCATTAGGTCACCACAGATATTCCATTTCTGATCTTTGTATTTGAGTAATGTCAAAATTTCAGACATTGATTCGTAATTTTTCTTTGTATGAATGGATAGATTTTCATTCCCATTATGCAAAAGAAGAGCCTTTAAACTGTACTTAGAGCCATCAATAAATAATTTCCAATCAGTTTTGTTATATGGCTGGTTCATTTTTGGAAAAAAAGCAACATAAATCAACATCACTTTTGTCCCAACTGCAAGATTTTTCCACTGCTACATGGGTGAAGCTAGTAATTCTGCGTCATGCTTCGTTAAATGTAAGTTCCGAATTAAATCATTCAGCTCAGCTCAAGTCACTAAATGGCGTTCATCATCAGCCTCGTACAAACTACCACTGCTGGTGAAAGATGTTTCGGACTCACTGCTCATAGCACTGGGAATGACTGGTAATGGATCATTTGGTGGACCTTGAACTGGTTTGGAAACCGATAGGACATTCACTTATGTAATATTTTTTCGATTTTTCATATTGAATCCAGCAAGTTTTTTTAAACAGAAATACCAACCGGTTTGGTGGTTACTTCACTCTCTCCAAAGTACTGGAATTGAAAATCGAAATAGATCTTCTTACCATTTGACTACTTGTATAAAACAGTTCTGCAACTATTGCACCACATTGTCGGTGTCCACGGTTTGTCCAAGTTTCTGACAGCAAAACCAAAATAATGTAAATATGCATATTTTAATGATTCTGATATTCCATATCCTTTTTTTTCCAACCAAATATTCACCACACACAAAGCAAAAATAGCTTTAATCAGTAACACACGATCTGCCTGGCATGCTTAAACGTGAAGATTTTGAATGAACGTGGGCTTCTGGCAAATTAATAAATGTGAAATTGTAGTGACTGTTTTACAGTATTACCAGCATACGATAAGAAATGAACAAGACGTGATAGCCCAATTTTTATGCCAGATTCGAATTCAGCGCACCCAGATTAGTTAAAAAACATGCTTCGTTTCTGCATCAATTTTTTTTTTTTTAATTTGTAGACCAGTGTTATTAGTCGTAGACTTTAATAAGATAAGATAAGATAAGGATGGCTATACGCACTGCGACCAGTTTGATCTTTTGTGCAGCCCATGGTTGTCCTAATAATTAAGGCTTCTTATGAAGCCAATTACCCTATTTGGCATTAGTTTCCATATGTCCCGGGGGAATACAGAGTATCCTCCAAGGGCAAGGATTCTCTTACCACTTAGTCTTGGACATTCATAGAGAATGTGTTCGGCTGTTTCCACCTCCTGCTCGCAGAACCTACATGTGTCTATAGCAGATTGTCCTTTCTTTCGTAGATGATATCTAAGATTGCAGTATCCTGTAAAGAATCCCGTAAAGAAACCCGTCAACGTCCTTAAGTCCTTTTTATCAAGGGTAAGTAGTCTTTCCGATTGAACACTGGATGGAGTTATGAATCTCTTGGCCTGCCGTTGACCTGGACTTTTGTCCCAGTGTTCGGCAATTTGTGATTTTCTCCACTCCCTCATTTTTTCTTTTATGTGTCCCACTGGAACACAACAGAAAGGTTCCGGACCGATGAAAGGACGACAGGCGCCTCGATTGGCTTAGCAATCGGTCCTTTCGTTGCCTACATGTCCTTCATGTCCCGGAATCCACCATAGAGTTAGTTTGTTGCATCTACCTCATTCGTTTAGCCCTTCGATGCACTCCCTCACCAGTTTGGACGTCACTTTGTAGGCCATTATTGACTTTAGTGCAGTCTGACTGTCGGATAGTATACAAATGAGTGCCCTTTTTGTCTTTCTTCTGAGACATTCAGTCCCGCATATAAAAATAGCGAAGACCTCCGCTTGGAAAATGGATGGGTATTTACCCATCGGTAAGGCACGTTGAAAATTGGGATCAAATATGCCCGCGTCCGTGTCCCCATTTGTTTGTTTTGAGCCATCTGTGAACCACCCATGAGAACCTTGCTCCGGTTCCCAGGTCCCACTGGTCCATGCGCTCCGTTCCAATATCATGGTTTCAAATTCCCTGATGAATATATTTTTTGGTAACATTCTGTCCATCCACCGGGTCGTCGATGAAGAGCCTCGCGACTCTCATGTGACCCTTTAGGTCATCGTCCTTCATGCTACCAAAATCCTGAAGTCGTACGGCACTCATGCACACATATTCAATGATCGAAATATGCAATGGTGTAATGTTAAGCTTGATGCCGATAGCATCGGTTGGACACGTTCTGTTCGCCCCTGTGAAATAAGTCGCTTGAACATGAAAGCCGTGCTTTTTTTTATCATAGTTAACCGCATACTTTAAGGACGAGTGTCGTTGTATATTCTTGTCGTAGTTAATCACGAACGGTTTCGTTTATTTTCATTTTAGTTATTCGTTTTCTTATATATGAGAATCGCGGTTTATTCTCATCTTATTTATTCGACTTTTTATATCCGAAACCGTGGCTTATCCTCGTTTTAATTATCCGAGAAATGTAGTTTAATCCCGTTTGAGTTATTCGTCTTCTTATACCTGTGGGCCTTGGATAGTCATCGCTTTAGTTAATCGTCTTCTTACACTCGAGAACCGTGGTTTATTCTCGTTTTGGTTATTTGACTTTTTATACCAAGGAATCATGGTTTATTCTCGTTTTTGTCTAGTCGGATTACAAAAACACTTAGAGGAATTATCGTTGGACCAGGACATCATCAGAGGCTTTGAAAGTAAAAACCCATATCAACTCTAAGAAGGAAGCAGACTTTCAGTGGAACTGGACAAACTGAGGCACTGCACGTTTGATATAATCTAACCTTAAAGAGCAAAAGATAACAACTTCGAAACGCGTGATATTTGCTAATTTGGCCAAAATATTCAGATTCCTCGTGGTTTTTTCAATGGAAAAGTATATATTTATTATTATTATTTGGGTTTTACGTGGTTCATCCAATATTGCCCATTTTAGTCGATGAATCGAGTCTCTCAAATTTTACTCCACATAAAGTAATAATAAAAGTGAGCCTACCGGAAACAAATTTACTATTCGAAAAAAACTCCTATAATTCAACCAAATAAACTAATACAAATCAAGTTAAAAACTTGTAATCTATTACAACCGACTTACATTGAATGTCTGCTATGAGTTGAACTTAAATTATAGATCCCGAAAGTTAATGGTTGTATACCTGGAATGATTTGCAAGAGATGGCGTTACTTGTACTGTATTTTATCTAACCACGACTTTTTATATCAATTTTCCAACCTTAAATAACATAATTTTTTTGGTTTGCCTTTCTTCTTTAATTCAAGCAAAAAGTGCTAATAAAGCCGTCGATTGATGATAAAAATTTACGGTGAATATATTCCATCGCTTGAAACATTTAATGATTTCGACACGGAAGACAAGAAACGCCTTGCCATAGTAAAAAAAATTCGCAAATAAAGAATTGGAGATTTTACTCAGTGAAGATTCGTTTCCAACGCAAGAAGAACTCACAAAGTCGTTTGAAGTGACATAAGCAGTCCCAAGTAAATCGGGACGTTTTTTTCTTGATCCATCTTAGTCCAATAACGATGATTCGAATAATTTTCTCCATATATTGTTTTTCTTTTTTTCAAGTAGCCAATAATGATAATTCCATGTATATCCCAAAAAACCATGGACATAATCTTATCAGCGGATTTCACTGTCTTTGCTTTCCTCGGAGCGGATTTACGTGGAAAAATTCATTTATTTGTCTGTTTTATTTATTTTATTTTTGGTGCATAGTGGTGAATCCATGTTTGATAAATTTTTTTTTTAACTAAAGAAACTTTTTCTCATTCCAGTTACTACGCTGATGACACTCTCAACTGCGAAGTCTTCCATTATTGTCAGGAAAATCAACGTCATTCCTGGATTTGCCCTGAAGGTTTCACCTTCCATCAGATACATTTAATTTGCATGCCACCATCTAATGATAATAATTGTCAACAGTCTTCCAAATATCATATTGTCAATGATTACTTGTACAAACCCATCAATTTACAAGAACATCAAAGTAAACCCAACGTAACTTTACGTTATTCGGATCGTTATTATCCCGAGAGTTACTATGATAACGATCGTTATGAAGACGAAGAGGAAGCACCAAGACATCGCATTCAACATTCTAGACAACCAGTAGGTTTCGAATAGAAACAAATAATACGATATCTGTTATTAACTGTTGTTTGTTTCTTTGTTTGTTTGTTTGTTTGTTTTGTTTGTTTGTTTGTTTCTTTCTTTTTTGCGCGTAGCTTCAAGTTGGTTTCCAACAACAGCAATCACAACAACAACAACAACAACCCCAATATCAAAGAACACAACCCCAAACGGTGCAACCACAAATACGCCATCAACAACAACAACAACCCCAACAACAAATTCGCAAACCTTTACCTGTCACTACCGTCCAACCACAAATACAACCACAGATTCATCATATACGAACACAAGCTCCCACTCCCACAGTAACACTATCGCCCTATCGTTTCTTTACAGCCACGCCTCAATTCCAACATTTGCAACAGCATCAACAGCAGCAAGTCTATAGATCACCCGAAGAAATTAACATTTCCCTACAACAAAGACGTCCACAAATCTATATAGCCAGCACAACACCGCGTTATTATGAGGATGAATATTTGTATGAGAGAAAGTAAGAGGATGTGTTGCGACAGCAGGCTGGTTTAAGTTTGCATCCTTAATTTAGATTTCCTGCTAAAATCTCACTTTACTATGTCTTGCACCTTGATTTTTTTTTTTAATTTTAATATTTTCTTGTAAAAAAAACTCTGAATTTATATATTTAATTTTATTTAATTTTTATACTTTACTCGTACTATGCTTTACAACTACTATTCTCTAGTTTTATTAAGTTTAATTTAATTTCTATTAACAACAACAAAAAACACTGCGCGAATAGTCCCATACAATACAAAAGAAATAACAAGATTTATTTTAACTTTTTTAATCAATAAGTTTTCGATTCTAGTAGATTTGATTATTTTTAAAATAAAGATATGTTTTTATATAAATAAAAAGTTAAATGAAATTATAAAAATAAATGCATTACATCTTATTTTCTATATAAATAAAGAAAAGGGTTAAGTATTGGGCGCTAAAGTAATAAAATATGTTTTTGTGGTCGTTGTGGTAATAATATAATAAAAACTAACCCTTTGTACATTTTTTTATCAACTCTAGTAGAAAAATTTAAAAGTTTCCATTGTTTTGGCATCACTAAAAAAATTTATTAGACACTATGAGTTAATATAAAGGGAGTAAAAATTCACCAACATCTAAAGCAAATAATGCTAAACTACCTAGTTGTTAATAAAATAAAAAAACAATGTAAATTTACCAAAAAAAATTTTATGTATTAATTTATTTAAAGAAAAACACAACAATAACTTTTGATGTTGTATTTACCAAAAAAAAAATTATGTATTAATTTATTTAAAGAAAAACACAACAATAACTTTTGATGTTTTATTTACCAAAATAAATTTTATGTATTAATTTATTTAAAGAAAAACACAACAATAACTTTTGATGTTGTATTTTTTGTGTGTCATATTTACATATACATATGTACATACATATATTAAATAAAAAAATAATATACGTATATGCTATGTATTCTATATATTCTATATATCTGTGGTCACAAGCATTAGAAGCATTAGAAGCATGAGAAAAATGACTTTTTATATAAATGTAATGGGGCTTCATTACGACTTAGGTCAGAATGTTTTCATTAATAACTTTTTAATAAACAGTGTTAGAGAAATGGAGATTTCACGAAAATATAAAGCGTTTTTAGTAGAACATGATAGCAAAGATAACCCAAATCGTCGAATACCATACTATCGAGAAAAATTACTTTTTATATAAATGTAATGGGGCTTCATTACGACTTAGGTCAGAATGTTTTCATTAATAACTTTTTAATAAACAATGTTAGAGAAATGGGGATTTCACGTAAATATAATGCGTTTTTAGTAGAATATGGTAGCATACGTAACTCAAATCGTTCTTAAGTCGACTTAGGCGGTTATCGTTTGTGACCACAGATATGTATATCCATAATAACCGCATGTTAGAAATAAATCGGTATATTATTTTATTTATATAAAATCCTGCAATATTTTGTTTTAGGGAAAATACATTTCTTTTGCATTAACAAACAGAGTTTCACTTCATTTTGGTCAGTGTGACTATGCCACAGTAGATGGCACCACAATTTTTGTTCTAATTAGCCTTGCAATAGTTATATCTATTTTAACATTAATGTCAACATTTTCAATTAGATATCAAACACAACAATGTTAAGTATACACAGGGCTCAGTAAAGAAGAATCAATGAGTTTTTTGCTTTCAAAACAGTTCTACATAGTTATATAAAATTATTATTATGCTATACCTACAAAATATCTGATTGCGCTTACATATACATAATTTTTAAAAATTGTTTATAATTACTAAAGCATTACTATTCACATAAATACATAATGGCATCTTTTAAATTTTAAATTCAAATTTAAGAAAATATCAATTCTAAAAATTGGAATTCAGATTTCCAATTATAAATTAGAAAATATCAATTGAATTTCAGAAAATCATATTAAAACGTCGGAAATAATAACTTGAAATTTAGAAGACATCAATTGAATTTTTAAAATATAAATGTTATTCCTTAAACACAAATTGAAATTCAAGTCTAGACCGACTATACGATACCCTATGCCATGGTTTAGAGACCCTATCTCTGCGGTCCAACTAATTCGATATAGAAAATAAGCATAAACCAAACTAGAGTGGCATTGTAATCAATTTTTTTTGGCAGCAGATATGAAAAAATTCATATCGGATGCTATATTTATATAGGAACTAGGTCGAAAAATGGATCGATCCTGACCATATTTGGTAAAGTCACTTATATTTTGAAAAAATATATACAAACCAAATTTGAGAAAAATCTGTGCAATATTTTTGTTTTTTGATAGATTTAAGTGAAGATAGGGAAGCAGCTCTATATGGGGCCTATGACTAAGAATTGTCGTATTGGAATTATTTTTGAACTACTGATTAATGGATATAATAAACACATACAAACCCAATTTGACTGTGATCAATATGATAATTTGGATCTTATGGCAATTTATGTCGATTTCATAGGGGTCATAAAAGCTTATATACCAAATTTCATCAAAATATATTCATATTTGCGAGCTGTAGTTTGATTACAAGGTTTACATGGACACACAGACGGAAGCACAGACATCGCTAAATCGACTCAGAAGGTGATTCTGAGTCGATCGGTATAATAAAAGATGGGTCTAAGTCAAATATTTTTGGTAGTTACGAACAGCAGCACAAAGCATAGAAAGTATATATGACATGTTTTTAAGTAAACATACGGCTGTAAATTATTACCCAATAGGAACACAGTTTGTGTGACGTCACAGTTCCAACATGCGCAGAAAATTTTTATTGTTTTCGTGATGGCGTAATCTTCATTTTATCATTCTTGGCACCAACCAGATGGTTTTCTATTGAAAGAGCCATTGAAGCAATTATGAAAAACTTGAGTTCAAAACTCATTTTAAAGTTGCCGATGAAAAATCGTTTCAGTACAAAAAGTGAATTTGGCATTCGAAACCCAAAATGCGGACCACACAAAACTTTTTATTGACTTCTATAGCTTATTAAAAAGTTCGCGAATAATATTGAAGAATATATAAGAGCTTAATTTGAAAAAGATCAAAAAAGAAATCGAAGAAGTACTTAATTTCAAAAACTTAGGCAATGAATTTACGACGTTTCTGAAGTCAAACGTTGATGTCGAAACAGTGTTTTTTTAATTAAAATAAGAAATTTAATATCTTTACAAACTGTAAAATTTACAGTGTAAATTCTTTAATACATATTGAATATGGACAAAGGACTAAAATACCTGTTGTATTAATTATAAAACTCCATCAACAAACTAATCAAACATATAAAAAAAATGTTTATGTTAAAACAATGCCCTGAAGAAAATGACACGGTTTTATTTGAACATGAAGGCGTAAGAAACGTTTTTAACGCATTTTATTTTTTTATTATCGATATACATTTTAAACGTTTTATTAACTACTACATGATCTCAAATGTACAAATAATACTGAATGAACATAACAAACACATTAACAAATTTAATAAAACACACATAGCATATGTATAATTTTATGTATGCGTTAGTAGCAACTTCTAATGCAATTTACTCAAAATAAAAGAAAAAAATTAAAAATCTGTAAATCTGGTGAACAGCCAAAAAGAAATACCTTTCAAATAATATATTTTGGTCAAAATCGGGATAAAACGGCAGAACAAAGCATCGGTAACAAGAAATCGCCTAGCCTATTAATTGGCGGTACAACACTTTTGAATAACGACTGAGAATACGATACAAATACAACTATGTGCCAGATAGAGGATGGTGCGTGGTATAGATAATATATAGATAATATTTAGATAAATAATATATTAAAATAATAAAAATAATTTTAATATTATATTATATAATAGATGAGATACAAATAATATATTAAAATAATAAAAATAATTTTAATATATTTTAATGTAATTTTTTTATTTTTTTTTCATATTCAAAGGTGAACAAATTAATCACAATGTCGCTCAATTTTTTTTTAAGCCTAGCTTAACTAAGTATATATTAAATATTACTTAAGTCAATAACTTGTAGGATATCATTTGGGCTTTATGACCTGGGGGTCGATTTGACATCCACTTAACCAATTTTAAAGCATCATTATTTATTTTATCCTACAAATACAAAATGACTCTTTTTAATATTTGAGATTACTTTATGTTAATGGATACTACGTTGCAGTAAATTCCACAAATTCTCTATGGGATTAAGATCGGGTGATTGTGGTGGTGATTTCAATTGTTTTTTTTTTCGTATTTTAGAGCAACCACAGCTTGATATTTAGCGCCGCAAATTTTGGTTCATTGTCATGTTGGAACCAAAAATATTCTCCAAAGCCCAGTTGTTGCGTGCTTTGGATTAAATTTTGCACTGAATAATGCCTTCTGCCTATGATCAGAGCTTTTCACGAAGACATTTATCCACATTTCTGAGCTTTAGGATAATTTTTGTCTCGTCAGCACTGATTTATTTGATTTTGGAAACCATCTCCAAATATATGTAGTTTCCAAAAGATATATAACTAAGTCAAATCTACTTTATACAAACAAGTTTGTCTTCTACTAAATTATAAAAAATAGATGAAACAGACCTAATTGTAAATGTACGAATACTTTTTCTGGCACCTATTGAAGTACAAGCGTTGAGTGTTTTTGAAAAAGAAGAAAAATTCCCAATGTGTCAATGGAAAAAAGTTCCTAGTTCAATATATTTTATTAATAATTAAAATTTTAGTTTTCGAGTGTGCGGATACTTTTTCTAATAACTGTATAATATATTTAAAAAAAATAAATTCATTCATTGCGTGTTATATTCGATTTCAAATTGAATTTAAGGTGCTATTACACGAAATGTTTTTTACATATGTACTGTCACTTTTTTTATCCATATGAAATTCCTCATGTCTGTCAAAATAGTCTTTTACATACGATTCATAATTTTTGCTATCACACGTACATATGTATATCCGTATGACATAACCTCTAAATGTAAACAACAGCTGATTTAATTTGTGAATTTACAAAAATTTATTGTTAAAAAAAAGGTTATATATTTTTTAATTGTTAATTAATACTAAACAATTTATTTTTCTTTCAATATTAATCTTTAAAATTTACTCTGTTTTTCTTTCGCCACAAACAGTGTTGTATTTCCATATGTTTGTCATGCAAAAATAGAACCTGTTCTAATTGAAAAATGTACTCGTGACTTTCCTCATGTATTGTACATAAACAATGTTTTATATGTATCACACGATGTGTACAACATTTGTTGTGGGAAAATTTGACAGTACATATGTAAAAAACACATCATGGAATAGCACCTTTAGAAAAGAATTGCTTAGATGATCTGGAGAAAAAGTATACACAATTATATTGTAATCATTGGAATCGTTCTTGAAATATATTAATGCCATAAAATGGTGGTGATATTTAAAAAATAACAAATTATAGAAATGAACAGGGTACTTTTAATTTAAACAAGTAAGAAAATTATACACCCAAACCACATAGTGTAGGGTATAAAAAGAAAATACCAATATAAAACAATATTAAAAATTCATCTCAACCACTCTGTGCTGACATTAGCAAAAGCAGCCTGATTCATAATGTATAAAAACAGTTCAAAATAACAGCTGACCCAGCATAAACACGTAGTACATGTGAAAGCATAAAAATTGCTAATTTATTGAATTAAAATCGATATAAATTAAAACAAATTATTCCGACATGGTAACACAAGAATTTCAAGCCGTGGTTTTAGCAGCCGGTCGGGGAACACGCCTTCCTGAAGTGTTGGGTAGTACACCGAAATGTTTATTGGCCATAGGACCATATCCCCTAATATGGTATCCTTTAAACTTATTGCAACAACATAATTTTCAAGGTACATTTTGATAGACAAATAAAAAAAGCAAAAGCACTTAAGAAATGTTAATATATTCAACAGAATCGATTGTAATTGTTTTGGAAAGTGAAAAAACGGAAATACAATTGGCGTTAGAACGTCTGCCTTTAAAAATGAAATTAGATTTCGTCAGCATACCTACGGATAGTGATTTTGGCACTGCTGATAGTTTACGTTATATCAAAGATAAAATCCAATCTGATTTTTTGCTACTAAGTTGTGACATTGTCTCAAATGTCTCGTTATATCCCTTAATCAATAAATTTCGTCAACATGATGCCACCTTGACGTCTTTACTGTTTAAAAGTGGCTTTGAAACAGATGTAACATTACCCGGTCCCAAGACTAAGCATAAACCTGAAAGAGATTTAATAGGTGTGCATCCTGAAACAAGGCGCTTACTTTTCTTGGCTTCGGCCAGTGACTTTGAAGAGGTTGTGAATGTAAATGCTCATCTTTTACGTAAAAATAGTAAAATGACCATCTATTCAAGACTGGTGGATTCTCATATTTATGTGATTAAGAAGTGGGTATTAGATTTTTTGGAAAAGGTAGGTTATTTACTTTTAAGTTAAAGCGTTTCAAAACTTAATTTTTATTTCCATTTCAATACTAGAGGGAACATTTCTCTACATGGAAAGGAGAATTTTTACCTTATTTAATTAAAAAGCAAATGGCCAAGGCTACTGGTCATTCCACTTCTAATCCTGTATCGGATATCCAATCAGAAATGGGCAGAAGCACGAAACAAGAGGATAATATATTTGATGTAAGTGTCCATAACAAAATGCCAAAAAACGGAGAATGCTTACATATATTATCTTAAAACTAGTAAGAAAATTATAGTCGGTCTAGACCGACAATACGATACCCTATACCATGCGTTTAGAGACCGTATCTCTCAGGCCCAACTAACTGGATATAGAAAATAAGCATAAACCAAATTTCAGTGGGATTTTTATTAATTTTTTCGGCTGCAGATATGAAAAAGTTCATATCGGATGCTATATCTATATGGGGACTAGGCCCAAAAATGGACCGATCCTGACCATATTTGGTAAAGTCTCTTGTATTTTGCAAAAATATATATAAACAAAATTTGAGAAGAATCAGTGCAATATTTTTCTTTTTTGATAGATTTAAGTGAAGATCGGGAAGCAGCTCTATATGGGGCCTATGACTAAGAGTTGTCCAATAGGGATCATTTTTGGACTACTGATTAATGGATGTAATATATACATACAAACCCAATTTGACTAAGATTTGTACGATAATTTGGATCTTATGGCAATATATGTTGATTTCATAGGGTCATTTGTATGGGGGCTAGGTCTGAACATGGACGGATTCTCACGAATTTCAATAGTGTTCATCCCATGGCCGATAAAAGATCAAATACCAAATTTCATCAAAATATATTCATATTTGCGACCTGCAGTTTGATTACAAGCTTTACATGGACACACAGACGGACGGACGGACGGACATCGTTAAATCGAATCAGATAGTGATTCTGATTCGATCGGTATAATTAAAGATGGGTGTAGGCCAAATATTTTTGGTTGTTACAAACAGCAGCACAAAGTCATTATACCCAAACCACATAGTGGTATAGGGTATAAATAGGAATTTTCTTGGAATTTCAAAATATTTTCAACTTTGTTTATTCTCTATATATTTTCATCATTTACAGTTTATACCCCAATCGAATCTAGATCAACAAATTTTGAAAACCACTCTTTACAATGATAATAGAACAAAGCCTTTGTACCATGGAGACATATTAAGATGTTATGCCTTGGAAGCGCCCATAGATACTATAGGTATAAGGGTTAATACTACTTTATCCTTCTTTGCCGTTAATCAAAAGGTTTACTTACATACTATGACTTAACAAAATTCATGCTAATACATTATTTTCCCTTTAAGCTCTCCCTTATCTGGCCTATATTAAGTGGTCAACAGGAAATTCCTTTGGTATCACCAAATGCTGTTGTCAACTCTACACAAACAAAAGAAATTGCTGTATCAGATAATGCCAAGTTATCAGAGAAGACTTCTTTGAATTTCAGTGTATTTGGTCCAAACTGTTTTATTAATCCTAAAAATATTATTAATAAATCATTAATCATGGCGTACGCTGTTGTTGAAGAGGGGTAAGTTGTTAAATTATGAATTTATTGGAAACAAAAATAATTTTTTTATTATTTTATTTTAGATGTAATATTGAATATTGTATTATTGGACCTAAAGCTGTGGTAAAAAAGGGAACAAAGTTGAAGAATTGTTTGGTTGGTGCCAATTTCGTTGTGGAAGAAGGTTCTCTAATGGAAGCAAAACATTTGACACACGCAGATGGTTATATGGAAATTGATATCCAATAAAATTTTTATAATAGGATTGTATTTTCTTTTTTTTTTATATATAAATATTTATTTCTGTTAAGGTCATTCTTTGTAGCAAAACGTTGTCATCGATAAGCAAAAAAATTGTAAAAAAAAAAAAAGTAAGAGTGTTACATTCGGCTATGCCGGATTTTTGATGCCCTCCACCTGGATTTTACGTTTGCATAATTATCTGGACTTATTGCATTATTTATAACTTTAATAATAAAGCACCTATTACGACACACGAAATTTTTTAGAGGCGGTTTCATATTTTTAGACATATTTTGGCCCACTGATGCCCGATTAACCCCATTTTAAATAGCAACCTGTTCGAAATAATGACAAACAATATTAACATAACTTTACCCAGGCAAATGGTTTATTTTGTGAATGAACGTGATTTCAACAGAAAGACGGACATCGCTATATTGACTCGATTTCCAAGAGGATCGATTTGTGGGATCGGAATGACAAACTGATATACACCCTCTGCACAGGGGTGTGCACACACATATGTACAAATAGTTGCAGTTTTATTGCCTATAACTTATGCAAACAAAATATACACAATATCGATGGTCATGAGTTATCATGTCTAGTATATCAGATGCCAGTTCTATATATTTTTTGAGGAGACGAAGTATGTTATATAAATAAAAAAATACCGATATAATTAAAAAAGTAAAGGTTACAGCTAAATTGGTTTTCCTCAAAATTCGTATTCTGGTCCGTATATTTAATGTATTTAAACAATAGAAAAAATACTTGATTTTGCTTAATTTTATAAAAATTTACATTATTTGGCCGGTGCGTTGAGACAGAACAATATCACGAGCACTTAAATTATAATTTTACTGCAGATCCTTCAAAATTTTCTATGGATGTGTAGTTTCCAAGATTATGAGTCGTTTTGACTAATCCCGTGTAAACTTTTAAATTGGGGTTGTGGCAACACTGCACACAGAAGCTATTAATTTATTATGAATAGGGATTTTTACAGTTCTAAAATATTGTTTTGATTTGTGCAAAATACAATTTAGAAAAATGTCTTCGTCCACAGATAAAGAATACACCGAAAATAAACCATCATCATCGAATATAACTCCAATTAAAGATGATTCAACTCCAGCTGAACCGCCATCTTATAATCCTACCCTCACGGAAAGCGAATGTCCGGCAGAAGATTTGGATCGTTTAAAGGGAGATGCTATTGGTGATACCTTGTATAGTGAACGTTTTGTGTTGAACACCTTACTCAAGTTAGGGCAGCTTAGTAAAGATCTACAACAAGAAGAAGAAATAGAAAAGGATCTGTGTTCTCTATGGGACATGACGTTGGAAGAAGATGTAGTCAAATATTTATTGGAACATGACGTCTTAGAACTATTTGCCAGTATAATAAAAACGACAGAAGATAAGCGGTTAACTGAAATCTTAGTGGGTATTATAGGAAATATGTGCAACACAAAAGAAGCCAGACAGCAATTGACTGAAAAAGAGAAAGTAGTTCAAATTCTTCTAGATTTAACTTCTTGCATGGATTCGCTCACACTGGAACAGTTGATGCGTCTTATAACAGTGATATTTGTTAAAATGAAAGAAGATCAAGTAGAGAAATGGTATAATTTTATACTGAATTCCGACAATTTCATAGAAAATCTATGCTATATACTAAATAATGCAGCCAACAATTCCCTGATATTACAAACTCTGGAGTCTTTTAATGCTATATTAGCGAAATTTTTTGTTTTAAAACTTTCTATGGCCACTGAAAATGGCAAAAACATTGAGGAGGATAAAAATAAACCTAACTTTGAAGAACTATTTGTTCAGTCACAAGTTGTAGAAGGGACATTAGAAGCATTTAAAACACTGATAACGGGGTCCGCCAGCCAACAGGACTCCTATGAGGCTTCAGAAGTGCCTGAAAGCATACATAAAGCCAAACAAACGTTCTGTAATATTCACAGTATATTAACGCAATATCAAGCGTTATCGAAAGAAGCTTATAAATCCAGTAATGAGGCAATACTAAAGACCTTTAAAGAAATATTACAAACTATAGCAGAAAATAATTCAATATCAACATGGCATCAATATGAACAAGATGTTTTGGAAACATTAAATGATGTATTAAGGGTAAGTTCAGTACAACCTCTACAACTTGTAAATTAATAATTTTGTTTGCTTAAAGGTTTTGCATCAACCACTTGATTTGGATATTTCACAATATTTGCTTAAACTATTATATGATGTTAGTAAGGAGTTGGAAAAGCAGATTAACAAGTCTTCCCCATCCAATGATTTTGAATCAGAAGACGATGAAACAGAAATTGATCACCAAATTTCCCACTCAATTATTCTAAATACTCTATACTATCTAATTTTAAAAGCAGACAAGGAAATGCTTAAAAAATGTGTTAGCTCGTGTCCCAGAAAATACACCACATATTTATTAGAAAGCTTTGAACAACCTCTCGAAACGGAATATTTGCAAACGTGTTATCAAAAATTAAAAGATGTTTTAGATGAAAAATTTTAAAATAAGAAATGGACAAAGAAACAGGTTTAAACACATTTAGGAGCCTATTTGTGAAAATAATCAGAAATACTTAAAATAAAACTAACAAATGAAGCAAACAATCCAATTTTGTTTTCAATAAAAAAAAAGGTCTGCTTCTAAGGTATTCTTTTAAAGAAAAAAATAAATTTTATTTATGAATTTTAACATTGCTTTAAGCAAAAACAGCTTAAAAATTATATACAGTGTGGCGCATAAGTAACGGTGTTTTAATTAGTGAATAAATTTTTTTTGCGTTGTTTTTGTTTTTTTCAATTAACTTTGAAAAATTTGGGAAATTTATGATCGAAAGACTCAGTATAGGACAAGGAAACAAATCTGTTCAATTTTTTTTTTTTTGGAAATTAAAAATTCAATTATTCCGACACTAAGATCAAGCCGAAATTTCTCTCGTTCGAAATGCATCTAGCGCCCCCACAATTTATCGATTGATTCAACATTTTCGGCTGCCTGTGATCTTCCGCGTGCTTTAAAACCTCGTGCAGTTCCAACTGATGTGATGTGAACATTGTGCACGACTTAAAACCAATGATGCTTAAATACGTATTCAATAATCAAGAAATGTACCTAGAAAATGAGTATCACTATCGCATAATGAGCGATGAGGTCCACCTTCACCTCAGTGGTGCGTTAATAAACAAAATTGCGGAATATGGGGCACGCAAAAACGAAGAATAATTGTTGAAGATCAAATATACCCACTTAGAAACACAGTATGGTGTGTAACAATTTCGGAAAGGATCATGATTGAAAGTTGTTTGAGGCCAAAAATAGAGAACAATCCAGATTTTTCGTTTCAACAAGATGGAGCCACAGCTCACAAAGCTCGCCCAACTATGACTCTTCAGCGTGAAATTTTTGTATATAAAATAATTTTTTTTTATTATTTTAACTGGCCGATTTAAAGGCTCCCCTTTTTTTTTATTGGGGCTACCTTAAGAGTAAGATACATATATCTAGAACCAACAGCTTAAGGCCAATATCTGAGAAGTGAGGGCACAGGGACCTTAAATTCTAAGAAAAGTTATGGGAAATGCTCTGGAAGCAGCACGTCAGGCCGAAGCAAACAATGGGCACTTTTTGAAAGATACCTTCAAAACATTATGTGAACATATTTTTAAACTATAAGCTAAATTTTAACAATAGCCAACGTTGAAGTTATTCGCTAAATAAATCATAACGTTACTTATGCGCCACCCGATAAGTACCTACATACTAAATATTCTGTGCAACTAATTTAAGAGAATTTAAGTTAAATTACAATTGATTTTTTTGTTTTTCTTTCATTTGTGATTTCATCGTGTCCATCCATGACGATTTTCCTAAAGTCAATGAATTCTTGCTTGTAACCATCAATTTATTGGGTTGATTCTGATCTAAAGACCATTTAAAATTTTGTTTGTTTGCATGTAAAGCTTCTGACAAATGTTCCAATGTTGTATCCAAAGTAATGGCCGAATTAAAATTATCTACCAAATTAACTTCAACCAAAGTGTTTTTCTCAATCTCATCTGATATGTGTATGACTGATGTTGACATATCATTTGATTTTATAATATTTTCACCATGTAATTGAGACAATTGTAAATTCATTTTACCTTTATTGGCATAAACATTTAAATTGCCATGAACGCCAGCTAAAAGTGAAATTTGCCATTTAAAAAAAGTTTATATTGAAACATATAAATGGTCTTACTCATTTTGAGTTCTCCTTCTTGATGAACATACACTTCTGTTTTTTTGTGTACATTTTTCAAATCCAAACAACCTGTATCAGTTTCAAATTTAGACGATTCAACATAACTACAGTTTGTAGTGATTACTCCAGCGTAAGTTTTGCATTTAATATTTTCACCTTGTAGTTTATCCAGTACGATATTCTAAATAGTTCAATATTAATCAATAGTAAATTCTCATTATGTTCGAAATTTTCTATACCCCCTCATCATTTGTTTCAATAACGGTCTCCCTGCCCAACAAAATACCCTGACAATGGATATCTCCACCATCACTCATCAGCTGGATACTTTCGGCCCTAACATTTTTTGTTTTAATAAATTTTGCTGCCTTTACTTTTAATGCATCACCAAACGTATTTTCCACAAAGGCTGTATGACGGCTAGTTATATTTAAGCCAGCCTTTATGGGTATCGACAATTCACAATGAAAATCTGTACAATCCTTTATTTTTTTCAACACTACATCAACAGTTTTGTCATCATCGCTTATTTTCACTTCCATGGAAGCTGTGGTTGATTTAACTGGACCACCACGGAGTTCGGCAATGAAAGCATCACCATTTGGGTATTTATGAGGATCTGCAGATTTTACTAAAACATGTATATCAGAATCAACATTGATTAGCGCTTCTGGATTAATGTATCGTAATGTTTCTTGATGGACTTGTTTCATATTGTCATAGAAGGTGGTTTTCGTTATACGTGCATAAAACCGTTGTGATAAAGAAAGACGTTGATAAAATGGCGCCAATTGACGCAGGATCAACATGACTTATTTAAAAAGTGTTTTGAAAATAAATTTTGTAAATAATCCCGACAGGTTATTTAAGCCAAAACACTAAACAGCTGGTATTTGGTAACAGGTAACCTGTCGTACGGAACACCAATCGAGGAGCGCAGTTATTTTAATTATTTTGTTTTTGTAGTAGTAGCAGTAGCAAGCGAGTCGCTTATTATACAATTCAATGTATTTCTAGCGCCCGAGGAAGACAGTTTTCTATTGATGCGAGAAATTTCTAATGTTTGTTGTAAAAATCGCGTCAATCGCGCTTCGTTGAACGTCGATACCAGCTGGTATTTGGTAACAGAGACGCTATAAATAATGAAAGACAGGTATGTTGTTGCGGAATGTCAAAATAAAACAAAACCAACAACGAGACTCGAAATATTTGTTTACAGTATTCACGCTTTGGCTATCACGTGGGATTTCAGACATGGTGTCAAAGAGAAAGATGCTCAGTATGCTTTGACATTTCATCATGAATAGACTTACTAACGAGCAACGCTTGCAAATCATTGAATTTTATTACCAAAATCAGTGTTCGGTTCGAAATGTGTTTCGCGCTTTGCGTCCGATTTATGGTCTACATAATCGACCAAGTGAGCAAACAATTAATGCGATTGTGACCAAGTTTCGCACTCAGTTTACTTTATTGGACATTAAACCAACCACACGAATGCGTACAGTGCGTACAGAAGAGAATATTGCGTCTGTTTCTGAGAGTGTTGCTGAAGACCGTGAAATGTCGATTCGTCGCCGTTCGCAGCAATTGGGTTTGTGTTATTCGACCACATGGAAGATTTTACGCAAAGATCTTGGTGTAAAACCGTATAAAATACAGCTCGTGCAAGAACTGAAGCCGAACGATCTGCCACAACGTCTAATTTTCAGTGAATGGGCCCTAGAAAAGTTGGCAGAAAATCCGCTTTTTTATCGACAAATTTTGTTCAGCAATGAGGCTCATTTCTGGTTGAATGGCTTCGTAAATAAGCAAAATTGCCGTATTAGGAGTGAAGAGCAACCAGAAGCCGTTCAAGAACTGCCCATGCATCCCGAAAAATGCACTGTTTGGTGTGGTTTGTACGCTGGTGGAATCATTGGACCGTATTTTTTCAAAGATGCTGTTGGACGCAACGTTACGGTGAATGGCGATCGCTATCGTTCGATGCTAACAAACTTTTTGTTGCCAAAAATGGAAGAACTGAACTTGGTTGACATGTGGTTTCAACAAGATGGCGCTACATGCCACACAGCTCGCGATTCTATGGCCATTTTGAGGGAAAACTTCGGAGAACAATTCATCTCAAGAAATGGACCGGTAAGTTGGCCACCAAGATCATGCGATTTGACGCCTTTAGACTATTTTTTGTGGGGCTACGTCAAGTCTAAAGTCTACAGAAATAAGCCAGCAACTATTCCAGCTTTGGAAGACAACATTTCCGAAGAAATTCGGGCTATTCCGGCCGAAATGCTCGAAAAAGTTGCCCAAAATTGGACTTTCCGAATGGACCACCTAAGACGCAGCCGCGGTCAACATTTAAATGAAATTATCTTCAAAAAGTAAATGTCATGGACCAATCTAACGTTTCAAATAAAGAACCGATGAGATTTTGCAAATTTTATGCGTTTTTTTTTTAAAAAAAGTTATCAAGCTCTTAAAAAATCACCCGTTATAAGAAAACTTTTCGCTTAACAAAAATCCAATCGAATTTTAAAAATGTCTTTTGACACTATACCAAAAGATTTACGTGGTCTAAGAGCCTGTTTAGTGTGTTCTATAGTAAAGGTAAGTTGGTCGCCATCATCAAAATATCTAAATTCTATTATGGTTTTCTCAATTTTCTTATGTTGACAGACATTCCAACAATTTGAATATGATGGTGGCCACTATTGTACTGAAGACGTCGTAGTGATCAAGTGGTTCACCATACCGGGGGATAGTCCTATGTAGAATAGGAACCTTATCACCCAAAATTTTTTTTTCCAAATTATGGGCAATTCTTTTGCCTACTTCGGCTGAATCATTTATTGCTGTCGAAGCTACATTAATTAATTGTTTTTTCAAATTATTTGGTTTTGAAAAACATTCTTCGGCATTTGCAGAGAGACGATGAATTGCAATTGATTGTTCTGATTTTGCATTTGCATTTTGCGGTGCATTTGCTATCTTTTTTTTACATTTCAAATTATCTGCATTTGCAGAGGGACTACGAATTCTAATTGTGTTCTTCCCGACATTTCGCTGAATTGCATTGAAGCACTTACCGATGCGAAACTTTCAGGCAATGGATACCGACACATTGATCCGGAATAAGTTGATGATGGTTGTACTTTGCCTGCATTTGCGTGTTGTGAATATTTTGGGAATTCAAAATTTCCGCTGTCATCATTAAGCAATTCATCTAAATAAATAGAAAATAAAATAGTTTTCATGAATTGATTGTATATCCGATGTTGGAAATATTTGTCAACCTTGTACTTATATTTCTTTGGATTATCGTATTTGTTTCTTCAACATTGTCAGTACATCCAATTCGCCTTTTTTTTTGGATGGTCCTGTGGCGAATTATTTTTTTTATTAGAGATGATGCTGTTTCCTGAAAAGAATTAAAAAAGTACGATGAAACAGCTGTAATATTAATAGACCAGGTGATTTATTTTCAACGATATATGTTATAAATTTTTACCCGAGTTTAAATTAAAGTTAATGATTTCAATGGGTTTTAAATGATGCGTGGTAAAGAAGAAGAAAGCAGATTTATAGCGCGTTTGCATATTATGAAAATGTAGTATGTATGAGATTACGATGGAAATGTAGCTAATTTGTTTTAGATTTAAAAAAAAAAAACAAAAGAAAAAGTTGATCAGTAATAGATTTGTGTAAAATTTTACAAAAAACTGTTCAAAGTTGCATTTACTACAAAATGATATATAGTAACGATATTACAGTAGAAAATTACAACGCAATGTCTAGAAAATTGACATTTAGAAACAAACAAATGCGAAGAAGATAATTTAAAAGAAAAAGAAATAATGTTTATTAATACAAATAACGATTCTAAAAAAAAAAAAAAATTAGTAATTGAATAGTTAAAATTTTTTATAGTTATTAGTTTCTATTAAAAAATGAGGCTTAAGTCTCGTTTAGGTGCACCTCTCCGTTCCAAATTTTCACCACTCGTTACACTTTTTAATGCGATTAAAGCCAAAAAAAATTTTTTTTTTTCGGAAGCCCATATTTCCCGAGTTATAGACCTCCAAAGTTTTAACATTGATTTCGATATAACTTGAACAATTCTAATTGAACTTTAGCAATATATGTATGTATGATTTGAAAGCTTATTAAAGTACCTTTATTTTGATATAAAAAGAAATTAGAAATCCATTAACCCATTATGTACCAAAATAATTTTCTTTATTTTTAAGATGCAGTTTTTTGTGAATAATTCATTTTATTTTAATAGAACGCTATTACAAGAACAAAATATATGTTAATTAGTACATTCATAGGATTAACAGCTTTTATTTAAGATATAGTTTGACCTTTAAACCCTTTGTAATCCTGAGATATTAGTGGTGAAAAAAAAAAAAAATACAAGTTGCTAAGCTAAAATTACAATTAGGTAACCTACACTGAAACGAGTAAATCGCGAAAAAGAAAGTAATATCCAACTTTAACTCGTAATATATTCAGCACTTTAAGAGTAAAAAAATCATAATAGACAGCAAAAAATACCTTGTGACCCCTACTTTTATTATAAATGTGCAAATACATATGTTATATACGTAATTTCGTCTGATAATTGATAATTACAGCTTTTCACAAAAACTCTTTATCACAAATGCACAATCTTGAATAGGTTCACAATTGGTTAAAGGATTTCGAACTTTTTTATTTTGGAATTAAGACAATTAATTTTTTTTTTGGAAACAATTATAAAATAAATAAAAAAAAAAATTTATAATTGCACTTCTAAACAAATGCTATGTGTGTTTTATTACTTACTCGATTCGTCTGTGGTATGGTCTTCATTTTTTCTTTTGCTGCTGTTATTTTTTTGTAAATGTTCCAAAAAAGACATTTCTTCAAAAAACAGCCATGTTGGTTTCCGGTTCTCTGTTTGTAGGTATTTTATATCTCTAAAATACCCCTGCCGTAACCATTCTATTCTTTTAACGACATCATCTCTCACTGGTTTGGGTAACACCTCTTCCATTTTAATTCGAAGAATTTCCATTCCACGGTTGCGTAACATTGAATTATGGTAGTCTTCCATGTTTACATTCCAGAGACATTCGTTAGTTTTATACAGTTGGATAAATTCGTTTACCCATTTTGTAGGCCATTTTTTCCCTTGCCTTGCGCTCGCATTATTATTTAAATTTTTTTTTTTATTTAAGGAAAAATTTGAAAATTTTTAAATTTGTATTTTAAATGTGTATGTATACAATGAAAATAAATGACATTTCGCCATATTTTGAAGAGAGGTAAATAAAAAGGAAGTAGTGAATTTACTTATTTTTGAATATATGTAACAATTGAAGCAAATCGAAATTTGTTCTCTTTTAAATATTGTTTTATGAAATTCAGTTAATGTTTTATGAAATTCTATTGATGTTTCCTGTTATGCCAGTTCTGGATGGATTTCATTTTAACATACAAGTATTTCTTGGAAGGCACAGTAAATGAGAAATCATGGTTTAGGTGGTGCCATTATGTTTTCTTTAAATACATATGATTTTAAAGGAATATGTGTAAAGGTTAAAAGATTTCCGTTAATTGGAATTTTTTATAAAATACTAACGGAAGTTTAGGAAATTTAAAATTATGATAAATTGAACAGACCAGAGACATTGCTAGGTTTTACTTATTTTTTTTATCTTTGTAAAATTACTTGTTTTTAATGTAAATTTATTTATTTACTCTTAAATTAAGGTACAAATATAAAACTTTTATAAAAAGTATTAGATTAATTGTCGAAGAAATTCCATTATTTATTCCAAGATACTTTGGGTATATCAAAGTGTCCAGTTAGGGAATCGAAGTGTTCATTAAATTTTTCAACTCTCTCCTTGTGAATAGTTGAAGCCTTGTCCATTATGCGTTTGTTGCGCTAAAAAAAAGGATTTTAGACATGTAATACATCACAATTATGTTATTTCAGTCCACAAATCTTAATGAAATGGATACATATGTCGCAGACTTGACAATCCAACCAAGTTCTAAAAAGTTCTGAGGAGACGTATGAACTAGCTAATGTTTAGATTTAAATATACCATTTTCTCTTGTTGCTGTTTGAATGCTAATTCTGCTTCAGTCAATGGCCGTTCTACTTTGATTTTGGAGCCCTCAACTTGTCTGTGGCTTTTCGTTCCGCTGCATTGTCAGCTGTATGGCATCAAGTTTTTTGTCTTTATCCTTGTCTTTACTTTTCTTCTTCTTTTTTATTCCGGAATCATTTTTAAGCTTTAACTTAATTTTTAAAACAGAAGCATATTCATCAGACATCCTTTGTTTTTAATAGAAATATCGCATCAACAAATTAAAAAAAAAATTGATTTGGATATAAATGTAAGGGCTACCAGATTTTCTGAATGTAACAGATGTTATACAAAGATGCCACCATATACTTATATAAAGCGGGATATACACGGTAAAAATGATTGAACTGCATTTTGGTGGTATTAGTGTAAATGTGTTTGTATGTGTCACACCGACGATGATTGAAGGAAAATTAAAAATTTTAGATTTTCTGCTTGCATGACGTACGAATTTTATTTGTGTATATCGTTGATTGATCAAGCATGTTCTCATTTTTAATGTGACTTCCAAGTTGGTTCTTAGATGTTGGATGAAAAAAAAATATTTTAGAATTGCTGGAAAAATATTAAAATATTTCAACTTACGTTGTGATACTTCCGCATCATCATCTCTGCACCGGCTGCAATAACTCAGCCCCACCCACCACTGGGTAGGGGCTTTTGGGGTGATTCCAGGGAAATAATTTTTTTTTGTCGCTCGAGCCTTCACTCATCAGCTGGATACTTTCGGCCCTAACATTTTTTGTTTTAATAAATTTTGCTGCCTTTACTTTTAATGCATCACCAAACGTATTTTCCACAAAGGCTGTATGACGGCTAGTTATATTTAAGCCAGCCTTTATGGGTATCGACAATTCACAATGAAAATCTGTACAATCCTTTATTTTCTTCAACACTACATCAACAGTTTTGTCATCATCGCTTATTTTCACTTCCATGGAAGCTGTAGTTGATTTAACTGGACCACCACGGAGTTCGGCAATGAAAGCATCACCATTTGGATATTTATGAGGATCTGCAGATTTTACTAAAACATGTATATCAGAATCAACATTGATTAGCGCTTCTGGATTAATGTATCGTAATGTTTCTTGATGGACTTGTTTCATATTGTCATAGAAGGTGGTTTTCGTTATACGTGCATAAAACCGTTGTGATAAAGACGTTGATAAAATGGCGCCAATTGACGCAGGATCAACATGACTTATTTAAAAAGTGTTTTGAATATAAATTTTGTAAATAATCCCGACAGGTTATTTAAGCCAAAACACTAAACAGGTGGTATTTGGTAACAGGTAACCTGTCGTACGGAACACCAATCGAGGAGCGCAGTTATTTTAATTATTTTGTTTTTGTAGTAGTAGGAGTAGCAAGCGAGTTGCTTATTATACCATTCAGTGAATTTCTAGCGCCCGAGGAAAGGACACAGTTTTCGATTGATGCGAGAAATTTCTAATATGTGTTTGTTGTAAAAATCTTCAATCGCGCTTCATTGTTGGTAGAACGTCGATACCAGCTGGTATTTGGTAACAGAGATGCTATAAATATTTAAAGACACGTATGTTATTGTGGAATGTCAAAATAAAACAGAACCAACAACGAGACTCGAAATATTTGTTTACAGTAAGCAGCGCACAGCTGCTTACAGCTTTCACTAACATGTCACAGGTTTCACGCTTTGGCTACGTGGTGTATGTAGTAGTGAGATTGTGTATTATATACACACATGTAAATACAAGAAAACTTCTATAAACTTTTCGCTTAACAAAAATCCAATCGAATTTTAAAAATGACTTTTGACACTATACCAAAAGATTTACGTGGTCTAAGAGCCTGTTTAGTGTGTTCTATAGTAAAGGTAAGTTGGTCGCCATCATCAAAATATCTAAATTCTATTATGGTTTTTCTCAATTTTCTTATGTTTACAGACATTCGAACAATTTGAATATGATGGTTGCGAAAATTGTGATGAATTTCTACGCATGAAAAACAACAAAGATAATGTTTACGATCACACTAGCAACAATTTTGACGGCATCATAGCCTTGATGAGTCCAGAAGATTCTTGGGTAGCTAAGTGGCAAAGAATAGGTTTGGTTTAAAAATAAAAGAAATCATAGTTATATTATACAACTTGTTGCAATTTTAGGTCGCTTTTCTAGAGGTATATATGCCATATCGGTATCGGGTAGTTTGCCACAAACCACATTAAGAGAAATGAAAAGCCGAGGTATACCATATAGACCTAGAGATACAAGTCAACGTTAGGAGTGAGAAAGACTTATAAATGAAGAGGTAAGTAAATATCGGGTTTTTCAATAGGGACTTAAAAGTTTGTATTAAAATAAATAGAGCATAATTGAACTGAAATTTATTCCACGTGCAGTGCAATTAAGAATGTAAATCCAAATATTTAACAACTGCATCAAACTCAACTATTTACCAAACCATTTCAAAAATGCTAAGGTTTTACTCATGAACAAACCAGAAAATAACCCAAATGGCCACAGACCTATTAGTCTATTAAGTAACTTAGGTAAAATATTTGAAAAAATACTACATTCTCGTCTTAGTGAATTTGTAAAGACCAATTCTATTGTTGCTAAAGAACAATTTGGATTTAAAAAAGAGCATAGCACTACTCACCAAATACACAGGATTAAAAATCAAATAATCACCAATAAAAATAAACGTTCAACGGGACTAATATTGTTAGATATTGAAAAAGCGTTTGACATCGTTTGGCATAATGGCCTCTTATTTAAACTTCTTGATGCAAATATACCAAAATATTTATGCACACTTATTTCAGATTTCATTCAGGGCAGAAGCTTTAAAGTTGCGATTAATAATGAAATATCACCTCCAAAAACCATGACCACAGGGTTACCTCAAGGATCAGTCTTGTCGCCATTGCTTTACTTGATATATACATCCGATTTTAAAGTCCCAAAATATATGAAAATTGCTTATTAAGCAGATGATACTGCGTTAATTTCTTCAAGCAAACTTACAACTGCACTCCTGAAGAAAATGGAACATGGACTTGTAAATTGCAGTAAATATTTTCACAAATGGAAAATCAAAATTAATCCAAACAAGACCCAAGCAATAATTTTTCTTTTAGTTAGTTAGTTAGTTAGACTGCCAAGACGTCAACTTCTTATTGGAAATAATACCATAAATGTCACAAAAATGTGATTCAATCTGTGATATTTAACCAAATAGAATATAAGGAGCACTATCAAATAGCATATCATTTTAACCAATATTTTTTCAATAGTATTAAGTCAATTAGAGATAAAATGGAATATGTGCAATACGTTAACCAAATACCTACGATAAACCATAAATTTAAATTCCGTGCAATTACAATACAAGAACTAAAAAGTATATTTAAAGACCTAAAAAACAAACCTGACTACAATAATGTATCACCAAAAATTATAATAGATAACTGGAACGTAACAGGCAATATTATGCTACATTTAATAAAAAAAAAAATCACTAGAAACTGGAATTTTCCCCGATAACTGGAAAAAATCAATGGTAACGCCAATTGAAAAAATTGATAAAACAAAAAAAAATGTGAAGAGTTTCGCCCAATAAATACCCTATATGGAAACAAACAACTTATTTTCAAAATACCAATCTAGTTTTCGTAGGAAATTTTTGTGCGAAACAGCAGTTAATAACGTTATAAATCGATGGAAACTAGTAGAGAAAAATAAAAAAATCACGGCAGTATTCTTGGATTTTAAAAACCCCTTTGAAACAATAGATAGAAACATATTAATACAAAAACTAAATATGTACGGTATCACAGAAAACGAATTGGAATGGTTTAAATCAGATCTTACATATAGAAGACAAATCACAAAAGTTAATGGTGTTAAATCAGATCCGATAAACAATGGATTCGGAGTGTCACAAGGTTCAATTCTGGGTGCACTATAATTTTTATTATTTACATAGATGATATGCCAAACGTTATAGACAAATGTGAAGTAGTACTATATGCAGATGATACTTTAATTTTTACAGAAGCAAGTACAAATGAACAATGTTACATGAACTTGGTAGAAGACATGAAAACTATAACTGGTTAAAAATGAATAAACTAAACCTAAATGAGAATAAAACAAAACTAATGGAAATTAACATGAAAAGCGAATCAGTATTTAAAATAAGTAACGAAATAATAGAAAAAGCTGATAGTATAAAATATCTTGGGTTTATAATAGATAAAGAATTAAAACTAAAAAAACATATAGAATTTATATGTAAAAAAAATCGGCAAGAAAATTAGATTTTTTAAAAGCATAAGGAACAAAGTTTCAATAATAACAGCTATAAATATATATAACACAGTGATAAAACCACATTTTGAGTTTGGATCAACAATTTTTTTATACATGCTGCAATAAAACACAAATGGATAGATTACAAAAGTTACAAAATAAAGCAATGCGTACGATATTAAGATGCAACAAATATACACCAATACAACACATGCTAGATACATTAAAATGGCTCAACATTCGACAAAGACTGGAATTAAACACGATAAACTTTATACAAAAAAATGAAATTGGAAAATGCATCGGAATATTAAATAGAGCAGTTAACATACGTTGGGGAAATGCAACCATATGGCCTTAGAAATACGGGTAAATTCAGACTGATGAGAGTAACAACAAGTGCGATGCAAAAACCCCTATTTTTTTTAAAGGACTTCAAATATATAATAGCCTACCAATTTATATTAAAAATGAGAGAAACTTTAATATTTTTAAAAGAAATATTCAGCCCTGTTCTTGAAACGTTATTTGAATAAGAGTGAATTTAAAATCACATGAAATTGAAATTTTGGGTTTCTTGAAACCACTTTTTTTTAAATTATTTAATGGAAACATATGTTTGAGTTAAGAATATATGTTATCTAGAAGCCGAGGTGCCATCTGGTTCTTTATTCAGTTTCACAAAAAACTTAAGTATTTTGTGCATGTTTTTTTTTAAGTTTAAAATAACAACTTATTTGTTCATTTAATTGTTTTTGTTCTTCAATTTCATTCAATTAAAAATGATTTTTCTATTTTTAAAAAGTTAGGCATCACCAAAAAAATTTCGATATTCAAATAATTGTGATTTGATGAAAAAAATTTTTTTAATTCCTTTATTTGCAATAATTAGTGCATAAAGAATCTATGTTATAATTGAAAAAATTATAATGGAAAATAGATTGTGTAAATAAAAAGTTTTTATTATAGTTATAACACAGCATCATCGCAAAAAGTGTGTTATATTAACATCGACCACTTATTACGAGTTTTTTTTTAAATCAGCGCAAAATGTAGACGTTTTTTAAAATCGTTTTTTATTTATAAAATTAACGTCTAATTTTTTAACCCAGCAATCTCACATCACACTGCAAGTTCGAAAAACTCAATACACTCAAATTTTTTTACTAATACACACACTTTTTCCGCAGTGGTCACACTAATGGCACCAAATTTTTCGTGCGAGTATTGGCAGACACTAACGATGATTAATGTTACCCTGTTATAAATTTAATGCAAATTTACTGGATTCTGTAAAATTGTAATTAAAGTTTTAACTTGTTAAATCTATTATAATGATTTATTTTTTGAAATGCGCATACAAAAACGCAAGTTTGTTAATTATAGAGCATAAATATTATTAACTATTATTAAAATAATACTAATAATAATAAATGTAAACATTTTCCCTCAAACATGTGCCTGTATAATAAACTCGGTAACTCTACTTAAAATAAAATAAGAGAGAGAAGTATACAAATTTTTTCAAGTTTACGCTTCGACAACATTTTAAAAATGAGATTGCAGTCAGATGTGTGAGCATAAAATTTAATGGCGATGGATTCGACTAATTCGAACAATTTTTCGTTGATAATACGTACACAACGATTTTACAATTTCAGTGTGATGTGAGATTGGGGGGTAAAATAATGACAAGGTTCAATAAAAAAACATGTTAGTGTTTAAATATCAACTAGTTTTTTTATCTCTTAAGACCTGCTTAGTAGAAAATAAGGGAATTTGTTTTGATTTCACAAAGCCTTTTCTATGTGAATTAAAACGAGAAAAAATATTCTTATTCAGCCCAATTCTAAACAAAAATTCCGCATGAAATATCTCACTTCACCCTTTTCCCCTATTATGAATAAAAATTCCTTCGGAAAAGAAATTCGATGGGAAAAAAGTAGTTATTCTCAATGCACTTGATTTTAGTTTTTTCCCTCAAAAAATTTCCCTTGCAAAACAGACGGGAGTTTACATAAAAATGTAGACTATTTTGATAAAAAAAAAATAATATTTTATTGTTCTTGTAGGTTGAAGACCACAAATAAAGCACAACTTCAACTTTTGTTAACTTTAATGAAATCCAGTTCAGGCTTTGATTGCGTTTTCCATAGATTCAGCCCGCAATTAACTTCTAGCAATCTTAGCTATTTCGTTGTTGTTATTCTACAACACAAATTTCCTCTACAAGTGCTCGCATCATAGCTACATATGCTATTCATTTTTTATTTAATTTTTCTTTAAAATAAATTTATATTCGTTTGCACACACAAAAAAAAATAGAAAATTTATTGTCAATAAGCAAAACAACTGGCTTCGAAATTCGATGGCCACTTATTCATTTTTTTGTTCACGCTGAATTTATAATTGGAGAATTTTTTTCTCGAGAAAATTATTTGCCGTGAGAATGAAATTCCTTGAGAATATTCGTAATTGGGCTGATTGAAATTAGAGAACAGCAAAAAACTCGTAGATTTAAGAATTTTTTCATTTACGAGTTATTTTTTTTTTTGCGATAGTGGATAGATATGTAAGAAATAATATGCAATAGATCCTTCGGATATTTATATTTATTTGTAAAACATCTTCAGAGAAATGAAAAGTATTTTAAATACTATTAAATTAAATAAATAAAAAAAAGATATCTCAGAGTTGTCTTGGACAAAAACCTTACTTTTAAACAACATATTTTGGCTACGTGCCAAAAAGCTATAAAAGCATTTAAAGCATTATGGCCACTACTAAATAGAAGGTCATTTCTAGACCCCAAAAACAAAAATCTACTCTACAAAAGTGTTATAAGGCCAATATTAACATACGCGTGTTCTATTTGGAGTGACGCTGCCAACTGCCACCTAAAACGCTTACAAATTATACAAAACAAATGTCTTAAAATGATTAATAAAAAGCCCTGAAGGTATCCTACAAATCTTCTTCATGAAGAAACAGGTTATGAAAAAATTATTGATTTTATAACAAGGATTAATACCAATTACTTAGAAACTGATAAGAAAATGTAGAGAAATAACGTAAAATTAAAAAGAAATCACTAAATTGAAAATTATGTGCTTATAGAGGTCTATTATTTCCTCCTACAAGCACATAAATATTTTCAGATAGTATTTGAATCTATTAAATCATATCGCACTCGTTCAACAATACTGTATTAACTCAAAAACTTCAAAGTTTTCAGGAGAGACAAACAACTGTTTTCTTAATGCTTAAGGAAGTTTTCATTAACAAAAGTTATGCAATATTTAGAAAATCCATCAAAATATTGTATTGCACCACATAACCGTTTTATTTGTTTATTGTCTGCAGATAGAAAAGCGATTTTTTTAGTTACTATCATGTTCTTGAATTATTTTTGTTTATAAGAAGTAAATATTTTGAGTTGCGTTTTTTTGTACATGAAATTTATTGCTGTATTTAATACATTTTTTAATAAAAGTGATAAACATGAAATGAAAAAAGACTAAAGTAAACAAAGTTTTTTAAAGCTAAATAAATGCTAACAACTGCTAAAAAGTTTAAAATATATATTTTATTAAATTAATTCCCTATTAAATTTTTATAGTATGATTCGTATGATATACCTTTTAGGTATATATAATAATATCCATAATATCCTTTCTTTTATTTTCCGACAGTGGCAGCTTTCCCAAATAAACACAAAATAATTACAAACAAGTAACTTTGGTATTAGAATTGGAAAATGGGTTTAGAACTTACTCCAGGTTTTTCCAATAATCTGTAGACTTCAAATTATCTTTATGTACAAAAACTCTTAAATAGTCTTTGTCCTTGTATGAAGTTTTGTAAAAAAATGAATCGATGTTGTCCTTTTCTACACGGAGAGTTTAAATACTATGCCAATTTATTTTTTGGCGCTCCTCATTTACAACAAAATTTTTGTCCCACAGTTCCTGTAAGGCCTTTAGATCATAAAAATCTTCATGAGACAATTCGTGAACTTTATATGGCATTCCAGTCTTTTTAGCTGTTGCTATTAGAGCCGTATATTCACCTGGTGTATATATTGGATATTGGTCTGCTGACTAGATGCCTTTTTACCTGTTTCTCAATACGCTGTGTACATTATCACCTTCGTTTTGAGTATGGCCTTGGATTAGATATTTATGTGTTATACTTCTTAAGTTATACTTTTGTAGTTATACTTGTTTTTTGCTGTCCACAGCAATTGTCAGAATAAAAAATTGAATCCAAGTCCTGAGCGTTATTTAATTTTGAAACCAAAATTTTTATATATTGAAGTACGCAACTTCCTATTTCATTTGCTCCACGTTTTCCTTCTACTTCCGTCCAGAAAAGGCATTCGACATGTTTTGCTTTGAGGTCACTGTCAGTGAAAGTATAGCAATTTATTTTGCTTGTATAATAAAAGCTTGATGTCATCCCTTTTGCAGATCGTAAACAACTGCTTTGCAATTTTTTTTAATCAAAATCTTTATCCTTTCTGCATAAGTATGTTTCTCCTTGGTGTATGTTGTAAACCTCGTTTAAGTCTTTCTTTTCATTCTCATCTGAATTCAAGAATGATTCGCAAAGATCGCATTGATCCTTTTTTTGGTTTAAAAAGTGAAACATTAAATTCGTTCTTGTAAATTCTGTAGAACATACTTTTATTACCAGGTGGCAAATTTGAAGATTCTCGAAAGTCCTTGTAATCCCTGTATAGGTCTGTTAGGCTTTTGCCACTCTCAATGTATTCACGAGTTGTTTGAGCACGTAAGTAGTGACTGTCGACCCTTGGAATATTGTTAATAAATTGTCTTATGCTATTTTTAACTTCAGGGTTCACAGTTAAATGGTTACTATGCTTTCCACGATAGTCTATCACCCCTGTTCTTGAAACCACTATCACAAAAAAAAAACTCGTAAATGAAAAATTCTTAAATCTACGAGTTTTTTGCTGTTCTCTAATTTCAATAAGAATATTTTTACTCGTTTTGTGAAATCAAAACAAATGCCCTTTTTTTCTACTAAGCAGGTCTTAAGAGATAAAAAAAACTAATTGATATTTAAACTCTAACATGTTTTTTATTGAACCTTGTCATTATTTTAAAAAATTAGACATTAATTTTATGAAAAAAAAAACGATTTTCAAAAACATCTACATTTTGCGCTGATTAAAAAAAAAACTCGTAAAAGTGGTCAATGTTAATAAAACACACTTTTTGCGATGATGCTGTTCTATAACTATAATAAAAACTTTTTATTTGCACAATCTATTTTCCATTATATTTTTTTCAATTTTAACATAGATTCTTTATGCACTAATTATTGCAAATAAAGGAATTAAAATAAATTTTTTCATCAAATCACATATTTTTATTTTTTTGCATATGTTCGAAACAGTAGTGATGCCAGTCAAATCCAATTTATTTGAATATCGAAATTTTTTTTGGTGATGCCTAACTTTTTAAAAATAGAAAAGTCATTTTTAATTGAATGAAATTGAAGAACAAAAACAATTAAATGAACAAATAAGTTGTTATTTTAAAAGAAAATATTTGTCTTTATACTTTTTCTATAAACTTAAGAAAAAAAACATGCACAAAATACTCAAAAGTTTTTTTGTGAAACTGAATAAAGAACCATATGGCACCTCGGTTTCTAGATAACATATGTTCTTAACTCAAACATATGGTTCTTAACTCAAACATATGTTTCCATTAAATAAATAAAAAAAAAAGTGGTTTCAAGAAACCCAAAATTTCAATTTCATGTGATTTTAAATTCACTCTTATTCAAATAACAACGTTTCAAGAACAGGGCTATATATCTACAAAACCATCTTCGTCCTTCTTTTTAATAACCGTTGCTATGACTGTATCATTTATGTCAAGTGTTGCTTTAAAAAATAACTTACAAACTCTTACTTGTTCTGAGTTAATTTCGAAGAAAAATGCATTGTTCAATCTGCGTAAATCTTGAGTGCAGGAGTATTTGAACCTTGGCTTAATTAGTTTCATATTTTTGGCTATAAATTCTTTTTGTCTCTGCAAGCTAATCATATCCCAATATTTTTGTTATTTTTTTACTACATTGAAGGCGACACTTTTCTCCACAAGCTTCTCGCAAACGCCTCTCTTTCATTGTCTTTGAACAATTATAAATCGATGAATACGAATACCCTGAGTTTCATAATTTTTTTTTTTTGCCGTTTTTGTCGTTTATTATGATGTTCACTTTTTTCGCATTTTCTTTTTCTTAGCACTTTCTCATGTAAATCAAACTCCGAAGAACTGCTGTCATTCACTGTACGTGGATCAAAATCATTTTCCGAATTGTTACTGAACGGATCTGGAGAGCTGCTGCCAGAAGAATGACAACTTTCACTACCTATTTTATTGCGTAATAATAAATAGTGCATTTCATTTGGACAACTCATTTTGTTAAGTGAACTTATTAGACCTTCTGATTTCAAGTATTCACTATTATGTTTAATAAACTTAATAATAAAAATTCTAGCTGATTAAAAATGCAATATAGCATTGCTCAAATGAAAAATAATAAAGCGACAATATTACAAAGTGTCATGAAAATTATTTCATAAAAAAAGCAGTAATAACTCAACAAAAAACAGAATTATTTCACGAAAACAGTAACAACTCAAAGAAAAAGTTAAGCATTATTTCATGAAAACAATCATATTTCGAATTAAAACAAAACATTAACTAAGCCTGAATTAAACTGTTGCAACTCAAAATACTACCTGACTAATAAACTTTTTTTTATTAGAATAACAACTTAACTCAAAATACTACTCTTTATACGAAGAAACAATTATTTGTTAAGGTGAATCACTTCAAATAACTCAAAATAATTTTGTTTTCTTGATTCACAGAAATAACCCATTGCAGCAGGAAAAAGGTCACAACATGTAATTTTATTAAGAAAGAGTAGTCAGAACTATGAAAATTTTTAACCATAGGTGGACATAAGTGTTATGTATTGTTTCTTTTTTTTTGGCAAAAAGATAAAATAAAAAAATTTTGAGTTAATACAATATTGTTGAACGAGTGCGATACAAAGGTTTTTTCCTCCCATTTTCCTTTAAAAATCATTAAAAAATAAAATAAAAACTATTTATTATCTTTGGATCCTATATATTATTTGTAGCAATATCTACATGTAGAGATAAGATCTCATATGTAAATCTCAAATTTGTTGAAATATGTAAATAAAGGAAGAATATATTATTGAAACAATTGGCATAAACCAAATGACTTAACATCACCATATCAACAAAAGAAATCGAATGGTGTTAAAAAGTATCAACGAGGTGGCAATTCTCGACAATTTCTCGACATTAAAATATTACCGAACTACCTCTTCAATAGATAAATTGTTTAACCAACTGTGTGGCAATGACGAAAAATAATGGTTCAACCACACCCCCGGCATGATAACCACACCTTACGATCTACATTAACCCAAAAACGAGTTTTATAGCTGAAGATGATTTTTCGATGGAGTAAGCGATCCAAAATTTGTGAATTCGGTAGAAATTTTTAATCATTTCCGAACGTTGCTTGTTCGTGAACTTTATCATGATAAAAATGAAAACCTTGACTGACGTTTTGTTAATAGTGCGTTCGTATTTAACTACAAAATTGTTATGTCCCAAATTGGAAAACCCTTTATAGCAATTAAGTGAGATATATTATTGCTCATGTTAATATCACTGCTTTACAAATTTTTAATTTGGAAAAATACCAAGAACGCCACATGTCTAGATAAATTAATTGGGACCTCCTGAACACGAAAAACGCTGTAATTTTTTTTTCTATGTACCGTTTTGAGATAACGGTACTTTTGTGTTTTTCGGTTATGGTCCCACTCAAACCGTTGTGAAGCCCAACCGAAAATTTCGATCGAGATAAATGGCATATCGTTGGAAAAATAATTGAATGCCCTTTCCGTCGATATGCTGCAAATTTCTATCTGATAAGAAATGGCTGAGTTATGGCACCTCAAAGTTAAAAATTTGCCTATTTTTACGTTTTTTTTTTTCAAAATTTTTCATTTTTATTTCGTTTTTTTTTTCTACGTTATAGTGAAGATCTGGAATATTTTATTTTTTACCAAATAGCAGAGCTGGTAAACGATTGCAATCGATTTAATTGCAATCACATGATTTCTCGTTAATGATTGCTAATTTTTTGATTGCATTCCAAATCCTAAATTGATTTCATGATTTCAATTTGAAATCATGAAATCAATTTGAAATCATGAAATCAATACGACAAAAATTAAATTAATTGCAATTAAATTAATTGCAATCAATGATTTCTAAAAAAATGATTTCAAAATGATTGCAATCACAAAATATTGCAATTTTGACAAGATTTCATTTTGAAATCTGAAATCATTTTGAAATCAAAGAATGAAATCAGTTTGGTTGAAATCACTTTGATTTCAATGCCAATTGATTGCAGTTTTTCACAGCTCTGCCAAATAGTTTATTTAATTACCAACATTTTAAGCGTAATTTGAAATCGGATGAAAAATAAAGTTTTTATTAAGGATTTTGTGGAACGACAATATTTTCATTTTCATTGCTCACTCAATATTGGGCGTTAATTCAAAAAATTTTAATTAAAATGACGAGCGACTTGAACTTTTGCGTTTCTTTTCGGATGGATCTTTGCTGATGGATCTTTAACTTTGAGGTGTCATAACTCAGCCATTTCTTATCAGATAGAAATTTGCAGCATATCGACGGAAAGGGCATTCAATTACCTTTCCAACGATATGCCATTTATCTCGATCGAACTTTATTTTTTTACAAATTCCAAAACCAAGCCCTTAGGGCCAAATATGGTTTTAATACTACTTACTATATATGATACAGTAAAAAAAAAATAAAAAATTATATATACATATGTATATATATATTAATATTGCTATATAAAAATTATAAATTATAATATATAAGAGGAAAAAAAGAGTAAAAGAAAAACTAAATACCATATCGGGAAATTTTCGCAAGTTTATTTTAAACAATATCAAAACTATTATAAGGACTATTCATCGAAGTGCTGCCCTAGCCTACGCTTAAAAGTGGCATTGAAACCCTAAACAGTTTTAAGTGCTTTGGAAGAGCATTCCACAGTCTCGTTAATCTAACATGAACAGACCTTTCATATATAGACAAAGATATTGGGTGACAGATTATCTGCGGGTTCCTCCTTGATCTAGAAAATTCAAACCTCGATACAATGTATTCCGGACAGTTATTCCTAATTACTTTATAAAACAATAATAAAATTCTCAATTTAATAAAGTTTTCAAAAGAAAAACCAAGAAAATCCATCACATAGTTAGAGACATGAGCCCTAGCCCTCAACTTGAAAATGTATCTAACAATCTGATTAAAAGTGAGATTGATACGCCTCAATAAACTGACATTAGTTCCTGTAAATACTTCCATAGCATAAAGCAAATGCGACATCAAAAGAGCGCTAGCAGAGACATCAGAGGCAAACATAAGTCAAGCGACCACAGTCGTCTAATGGTGGTATTTACCCGCGCACAAACATAATCAATATGCTTCGAAAATCTAAATTGATCATCAAGGGAAATACCTAGACATTTCATCTCCGAAACGAAGTTAAGTCAAATACTATCCGCAGATGTATTCAAATTAAGACGATCAAACCCAAAACAAATTGCCTTAGTTTTGTTTGAATTAATGTCCAACCCATTTTCACTCATCCACCGACTAGTTTGGTTAAGATAAAATTCAATATTTACCTCTAAAACATCTAAAAACTGTTTCTCCGCCGAAATTAAAATCTGTACGTCATCCGCATATACATACGTTTCTGCTACATTAAAAAAGTCGTTTAAATAAATCATAAATAAAATGGGACCAACAACAGATCCCTGAGGGACACTACTTGTAACCTGCAAAGTCCGCGAGATTCTACCTTCCACCGCGACAAATTGCGACCTTTCCGACAGATAAGTGTATGTCAATTTACAGGCAGACTTAGAAAAACATATTACATAATTTAGTTATTAATCTAGTGTGCAGAACTTTATCAAAAGCCTTGGATAAATCTAAAGAAATCAACACATTGTTTTTCCTTTCATTCAACTTTCGCCTTATAGAATCTGTAAGCCTAATAAGAAGAGTTGAAGTACTATGATTTTGTCTAAAACCCGATTAGTACGAATGAAGCAAATTATTACGATTAATATAACTCATCATCTGATCATCATCTTTTCGGTTGGGCTCCACAAGGGTTTGAGTGGGACCATACACCGAAACACACAAAAGTACCGTTATATAAAAAACGGTACTTAGAAAAAAAAAATTACAGCGTTTTTCGTGTTCAGGAGGTCCCAATAATTAACTTATATAGGCATGTGGCGTTCTTGGTATTTTTTGGCTGTAAACCAGTGTATTTAGTATAAAAGTATTTTGAAATGATTGCGTTAACTTATTTATCATGTTGATTTTTATTGAAGAAAAGAAAATAGATTTTATTACAATAATAATTATGTTGTCCTCTCATTGCAGTGTTTTCTGAAATATTCTCTGGATGGCATAAAATGGAACTTCATTGACAAAGAATTTATTAATTTCTACTTTGTTCTTTTTCAATAATTTTTAAAATACTTTATTTTAATTTTATATAAAAATTTTCACAGAATATTAGTTAATAAAAAAGTAATATACAAAATTTAATAAATTTATAAACTGTTATTTTTTTAAAATCAAAAAATAACTACAACGGTTCCATACGTAAACCTTCTCCACCAGCTGTCGTGGCAAATACCCCAAATCCAGCTGCTTCCAATTCCTCCTTCAATTTCCAATACACCTCATTGCTGGCATAATTCTCAGGTAATAACACAATCACATAACCACCAGCACCAGCGCCGGTCAATTTACTGAAAAATCCCCTCTTAAAGGCTATGGAGAAAATTTGTTCCAATTTAGGATGGCTAACACCAATAGCTTTCATTAAATCGTTGTTAATTTGAAATAACCGTTCGAGTTTTTCAAATTTTTCACTATCATCTCGGCTATTACCAAAGTCCTCATAGAGTGGAATTGCATCGGCCACCAAAGCCTCGCAAGCATTCCAAATGGAGTTGATGACTTCGGGAAATTGTTCCCAGAGATGTCTTACTTTTGCCACTATATCTGCAGTCGATCTTTTCACTTTACTATCAACCAAAAGTATATTTAAGGGACGTTGTATTTTGAGAGCTTGGAAACCTTGACCCTTAACAAAACGTAACATGCCGCCATAGGTGCATACCGTATTATCAACCCCGGAAGGAGTACCATGCATTACCCGTTCAGATTCAAAGGCCCAGGTGGAGATCAAAGCTTGATTTTGCGGTTGAGAATATGTGGATATGTCAAAGTGTTGGCCATACAACAAGAAAGCAGCCGCTAAAGCTGCTCCATAAGAAGCCGAACTACCCAAACCAGCTCCTATATTTAACTCGGTATCAATTGTTATAGAAAATCCTTGTGTTAATTCCAAATCATTTTTGGGTGACGATAGTATAGCACCAGCCAAAAGATAATAAATTGAAAGAAATGCGTTTTGGGTTTGCTGCTTTTTCGGTGATCCCTGATCCAATGATTCTTCTTGCTGTTTATTTAACTCTGATCGGACCTCTTCCAACAGTTGGACTCCACTTTCAAATGTTTCTTGTGGAAATTTTGACCTACACTGTTTTAGGAATCGATTAAACGAATCCACTTGTATATCGAAATGTGTGTTCAAGGCCTCTAGCTGAATGCTAACAACTCTTTTGCCATTTGCAGCCGAAGTAAATTTCAAAGTGGTGTTCAGTCCCACCACAGCAGCCAAGGCAGGTTTATGATAAACCACAGCATGTTCGCCGTGTAAAATGATCTTGCCTGGAGATTTGACTTGGAAATTTAACATTATGTAATACTATGTAGAAAACAAATACAAAAATGACGATGAAAATGTTAGTTTTTCGATAGTATTCAAACAAATAGTTGTTCTATTCCCAACAATACTCAGAAGTCAAAGTCAGATTTTTATTAAAATATCGTTGATACAAATCAAGTTTTATATTGATTTTTGTTTAATACTTTGTTCTGTTTTTTTTTTCTTCTTTTTCTTCAAACTAATATAAGCAATACTCTGTTATAAGCTCAACTTAAAACTGAGGAAGTTTTATTTTGTGTTTATGCTGCTGCTGGTTAACACTTTCACTTTTTGATATTAGTTCATTTTTTTTCTGTTTTCAAGCAACCACATCAACAAAACTCAAATTACCAAACTGCTGCACTGTGGGCCTAAAAATGAAAAAGTGTCGATTATAAAACACGTATGAACCAATTTTAAAAATACTTGAAATTGCAATATATGTATGTAGGTCCTATCAAATTTAAAAATGTAGCACAGAATTGTCTATGGAAAATTAATAGAAAGAAATATTTGTGTAAAAGTCTTTGTTAGAGTGGAGGTTCGACACCTACATCCCCAGGGATGGAAAATGCAATTAATAAAATGTACTGAAACATGACCAAATGAATACTTTTCTGATTGATATTGCACTTTTTGGAGATATTTTTTTTTAATTTATTACAAATAATTCGTATTATAGTTGATTTTCTTAATGACTCTAAATTTAATTAATTGAAATTTGAAACATAATTAACAACAAATATTAAAAAAAATTTAATATATAAGCTGATGGCAAACAAAATATTTAAAAACAAGCCCGAAATTTCTTGGAAAAAGCTGTATTGGATTTTTGAACATTAGAAAACATAGCTGTATTGCATAAAACTCCATTATTTTTGTCAACCTAGACAATTATATCCAAATATACATATCGCACCTTAAATACAAAAGAGTCATACTCAAAATTTTCCAAAATTGACTTTTTCCCATAAATTAATTCACAGTACACATTTCTATCTACTGCAAAAATTTATTTCTCATAACTATCTTCTTTAACAGGATAAATGCTGTTATATCTGGGGCACAACTTTAGATAATATCAATAGTCAAATGAAAAAATTTCAGTCAGAGAGTCATAACTCAAAATTTTATTTTATTTCCACAAATACAATATAAATTAAAAAAAAAAGTATAGCAAAACTTTCCTCAAAATGGACATTTTTCATAATGAAACTACATTTTTTTAAATAATAAAATCTTTTTTACTTAAACAGTTTTTTGCCTCTCCTGAAAATTTGAAAATTTTGAGTTGTGAGTGTTTTGTATTTAAGGTGCGATATATATATTTCTTTATTCATTAAATATTAAATATTCTAACATTACGTAGTTATCGTATGTTATTAAGTTAACCTATTTTCTTCCACTGTTCGATTTTTTTAAATTTATATAGCGGAACTACAAAAGATTTTTCAAATCAGTTTTCGTTAAAAGGCACATTCATGCAACTAGAAACCTAAATGGTATATTTATATATATATATATATATATAATATTAATAGGCTAGGCGATTTCTTGTGACCGATGTTTTGTTCTGCCATTTTATCCCGATTTTGACCAAATTTTGACCAAACGTATATTAATTAAAAGGTATTTCTTTTTAGCCGTTTTGTAGATTTACAGATTTTTAAATTTTTTCCTTAATTTTGAGTAAATTGCATTTAAAGTTGCTACTAACACATACATAAAATTATACAATACTACCCAGCTAGCATTTTCTGCAACTAATGATCACTTTCGAGTCTTTTTCGACTCCTCTGCGCGATTAAAGCAATCTTATATGCGCTCATTTTCGAATCATAAAAGACTCTTTTGTCGGGAGAAAATGGTACCCTATCCGCGACTCTTCTTGAAGAGTCTTTTGTGGCTCGCTTTTTTATCAGTTTCGATTCATTTTCGAGTCATATTTATTTTATTTCTGTACAATTTCTTGGTGTTTTTTCAATAAATCAGTTTTTAAGCGTAAGCGTGAATCATCTTCGAGTCTTTTTTAATCGCGCATGCGATTAATCAGTTTTTGATCATCAAAAATGGTCGAAGAAGACTCAGTAAGGTAATTTTTGTTAAAACAATCTTCCAAATGCTAACTGGGTATGTGTGTGTTTATTAAATTTGTTAATGTGTTTGGAATAAAAATGAGTTTGTTTTTGTGTTGATTTGTGAATTGGCTATAATTGATTAGCATACCTTTAGGGTCTTTATTTAATGAAAAAATAAAATTTCCTAGAATTTGCACTCGAATTTCGAGGGCTGGAATCTGCTAGTATATATATATTATTTAAGTATCATACATGATATCTTAGACGTTTAACACATTCGGCTTCAATTTAATTTATCTGGTGCCTGAGTGGATCAATTAATTTTTTATATAAAAATTTTATTTAGTTTTGAGAATATAACTGCTGGACATCCTGTTAATTTATCACCCCTCATCATCCTCCTGACTAGAATTTTCTTGAATAGATTCATCTAATTCACTACCAACATCGCTATTATCATCAGAACTTAAATATCGTGAGAAGCCTTTTTCATACAATGAATTTTCGTCTTCTGAACTTCCTAACATTTAATTTACCAATTTTTGCAAATTTGTATTTGCCATATTTTATTTAAAAAATACTTTATAAAACTATATTTTTTAACCGTAAACTAAGAAACAATAAATTTTACTTATATGCATTTCTTAATTGTACGTCCACTTTAAATGGCAATTCTTCTAATTGAAATTTGTGGAATTCCTGCACAATGGTGAAAAAAATATTTAGGTTCGACGGATTAAAAATTTTTGATCTGAAAATTAGGAAAAATTGGCGTCGTTAGTTTATTTAAAGACAAGTGAAAGAAGGGAATTCCCGCAATTCAGCCGAAAGTGTTAAAAACATCATTTTTGGGCCATTTCGAAAAATTAAGAAAAAACTAAGAATAATGAAATGTATTTTTTTTTAAGCCAACGGTCCAAATTCTATGAACCGATGATGTTCTAGGTAATATGAAGTTTTGTTCCTGTTTAACAAATCTAAACTCTTCGAAATTCATATGCTAATTCAAAAATTTTAGAAATCAATATCATTTATAGATTTTTTTATTATAAACCAACACTCAAGCTAATTTCCCCTACAACTGCAGTGCATTGCGTTGATTTCAGAAAAATAACTTATGGAAAGGAGGAAAGAGAGAGTAGTATTTGAGGACGTTTAGACTTAAATTGTCAGGAAATATTTGTGTGAAGAGTTAATCCCACATACATATGGCAATTTCGACTGATAAACGTATTTTCTCTGTAATGCGTTGTTCGGTACAATAGATTACAAACATATGTGATCTACTAGAGAACCGGACGAACATAGGGTTCTGTCTAGTTTAGGGCTACATTTAGCCACTGTTCGAAATTTATATTTTCGGAAAAATCGGGAATTCTGAAACTTTCATATTTTTTGAAAGGAAATTGCTACAGTTCTACGTTTTCCATTCCTGGTTGTGTTTCATGTTAGTAACACAATTCTCTGTCACGTTTAGTTTTTTAACACATTTTGAACTTTAGCCCCACTATGCAACTGTTATATGATGAAGTCTCTCTTGTTTTTTTATTTTTTCAAAATATACATTTTCTGGTTTTTATTTAACTATTCATTATATATTAAACACCACACAACTGGTTCTCTGCTTTAAATAACAAAGTTACAGAAGATAGCAGATCTCATTCAAAAATTGTTTGTTGTCATATTTTTTTGTTCTCTTATTGCTGTTGCACTTTCTCCCACTCTTCTGGTGTATAGGTTTTTTGTGAGAAGGCGTGAATTTCTTTAAGTTCATCAGTTAGTGTCGAATTAACCAAACGATGTTTTTGTAGCATTGTTTTACCTTTAAACTTATCCGAAACGATTGTAACACTAAACTTGCCACCACAACCATCTGATTCATCGATGGCTTTAACATAAAGAGCCTCAAGTTCCTTGGTTAGTTTGTCTTCTAAATATTTGACTGTATATTTACTCATTTTATATCGGTTTCTAATGTCGTTTTTATGGGGGAAGTGTTCAAATCAATTACTTTAATATGCGAAAAATAGTTGTATTTTGATAAAATTCATGTTGTTTTTAAATAACCCACCTTTCAGGTTTTTTGTTTTTTTTTTCTATTATTTTATTAATTTTTTTGGTTAAGAAAACAAGCGGTAAAACGAGACTCGAAGTAATGTCATTTTATACGAAGAATTAACGGTCAGTGTTGGAAAAGTACACAATTTCTTGACCAGTGATGCCACATCGAAATTATTTCCTTGAAATTATTGCAATTTTCCTGTATACAATTCCAGTTAGATTATCTCTACTAACTGCATTGGACCCATTCCTTGGCTCAAAAAGCAACTCCATTCCATTATATTGTCACCGCCCAACTTAACAGTTTTATTTGTATATTTTGGGTCTAGCATTTTTCCTTTGGCCTCTAAACTTGGCCTCCTTAGCAAAATTTATGCGAGCCAGACGATTTTTCATTTCATTGACTTTTTAAGGTAGCATTTTTGGAAAATTTTTAAACTCTTGCCATTAAATTATTCCGTATTTGACTCGTTTTACGATATTTGTAATAATTTTTGAAATTATGGATTTATTTATAGAATATTTCTCACAAATTTTCTTTTGCTTTAGACCACGAATAAATTCATCTATTATTCCGTTTTTACACTTCACAAAAATTTGTTATTGCCATTATTTTATAATAATTAATTATACAATTAAATCATTGAAAATACAATTGTGTTTAAAAAACAGTTGAAAGAAAACTTCAGAATCTATAAATATTTAAATATCGGTTAAGATTTTTTAAATTTTTTGTCATACCATCTTCTATTTTTATTGTTTTGATCAACTCGGATATAGAAGTTTAAAAGTTTCCATTGTTTTGTCACCACTAAAAAAAATTTTTTTTTGTTTATCTATTATTTTTTAAATTGTAGTTTTTGTTATATTTCGATAGAGAACAAACCAGAGTGATTTCGAAAAAAATACATAATTTTAGGACTTAACGCGAAATTATTAAAATAAAAACAAAATTGGTAAATTCAGAAGTTTCCAATGCACTATTTATTTATTTTAAGTTGACATTGGAAGCAATAAATAATGCTATTTATTATAGACTCATATTACTAAAACAAAAATGCTTTTCTTTTTAAATTTCAGCACTAAATTGATGGCAGTAACTGTATTTATAGTTTATTTGAAGATATATATAGTTAAATATCAATAAACACTGAGAAATTTATGTTTAGAAAAAATATATTAAAAAAATATATTTTTTATTTTTTCGAGCAACAAATTTTTTTTTTTTTTTGAGTAGAAATAATTTATTTTTTGATTTTTTCCAGCAGAAAAATATATACATACATATACTTATATATTTTTTTCGAGCAGATATAAAAATCAAATATTGTTAAAAAAAAAAAGTAAAGTATCCCCCATAAATGTGAGCTTCGTGGGAATTTTTAATTGGCACTAATATTTAATGCCAACAAATTATTATATTTACATATTTCTCGTATTTTTCCCGGTAGTTCATTCTTATATTTGCTCGAAAAAAAAAACTTTATTTATGCTCGAAAAATAAAAAATCAAAGAATAACTTTTATTTCTGTTGAAAACAATAAAAATCAAAATTATAAAGAACAAAACATTTTCTGAAAAATTTGTTGACATGGATCAAAATTGTTTACTTGTATCAGTTCTGTGATATTTACTTCTATATGCTTTTTTTCTGTAAATAACTTTTATTTTCTGTACCTGTTATTAACATTTTAACATAGTTTTCCTAAAAGAAATATAAACTGTTCCATTCAAAGCAAACTTTATTAACACCAATATTTAGGACATGTATTTTCTTTTCTTGAATAAGGCAATAAGTGTAGCTTAATCTTAAAATTATTGTTAAAGGAATGTAAAATATAATTGTAAAACATAAATTTTCAAAAAAAAAAAAAAAAACTATAGCACATATATACAAGCAAATATCTTAATGTAGCTTGTTGTAAAATAAAAATAAAGAGAAACTCATCATAAGTTAAAGAAACAACAATACAGGGCAAATAAAACTAAAATTTAACTAAAATATTAAAACGATTCAATTTAAATTATGAAGATCATAGAGAGTATACAAGGCCTGTGTGCGATCATAAACCATTTTGGTATTTTTTAACATTTCTGGTAAAATTTCCACAGCTCGATCAACATTATAACAGACTCGTTTAAGGAGTTCTCCTTGAGTAGGTAAGGCATACATGGCCACCAGGGCACCTTTGCGAATAACCCAAGAATGATGTTTGGCTAACGTAGTTTCGTAGGCAGTTTTGCAGCAACCATGAACTTTTTCATTTTCAGACAAATCAGCTAACCGAAAAAGGAATTCATAAACAAATTCTGGGAGAAAAAGAAAAAACAAATAATAAAAACAAAAATTGTTTGACAACCGTGAAACGACATGAGTAAGATAAGATAAAAGTAGACGTTTTTTATATTTGCATTAACTCATTATTTTCAGTTTTATTTCTTAAAACAAAAAAAAAAATTAAAATAGAGTTTTCATAACAAGTAACAAGTTTTTTCACTTACCCAAACCTCTATGTAAACGCAGCAGTGTTCGACTTCCAGATACATATTTTGTATCCTTTAATAAATTATTATCAATTTCATATAACATCATTGCTTTAATGGTTAAAAACTTGTCCTTCTTTTCCGCATCCGTTTCATTTCGAAACAATGTTAGAATATCAATTTTTGATCTCACATCACTGCTTACAAATCCAAAAACTGAGCCCATTAAACTGAAAAATCTATTAATTGAAAGATTTCAAGTTTTAATTAACAAAGACAACAAAATTCATAAATCTTTGTTCATATATGTACTTGTTTATTTCCTCGTATGCTTTTAAGTATTCATCCATTAAAACATCATCTTCGGCGTGTAAACTGTCTTGAAATACTATTGTTACTTTTTCAATATCGAAACGTTCAACAGCAGCCATATCTATGGGATTTTTTTTTATTATTATAATACTATTTCAATATTTAGTGATGGAAAAATGCCAATGTGCAACGCTTAACTAAACTAAAACTGTCTGCTAATATCGTAGACAAACTAAATAAGAACTTTAATATCAGAGTAATCACGTTGTAATTGTAAATTTGTATTTAATGTGGTATAACAGGGCGATTCTATGAAATAGATTTTTAGTTTAACCCTATCAGGGATTCGGTTTTGTTACTGAATATGACATTTATATTAGCCAATACTAGTTTTGCAATTGAAACCGGTCGATACACCCAATTGTTTTGAATCGCATTTCCATTGGCATGGTCACCTGGTGGAACCTCTCTCGTTGTTCGTCCGATTCCTGAGGTAATTGTGCCAAAAAGGTATCAAGGTGGAAATGCATGAAATGTAATTTTAACGTCATGGATGCAGATTTTTTCAAATGGGGATTTTTGCGATTTTTAAGACACTGGATGCACTTTTTTCGGGTAGGATTGTTCCGCTTTTTTCTCCTATGCAATATCTACAACTTTGTTTCAGACACAAAAGAGATATTCCAGTTATTTAGCAAAAAAGGTGAAAATGAGGAAAAAAATTGGGGGAAAATGGGCATTGTTGCGATTTTTAAGGCACTGGATGCACTTTTTTCGGGTAGGTTTGTCCCGCTTCTTTTCCTATTCAATACCTACAACTTTGTTTCAGACACAAAAGAGATATTCCGTACGGTTACCGAGTTATAACCGTGTTAAAATATACAAAAAGTGATAAAAATCCACCTTGAGCAAAAAAATTCGTATGGCCATTAAATTATAATGGCAGCCAACTTGACAAAACTAATGATGCAAAAGTTCTTATTTTTCGGGCTACTTTCAGTTGCAATTCTCAGAATTGAGTCCCAAATCAAAGAGCTGAAAAATGTTGTAGTGTGATATACTACTGTATCACCCGTTTCACATTGGCCTGAATTTGGCGACCAGGTTTCACTAATACCAAGAATGTCGATTTGCAATCTTTTCATTTCTTTGACGGTATCCAATAGCTTTACTAATTCATATCGGCATGTAGCTAAGTTAATTGAATGTTTGGTTTTATCTCCGGGGATTCATAGCACCCTCCTATTGCCGGAGACTGAGAGCCGTTGATTATTTTTATTCTGCATGTAATTTACTAGGGAATTTTGTACTTCAGTGATTTCCCGTTGCCTTCTGAAGGATCAATATCAGCCGCTCCACACATAGAGTCAGACTCTGTTCGTAGCTACAGAATGGACATTGGATACTTGGATCGCGCCAATTACTCGCCATGTTATCAGCGCTTCATTTTTTTTTTACTATTAACCAACACTCAGGGGATGCTCCATACAAATGCAGTGCATTGTGTTGATTTCAGGAAAATAGGTTGTGGAAAAGAAGAGTGTTGTGGAAAAGAGGAGTGTTTGTGGATATTTTAATTAAATTTTATTAGATCGTAACTGTCAGGAAAGACCTCTGCGGGGAGTTTATTCCAAATACAGCTAGTTCGACTGATGAACGAATTTTCTCTGAACATCAAAAGTAGCCTATATATACAGGGGTCTTATCGTCGCTTTCGTTATCGAAATTTTTCGATCGAAATAATTTTTTTATTTTCCGAACCAAAATACTAAGAATAATTTTACTCTGTCACAGTTAACTAATTATGTCCCCTAGTTAAGAGTAAAAGTGAAACGAGGTCTAACGTTTGTCCGTCTTCTCTTAATAATAAACCAAAATATGGAATTTCGATTGATTTTACTCGATATCGAATGCGGCGATTAGCCCCCAGATGAAATTGTTGAATCCATGGCCTTATGGGTCAACAAACAACATTGAGTCATCTGCCCATTTATAATTTATAATTTATAATTTATAATTTATAATTTATAATTTATAATTTATAATTTATAATTTATAATTTATAATTTATAATTTATAATTTATAATTTATAATTTATAATTTATAATTTATAATATATAATTTATAATTTATAATTTATAATTTATAATTTATAATTTATAATTTATAATTTATAATTTATAATTTATAATTTATAATTTATAATTTATAATTTATAATTTATAATTTATAATTTATAATTTATAATTTATAATTTATAATTTATAATTTATAATTTATAATTTATAATTTATAATTTATAATTTATAATTTATAATTTATAATTTATAATTTATAATTTATAATTTATAATTTATAATTTATAATTTATAATTTATAATTTATAATTTATAATTTATAATTTATAATTTATAATTTATAATTTATAATTTATAATTTATAATTTATAATTTATAATTTAAAATTTTTAATTTAAAATTTTTAAATTTTAAATTTAAAAATTTAAATTTTAAGTTTTGAATTTTAAATATAAAATGTTTAAATTTGAATATTAAAGTTTCAATTTTATTTTTAAATTTTAATTTTTAAGTTTTAATTTTTAATTTTTATTTATAATTTTAAATTTATAATTTTAAATTTTTAATTTTTAGTTAATTTTTAATTTTTAATTCTTAATTTTTAATTTTTAATTTAAAAATTAAAATTTTTAATTTTTAATTTATAATTTTTTTAATTTTTAATGTTTAATTTTTAATTTATAATTTTAAATTTTTAATTTTTAATTTATAATTTTCAATTTTTAATTTTTAGTTTTTAATTTTTAATTTTTAATTTTTAATTTTTAATTTTTAATTTTTAATTTTTAATTTTTAATTTTTAATTTTTAATTTTTAATTATTAGTTTTTAACTTTTAAATTTGAATATTAAAGTTTCAATTTTATTTTTAATTTTTAATTTTAAATTTTAAATTTTTAATTATTAATTTCTAATTTTTAATTTTTAGTTTTTAATTTTTAATATTTACTTTTTAATTTTTAGTTTTTAATTTTTAATTTTTAATTTTTAATTTTTAATTTTTAATTTTTAATTTTTAATTTTGAATTTTGAATTTTGAATTTTGAATTTTGAATTTTGAATTTTTAATTTTTAATTTTAATTTTTAATTTTTAATATTTAATATTTAATTTTTAATTCTTAATTTTTAATTTTTAATTTTTAATTTTTGATTTATAATTTTTAATTTATAATTTTAATTTTTTAATTTTTAATTTTTAGTTTTTAATTTTTAATTTTTAATTTTTAATTTTTAATTATTAGTTTTTAACTTTTAAATTTGAATATTAAAGTTTCAATTTTATTTTTAATTTTTAATTTTAAATTTTCAATTTTTAATTATTAATTTTTAATTTCCAATTTTTAATTTTTAATTTTTAATTTTTAATTTTTAATATTTACTTTTTAATTTTTAGTTTTTAATTTTTAATTTTTAATTTTTAATTTTTAATTTTTAATTTTTAATTTTTAATTTTTAATTTTTAATTTTTAATTTTTAATTTTTAATTTTTAATTTTTAATTTTTAATTTTTAATTTTTAATTTTTAATTTTTAATTTTTAATTTTAATTTTTAATATTTAATTTTTAATTTTTAATTCTTAATTTTTAATTTTTAATTACCAATTTTTAATTTTTAATTTTCAATTTTTAATTTAAAATTTTTAATTTTTAATTTTTAGTTTTTAATTTTTAATTTTTAATTATTAGTTTTTAACTTTTAAATTTGAATATTAAAGTTTAAATTTTATTTTTAACTTTTAATTTTTAATTTTGAATTTTGAATTTTGAATTTTTAATTTTAATTTTTAATTTTTAATGTTTAATATTTAATTTTTAATTCTTAATTTTTAATTTTTAATTTATAATTTTAAATTTTTAATTTTTAATTTATAATTTTAAATTTTTAATTTTTAGTTTTTAATTTTTAATTTTTAATTATTAGTTTTTAACTTTTAAATTTGAATATTAAAGTTTCAACTTTATTTTTAATTTTTAATTTTAAATTTTCAATTTTTAATTATTAATTATTAATTTTTAAATTCTAATTTTTAATTTTTAGTTTTTAATTTTTAATTTTAAATTTTTAATTTTTACTTTTTAATTTTTAATTTTTAATTTTTAATTTTTAATTTTTAATTTTTAATTTTTAATTTTTAATTTTTAATTTTTAATTTTTAATTTTTAATTTTTAATTTTTAATTTTTAATTTTTAATTTTTAATTTTTAATTTTTAATTTTTAATTTTTAATTTTTAATTTTTAATTTTTAATTTTTAATTTTTAATTTTTAATTTTTAATTTTTAATTTTTAATTTTTAATTTTTAATTTTTAATTTTAATTTTTAATATTTAATATTTAATATTTAATATTTAATATTTAATATTTAATATTTAATATTTAATATTTAATATTTAATATTTAATATTTAATATTTAATATTTAATATTTAATATTTAATATTTAATATTTAATATTTAATTTTTAATTTTTAATTTTTAATTCTTAATTTTTAATTTTTAATTTTCAATTTTTAATTATTAATTTTTAATTTTTAATTTTTAATTTTTAATTTCTAATTTTTAATTTTCAATTTTTAGTTTTTAATTTTTAATTTTAAATTTAAAATTTTTAATTTTTAATTTTTAATTTTTAGTTTTTAATTTTTAATTTTTATATTTAAATTTTTAATTTTTAATTATAAGTTTTTAACTTTTAAATTTGAATATTAAAGTTTCAATTTTATTTTTAATTAATTTTTAATTTTAAATTTTCAATTTTTAATTATTAATTTTTAATTTCTAGTTTTTTATTTTTAATTTTAAATTTTAAATTTTTACTTTTTAATTTTTAATTTTTAATTTTTAATTTTTAATTTTAAATTTTTAATTTACAATTTTTAATTTTAATCAATTTTTAATTTTTAATATTTAATTTTTAGTTTTAACTACAAAAAATTATTTGGTAATACTTGCTTAGTCCAATGTGACACGTGCAGTATTAATAGACGCAGAACTGCAATGACTTCAACAATAAGAAAAATTACAACATATACAACATAGCTTAAGAAAAACAAACACACTGAAAAATGTTATTTTTTGAAGAGTTTTTTCAAAGTTTCATTTGTATCTCGTGACCCCTTGTACCGATTTTGACGGGTTTAAATAGCAACTTCTTTGGGATGATTTTATACTAAAACGAATGGTCTTGCTTAGATATTGACGGCGTAATCGTGTTTTCCACAGACAGACGGACAGACGCTCATCGCTAAATCAACTTCCCTTGTTATAAGGATCAAGAAAATATATGGTTTTGAGGTCTCCGGATTTTATTTCGATGCGTTACAAACGGAATGACAAACCTATATATACCCTTTGCCACTGAGGGTACAATAAACTCATTCTAGAATAAAGATGTAAAATTTAATATTTACTGGAAGTAAATTAAGAGATAGCTTAAGTAAACGTTAATCCTGTAAATTCCCATAAATAGCAGCATGTTACAATCTCCTGCCAACTACCTAAAATGAAAACAAGTGCAAACGGATATTTTGTAAATATCACTTTAGAGTGCAAAATATGATAAAGTATTGTTTAATGACTAAACGTTAAACGACTAACCGTACATATTAATTTATTGCACCATCATAAACTGCAACACATTTTTCTACTGAATTGTGTACCTGTTTCAAAATGATATAAAAGAGAAACAAAAACAAAATAAATATCGATATGTATGGCCACCTTAAACGAAAACGGTGTTACCTGTCAACAAAGTGTAACATACAATTACACTTTACATATGCAAACACACACACATTCACATAAATTGAGCGCCATCTTTATTTTAATGGAAATTCAAAAACTAAACGAAATTTTAACGTTAGCTTCGTTAGGACGTAGAAACAGCAAAACAAATCATTCGCTAAGCAACGTTCAACGCGTAAAGACGTAAAGTTAAAAGTATTCTTTGGTTAGTGAGTGTGGAACGATAATAAAAACAACAAAGAAAAACGGTTAAACGAGTGTGTGTTGGAATAAAGAGAGTGTGAGTTGAAATAAACTTGGCTTAAAGTAAAGTATTGAAAAGATATTGTTTGAAACAATAAAGCAAAAAGAGAACAAAGTCAAGTGACTAAAGTGTTTGAAGTTTAAATTAATTCTTCACTTAACACGTCAGAAAGAGAAGAGACGCACGATAACTTGAATTTATTTTGATCATTTGAGAAGAAACAAGCTAAAATAGTTTAAAATTGGCTCTCGAAAAAGCAACATAAACTGCAGAAGAAAGAAAAAAATGTACTTAAAAGATAAATAATTAAGCGTTTCTTTTTAATAAAAAAATCTCAAGCTTAGGGTGTGGTGATCTTTAATAAATAAACTAGATAAATTGACAAATTTCAAAAGAACATTTTGCAATACTTAATATAAAATACACATAATATGTCAATAAGTAGTAGAAATATGTTAAATTCACAAAATAACACACAATTATGTGGTTTACTGTTCACATTCTTTGTGCTGATGATGACGACGTCATTAAAAGGCGCGCTAGCCCAAAGAACACCAACGATCTCATATATAACACAAGAACAGATTAAGGACATTGGTGGCACTGTGGAATTCGACTGTTCCGTACAATATGCCAAAGAATATTCTGTTATATGGACAAAATCCGATGGCGATTCAGTGTTCCTATCAACTGGTTCCACCTTAGTCATAAAAGATTCACGTTTCGCTTTACGTTATGATCCAAATTCTTCCACCTATAAGCTACAAATTAAAGATATTCAAGAGACTGATGCTGGTCAATATACCTGCCAAGTGGTGATCTCCGTGGTTCACAAAGTAAGTGCCAATGTCAAATTGTCCGTCAGACGTCCTCCAGTTATTTCGGATAACTCAACACAATCTCTGGTGGCCAGTGAAGGTAGTGAAGTTCAGATGGAATGTTATGCTAGTGGTTATCCAACACCATCAATTACTTGGCGTCGCGAAAATAATGCCATTTTGCCAACAGGTAAGTTGAGAAAACATTGTAACTCATGAATATTAATAATACAATGGAGCAATGCGGGGTTTTGTGTGTAAAAAAAAAACAAATGGTTACAATAATACATAACAAATTAGCTGTATTAACAATTTAGCGTTTTTTATGTAATTGATGTTTTAGAGCTTAAAATGAAAAGTCTAATTAAATGTTTCTATAGAATTAATAACACTGTACAACAAATTCCGGGTTTTGGTCTGGGGGTGGATCATTCCGACGCAAGGCGATTGTATTAGGTTAGTGTGATAAAAAAAATACCAAAGATTTTGGCGCTGTGTGGGTACAGTCTCGTTATATGACCTTTTTTATTTTTTGTTTTTGCTAAAAAAATGTCACGACACCAATTTTTTATAGAACATTTTAAATTCTATTTCTAAATTTTTTAGTCCTTTTCAAAATATCAAAAAAGTTCAACAAAATGTGCGCTTCAGGTGCTAAAATATTGTGCGTTCAAGTTCAGCTGTCAATTTTACTAGAGGTCACCTAAGACTCAAATTTCATACGAAGATGAAATCGCCAAAAAAAAAAAAACAAAAATTTAAATTTTCACCTGTAAATGTAACCACTCTTCTTAAAAAAATTAAATAATCTAAATTTGGATGTTTTCTATGAAACTGCACCAGAATTTTTTTTTTTTTTTTGGAAATTTTAATCCTGTATCTGCCATTTTAGCCTTAAAAAATGATAAGAAAAGTCGTTCAAAGTCAATTTCACTTGGGGTAAACAAAATTCCCTGATAAAAGTGCAATTTAGATTATGTAATTCGATTTAACTATTTAACATTTGCAGGCAAACAATTTAATTTAGGCTTTTCGAGAATCTTCAATACGAACTTTTATTCCTTGGCTACTCCTAGTAAAATTAACAGCAGAACATATTCACGGAACATTTTAACAGAAGAAATACACGTTTTTGTGTACTTTGAGAAATGACTAAAATAGGTTATGGAAATGGCAGATGGATGGTCAAAATTTCATAAAATAAAATTCTCGTTAAATTTCATTTCAGTTCAGAGGAACTCCTTTACTGGTATTTTCGACTTATTTCTTGCATACAATAATTCAAAATGAAATTGAATTCAAATTAAAGTTCAAAACTCATCCGAGTTTTTAAATAAATATTCAAGCAATTTTAGATTACTTTAATTACTCATTTGTAATTTAACTAAGGTAGTGTAGTAAACGTATTAAAAATTAATTTAATTATTTCTAAAGTGAAAAATGAAATTTCCTGAGCTAATGGTCATTATAAATGTTAAAAAGTTTTTATTAATTTTTTTTCGCTAGGGAATGCTTTTCAAAGCTTTTAAAGTAAAGTCGCATAATTTTTAAAATTTTAATTTTATTTAGCTTTAAGCTCGTTTTATTCAGAATAATTTAAGAGGAAAAAAAATTCCCTTTATAAATAAGTAAATAAATATATATACATTCATAGAAAAATTAATATCGAAAAGTGAAAAAAAAATTCTGATATTCTTATGAAATTCACTACAAATATTTGTCGTGCATATCAAAAAATTCATACTCTGGGAAAGCTCTTTTCGTCTTCTCAAGCAATAAAAAAAAAATAAAAAGCGTATTAAAAATTTTGTGGGTGTATTCGTTTTACAAATTTCTAAGTACATTGTTACTGTAAAACCGTGAAATTAAAAAAAAAAGAGAAATGATCAAAGGTTTACAAACTTATTACAATTATCGAAACTTATTTCTCGCAGTTTTTACTTGAACTTAATCCAGAATGAATAACGACTAAATTAAAATTAATTTTTACTTCGTAATGCTTTTTTTTTTATAAAATAAATAGACATTTCGTTTATGATACTGTATTTGCAGTATTGAGTCACTCACCCCTACAAGCAACAGACAACAAGCAAACGGAAGAGAATCTCTAGAGATTTTCTTCTTCATTGTTTTCAATTCTCTCATTCTCAAAACCAGTACTTGTTTTCCATAAACTTGGCTTAAAGATAACTCAAAATAAATGCATTTGTTTTGGTGTTTTGGTTTTTACTATTGACATACATATGTATTTGTACAAGGTGGCCTAAAACACTTAACCATATTAAATTTTTTCACATATAATTTTTTTTTTTTAATATTGGGACCTTTAAGCTTTTTCCGCTGAACCAAATGGAATTTTTTCAAATTTCAATATTTCTTTAAATTCTTGTGTGGACCTTTAAACTTTTTTTCATTATTTTTTATTGACGGTGGGCGCCACAGTGATAATTTCTTGCACCCTTGTCAGTTATTCTCTTTGAGAGCTTCAGGAGTCTGTGGCTTGTTCACGTAGATCCGTGACATCAAAAACCCCAAATAAAGAAGTATGGAGCTGTCAAATCGGGTCAGCTTACCGGCCATTGCAAATCGCCGAAACAAAGCATTAAGCGACCAGGAAACCCATAATTCGAAAAGTCCATTATCGCGCGATGCTGTGTGTGTAGTTGCACCGTCCTGTTGGAACTACGTTCTCCGGTCCTAACTCACCAATTTGCGGCAACAAAAACTTGTTGATTATGGTTCTGCATCACCCACCAGTCATAGTAACTGTGTTACACACGGTTCAGCCACAGCGGAAATTTTCTCGTTGAAACTAACACTATGTGCCCTTACGGCGCGTCTTCTCCCACATGTTGTTGCATGTTCTTCGAGGCCAGGGAATAAATACCTTAGTGTTTGACCAGTTGGAGTATACGTATTATTAAAAAAATAGTCAAGAGTATTCCACCTTTTGTTGTCGACCATGGGTTGTCGACATGAAATATGTATTGCGTGACAATACAATGGAAACTTTTAACAAAACATATTTTTAACGACTTGAACGGTCAATATAAAAAAATTGGATCACAAAATTAAAAACTCTTTTACTAATTTCAAATTTTTTATGTCTCATTTATTTAAAATAGAAGAAATTTTAACACAACTTCAGAAAAAAACAAGTAAGAATATTATAGTCGGTCTAGACCGACTATACGATAGCATATACCATGCGTTTAGAGACCCTATCTTTCAGGCCCAACTAACTGGATATAGAAAATAAGCATAAACCAAATTTGAGTGGGATTTTTATTAAATATTTTGGCTGCAGATATGAAAAAGTTCATATCGGATTCTATATCTATATGGGGACTAGGCCCCAAAATGGACCGATCCTGACCATGTTTGGTAAAGTCTCTTGTATTTTGCAAAAATATATACAAACAAAATTTGAGAAGAATCAGTGCAATATTTTTTTGTTTTTTGATAGATTTAAGTGAAGATCGGGAAGCAGCTCTATATGGGGCCTATGAGAGTTATCCAATAGGGATCATTTTTGGGCTACTGATTAATGGATGTAATAAATACATACAAACCCAATCTGCCTAAGATTTATATGATAATTTGGATCTTATGGCAATTTATGTTGATTTCATAGGGGTCATTTGTATGGGGGCTAGGTCTGAATATGGACCGATTCTCACCAATTTCAATAGCGTTCATCCTTTGGCCGACGAAAGCTTATATACCAAATTTCATCGAAATATATTCATATTGGCGACCTGCAGTTTGATTACAAGCTTTACATGGACACACAGACGGACGGACGGACATCGTTAAATCGAATCAGATAGTGATTCTGATTCGATCGGTATAATAAAAGATGGGTCTAGGTCAAATATTTTTGGTAGTTACAAACAGCAGCACAAAGTCATTATACTCAAACCACATAGTGGTATAGGGTATAAAAATAACAAAACTCATTTTTATGCTATTGACAAAACATTTTCAACCTTTAACTATACAATAATTGAAAACTTTCCCCCTAGTTTTGATTTCAATATTTTATTGGGTAACCATTATTTTTTTAGTACTGCTTCACAACGCCGAGGCGTGGAGTCATTTAAACTATCGATGATATCCATTGAAATATTTTGTCACTCTCAATTAACTGCGTCTATGAGATCTGCCTTGTTTCTGTAATTTCGTGGCTGTATTTTTCGATCTACAATATCCCATAGACGTTCTGTGGGATTGAGATCTGGTAATTGGGCTGGTCCTTCCAAAACACTAACTGTGTTTTGGGTCATTGTCATGTTGGAACATTCATACCAGGGGCTAATTTTCATCCGGGTATTGTAACATTACGTCATTTAGTATTTGAGTTAGAGTATCTTTTACTACATGAATTAGACCCATTCCTTCACCAATAATATTGTCACCACCCAACTTAACAGCTTTATTTGTATATATTGGATCTAGTACTTTTCCCTTTGATCATTTGTACAATCGTTCTTCCATCATGACCTTTTAAATTAAACTTGGACTTATCTGAAAAGAGAACATTATTCTAATTCCGTCTTGACCGGTTAATGTGTTCTTTAGCAAAATTTATGAGAGCCAGACGATTTTTCTCTGATATCAGTGGTGTCTTCATAGGAAACAGTTCGAGCACATATTTTTAGTTTCAGATTGCTAATGACTTCTTTAGGTAAGATATTTGGACATTTTGTAACTCTCTTGGTATTAAATTACCCTGTCTTTTATTCATTTTATGGGTTCTGCCGCCTAAATGTTGAGCCATCACTATATCTCGTTCACGATATTTCTTGATAATTTTTAAAATTATGGATCATTCATAGAATATTTCTCAAAAATTTTCTTTTACGACCACGTAAAATCATCTATTTATTATTCCGATTTTTAACTCTTTACAAAACTTTATTCTTGCCATTATTTTATAATAATTAATACTAGCAGATTCCAGCGCTCGAAATTCAAGTGCAATTTCTAGGCAGCTTTATTTTATTAACAATAATATTGGATTATGCATCTCCGATTAAAATGTGAACCATAAACATTTTAAATTATTCGAAAAAATTAAAATTTATTCGCGTTAACTCAATAATTTATTTTTTTTTTTCGATAAAATATTAACATTTTAAATTATTCGAATTATTTAAAAATTAAAACCGAATAATTTAAAATTCATTTAGTTACATTCGCATATCCTTTCTAGTTAAAATTCAAACTTTAAACCAAATTATAAGAAAATTTAAAATTATTCGACCAAATCAATAATTACTAGCTGATTCCAGCGCTCGAAATTCGAGTGCAATTTCTAAACAGCTTTATTTTCCAACTTAGCCAATTCACAAACCAACACTTTTATGGCTTATTATTATTGTGAATGAAGATAACAAACTCATTAACAGATACATTAACAAATTTAATAAAACACACATAACATATGTATAATTTTATGTATGTGTTAGTAGCAAATTTAAATGCAATTTACTCAAAATAAAGAAAAAAATTAAAAATCTGTAAATCTGGTGAACAGCTAAAAAGAAATACCTTTCAAATAATATACGTTTGGTCAAATCGGTATAAAACGGTAGAACAAAACATTGGTCACAAGAAATTGCCTAGCCTATTAATATAATAGATAAGATTAAAACACTAAAAAAGTACAAATGTATTTAAAACACAGTTGAAACTATAAATATTTAAATAACGGTTAAGATTTTATGCATTTTCTTTCATACCATCTATTTTTATTGCTTTTATCGACTCTGGTATAAAAATTTAAAAGTTTCACTAAAAAAATACTCTCTTTTATACCCTCCACAACTCAGTGGCAGAGGGTATATATAGGTTTGTCATTCCATTTGTAACGCATCGAAAAACTAATTTCCGATCCCATAAAGTATATATATTCTTGATCCTTATCACAGCTCGAGTCGGTATAGCGATGTCCGTCTGTCTGTTGAAATCACGCTAATTCACAAAAAAACACATTTAACTGGGTCGACAATATCATTTGCCATTTTTCCCACCAGGTTGGTATTTAGAATGGGGTGAATCGGGCATCATTGTGCTTAGATACGAAAAAAATATGTAGATCCTCTAAAAAAAAACAGTATGTTTGTTGTAATACTTTAGTGGTTGAACATAATAGTTGTAAACAACATTCACAGTTCAAAAAACAGCCACAAAAAAATGATGCAATCATACCAACAAGCACAACTACCATTAGCTATGTTATTAGTGTTGCCATATATTCTTTTTATTGTTATCAGGGTATAATGAAAAAAAATCTCCAATATGAAAAAAAAATATAATCCCTAATGAAAAAGGAAAAATTAAATATTAAAAATGGGAAATGAAAATGAAAAATGAAGAATGGAAAATGAAAAGTGAAAAATGGAAAGTGAAAAATGAAAATTTAAAAATGAAAATTTAAAAATGAATAATGAAAAATTAAAACCGAAAAATTAAAAGTGAAAAATGGAAAAGAAATATGAAAAATTAAAAAATTAAAAATTAAAAATTAAAAATTAAAAATTAAAAATTAAAAATTAAAAATTAAAAATTAAAAATTAAAAATTAAAAATTAAAAAATTAAAAATTAAAAATGAATAATGAAATGTGAGAGATGAAAAATGAATAATGAAAAATTAAAAATGAAAAGTGAAAGATGAAAAATAAAAAATGAAAAATGATAACCGAGAAATGAAAAATGAAAGTTGAAAAATTAAAAATTCAAAAACTAAAAACTAAATATTAAAAGTTTTAATTTCTGTATTTAGTTTCTTACCTGATGTAATTATGTTTTTTTTTTGTATTAAATGTATACTTAAATTAATATATTACTAGCTAATTCAGATAAAAATATTTTAAAATATGCTTATTTTTAATATTAATAATCTTTAGCCAATTTTTGAATTATCGTATAACTTCTCAGGTCTCAAAACATTCTAATAGGGAACAAACTTTGGGTATTATAACGCCGGCTGCGTTAAATAATGAATTTCATAAGTGTTCTATGAAGTACTTAGGGAACTTATAGGATTTCTACTCTAGTAATCAAATAGTAATTAATTCTTTCTATAGAAGACACGATAATTATTTTTTATAAAAAGAAATTATTATAGTATAACAATTAACTTTAAATTTAATTGGTATTCGGAATTAATGTTTCAGTATCGGCAACAGTTTTAAAGCGGTAGCCGTACTCAACATTGGGTGTAATATTGAGTTTAAGACGCAGGTGGAGGGTATCAAAAAATTCGGCACAGCCAAATTTTAAAACTCTTACTCGTTTACTTATATATATTAAAAAAAATTTATGAAAACTAAAGTCAGTCCGTCTGGCCGTTCTATCCGGCCGATTTGCTTCATTTTTTTTTAATAAAAGATATTAAGCACAGATTGTCATCAATCATTGAAATTTACTCAACTTACTCAGGTTATACTCAAACGCGATTCTTCTCTGTACTTTTCTTATGGGACACATTCACTCAAGCAATTCGAATTCTCATAGCACCTCTTCTAATGAATGGATCTTGATCGTTTCACTTTAAGAAAACTCAGTGGATCAAGCTCTTTCTATTAACTGTTTAAATTCGTTGAGTTTGAGGAAAGTTATGCGTGCACAATCAACTTTACATTAAATTTTTTCAATATTTTCCTTCACTCAAACCACTATAACTAGAGTCCTAATTAACGTAGGCTGTTGACACAAGTCTAAGAACACTCAGTGGATCAAGCTCTTTCTTTTGAGCTATTAACTGTTTAAATTCGTTGAGTTTGAGGAAAGATATGCGTGCACAATCAACTTTACATTATGCAAAGTTAACGTACAGATTTCATTACAATAATTGCATAACACATACCCTGTGTTGAATTGTGAATTGCCAAAAATTTTAATACCTTTAGGTGGCATATAAGGTGGCCTTTATTTCTGTGTATTTAACAAATATTTATAATGAAATAAAATTAATGAATTAAATAGATTAAAAAAACATTGAAAGAAATAAATTGAATGATAAAATAAAATTTCCTAGAATTTGCACTCGAATTTCGAGGGCTGGGTTCTGCTAGTTTATTATTTTTAAATTATATTTTTTTGTAACAAATTTGTTATCTTTCGATAGAGAACACCCCAAAGAGTGATTTCGCAAAAACAGAATTGGAAAATTGAAAACTTTTTAAAAGTTTGAAGTGTATTTTGTCTTCCAATGTATTATAACTATTTACTTCGCAAATATGTATATAAATAAAAAATAAAGTTGCCGCCATTCGCAAGTTATGGCATCTTCCGATAGTGTGACACATTTCGGACCACCATGTATATGAAATAATATAAAATTAAAAATCTTTAATTGAATTCAAATCAAACCACTAACAAATTCATACAATTTCAAAAAAAAATCTATTTTCCAAAAATTTTAAAACTTTTTAAAATTAACAATTCTATTACAGAATAAGTTGTTTCGACATTTCATAGTTTTTTTTTTTTTTATAAAAATGTTGCCCTATTTTTTAATCAAAATGTGTTATTAATTACAAATATTTCCATCTTCAATTTCATTTATTATAATAAATTTCCCATGACAATTTCTATTTTCTATTCATTCTAGAAAACAATCGTCAATGGCCAACAGGTGTAAATTTTACCGAAATGTAGGAACCTATCTATTATATATTTTTTCTTTTGTAATGTATTCTTTTTCAATTTGTATTGTGTGTTTTATTGTATTGCAAAATAAGTATATAGGTAGTAAGACGATAGGTCATTGTAGGTAGGTGTTACCTTCTTTAGACGAAATTAATTAACAATTTTTTGTTAAGTCATTTTTTTTTCCATAGCATACGGATTAAAATTTCTTTGAAATAAGACACTAAAATTAATGATATTTTAAAATTACATCTGGATTTGTTAATGTGGAATGAAGGAATTCTTTATGCATATTTCATTCCTTAATTAATTCGTCATGAATTAATTCTCTAGTGAATAATCATTACATTTGTACGCTTTAGTCAAATAGTTCAAAAGTTCTTAGTGTTTCAAAATGCGATTTTAACTAAATAAAGTTTAACAGGCAGCCCAATAAGTCGACCATATAACTTTAAATTATTTGACGAGAGTTAAATCTACCACTAATTTTTTATATTTATTCAAAACACTAATTTTTCACTAAAGTTCGCTGCAGTAGTTTATAAATGAATAACATGATCAAATGTTTTTAATCAATTGGGAAAAGCTCGAAGCTGAAGAAAAAGCAAGACGTGAATGCAAAAAGTAGTATTTAAAAACAATTTTTTTGAATTCTAAATCGATTCTGCTCTAAAAATTTGTGATTTAAAGCGATAATCTTAAAAATTGAGAAAAATATTCTTTATTTCTCAACAAAAATCTCCTTTTAACGCGATACACTTTTCCCAGTGATATTCAATAGCTTCGATACCTTGTTAATAGTAAGAACTGTCTAGCTCCTTTATACAGCCTTCAACCACAGACTCCACCTCTTTATTGTTGGTAAATCTTTTACAACCGAGCCATTTTTCAAGTTTGGAAATAGATAATAAGCAGAGGGAGCTAAATCTGGCGAAAAAGATGCGTGGTAAGGCGTAGTTGTTGGCCATCGCAATAGCAACATTTTTTGCATATTTTCATCACTTAAACGCTGCAGTAGTTAGCTGAACACGCGCCGTTGATTGTTTTTCGTTTTTGAAGATAATCAATAAAAATTATCGCACAGAAGAAGGGATTTATCACTAGTTAAAATTTACTTCACAGAATCTGTAAGAGACAACTTTCCTATGTTAAATTCATTGGTTCTGATCCAAAACTTTCACAACAGCCGGATCCAAAAATGACATCTACTTCAATTCTTTGAATGCTATTTTTTTGTGGGGCAGGGTGCCAGCCAATCAGCCGAACTTAACTTTTTTTTAAAATATTTTTTAGAATAAATTAATTTTATGAAACTGAATTTATGCAACTTGAAAAATAATTACGGTGGCTGCATAAAATTCTAACTCACCAGTAATTTTGTTTAATATTCTTCTATAAAATGTTAACTTTTTATCATTACTCGTATACGTTCTTTTTTATTATTATTTATGATAATTCAATTAATCAAAACAAGTAAAAAAATTATTATTTTCCGACTTTAGTAATAATTATTGCTTTCGACTCCAAAAAGTATTCGCTCATTATGATTATGATACAAATTTAAATTAGCAAAAACTTCAAAAGTTAAAATTTTGCATTTTAATTTTAATTTTAAAAAAAATTTTAGTTGATTTATGGTTACTAGCAGAGCTCAGCCATCGAAATTCGAGTGCAATTTCTAGGAAATTTTATTTTTTCATTTAATAAATAATTTTAAAGGAGCCTAAAGGTATGCTAATCAATTTTAGTCAATTCACAATTCAACACAGGGCTTTTGATATTTATAATAAACTCACACACACAGTGTGTTTTATGAATGTGTTAGTAGGAACTTTAAATGAGTATTACTCCAAAAAACTGCAGACGGTGCAAATCTGTATATCTGGTGGACAGGGGCCAAATCACCGCATTCGCGAACGAAATTTTTCGATCGAAATTATTTTATTTTCCAAAATAAAATACTAAGAATAATTTTACTTTGACACAGTTAACGAATTATGGCCCCTAGTTAAGAGTAAAAGTGAAACGAGGGCTGATGTCTGTCCGTCTTCTCTAAATAATAAACCAAAATATGGAATTTCGATTGATATTACTCGATATCGAATGCGGTGATTTGGCACCAGCTAAAAACAAATACCTTTCAAATGAGGTATGTTTGCTTAAAGTCGGTTATTAACTACAATTTTTATATCCATCACAAGAAATCGCCTTGCCTATTAATATTATACTAGCAGATTCCAGCCCTCGAAATTCGAGCGCAAATTCTAGGAAATTTTATTTTTTCATTGAATAAAGACCCTAAAAGTATGCTAATCAATTATAGCCAATTCACAAATCAACACAAAAAACAAACTCATTTTTATTACAAACACATTAACAAATTTAATAAACATACACATAGCATTGTATAATTTTATGTACGTGTGAGTAGCAACTTTAAATGCAATTTTCTCAAAATAAAGGAAAAAAATTTAAAAATCTGTAAATCTACAAAACGGCTAAAAAGAAATACCTTTCAAATAATATACGTTTGGTCAAAATCGGGATAAAATGGTAGAATAGAACATCAGTCACAAGAAATCGCCTAGCCTATTAATATTATAGATATTTTAAGTTGATCATGGGACGAAACCAACGTGAAACTTCAGAGCATGAAAGAAATATTATATTAAATCTGCATAAAGAAGGAAAATCTATTCCCAAAATAGGGAAAATTGTGAAAAGATTTAATTCATCTATTAAAATTATTATAGAAGTAATAACTTTAAAATCAGGAAAGGATCTAAGAAGAGAACGTGAAAGAAATATACATTCTTACAAAGAGAATCAGAAAAGTTATTGAAACAGTGCTGTTAAACTGACCACTAAAGTCATTAGTGGTGCAATGTGCTCTTTGACTAGTACTCAGTAGAGTAGTAGTACAAAAAAAGCATTAATTAAAAAAGCTAAGAAAGAAAACGTAAACTGTTTACCAAATTTTATAAAAACAAACCTCCTGATTTTTGGGATAAGGCAATCTATAATATTAATAGGCTAGGCGATTTCTTGTGACCGATGTTTTGTTCTACCGTTTTATCTCGATTTAGACCAAACGTATATTATTTGAAAGGTATTTCTTTTTAGTGGTTTTGCAGATTTACAGATTTTAAAATTTTTTCCTTTATTTTTAGTAAATTGCATTAAAAGTTGCTACTAACACGTACATACAATTATACATATGCTATGTGTGTTTTATAAATTCGTTAATGTGTTTGTTAATGAGTTTGTTATCTTCATTCACAATAATAATAAACCATAAAAGTGTTGGTTTGTGAATTGGCTAAGTTGAAAAATAAAGCTGCCTAGAAATTGCACTCGAATTTCGAGTGCTGGAATCTGCTAGTATTTATTAATGAGAATGTATTTAATATATTTGGATCTTTGGTCTAGTGTCAGAAGAATTAAAAGTTGGCAGAAAAAATTGTATTCCAACTGTTAAACAGGAGGGTCCATTTCTTTTATGACGGTATGAGTGCCAAAAGTGTAGGATAACTACATTATATTGAAGTAATCAAGAACCACAAGGAAAAACATAAGACTTTTAAAGAAAATATACAAAGTACTGGAAAAAATGGGATTTCATAACGACAGCGATGCCAACTTTTTTCGAGCAGAAAATACTAAAATGTGGGCAAAATGGGTGAAAACACCGCTATAATCACAGGATATCAAGAAAATTTAAAACTTAGAGAGCCTACTTGAGAAAAATATAAAAACGTAATAAAGGGTGTTTTTTTTTTGCTTAGATTGAACTTACGAAAGGGTTAGCTGCCAAACAAACTGTCATACTGCGCTCACTTTTTGACATTGATGATCTTTATACACTGGGAAATCATCACGAATATATTCGCACAACGCTTCCAAATTATCCAAATTTACTTTGAAAATCGAAACTTAGAGACTTCGTGATTTGTATCGCGCATGTAGTCGTCCATCTGAACAAGCCATCCGTCGAACTGTGGATAAATTTCATATCACATACTCTCTAAATGATGCAATAATATAACAGCAACACATCGAAGGAATGTGCGTACTGAAGAGAATATCGCCGCTGTAAACGAAGGTGTAAAATAATATCGAAATTTATCGATTGGTCGTCGGTCACAAGACGACCGACCACTACGTGGAAAATTTTGCGCAAAGATCTTAGCTTAAACCCGTATAAGGAGTTGAAAACTGACCCGATGTTTTCAAGGGTTAATGCCGAGTCACGATCTTTCGAATAAAAATTTTTTTGATTAAAATTTAATTTTTTGCCATCCGTCCGTCTGTCCGGACGGCTATTGAAATTGGTGAGAATCGGTTCATGTTCAGACCTAGCCCCCATATGAATCACCCCTATGAAATCGACATAAATTGCCATAAGATCCAAATTGTGGTATAGATCTTAGTAAATTTGGGTTTGTATGTGTTTATTACATCCATTAATGAGTAGTCCAAAAACGAAACCTATGGGACAACTCTTAGTCATAAGCCCCATATAGAGCTGCTCCCGATCTTCGCTTAAATCTATCAAAAAAACGAAAATATTGCACTGATTCATCTCAAATTTTGCTTGTATATATTTTCGCAAAATACAAGAGGCTTTACCAACCATGGTCAGGATCGGTCCATTTTTGGACCTAGTCCCCATATAGACATAGCATCCGAAATTAACTTTTTCATATCTGCAGCCAAAAAAATTAATAAAAATGCCACTGAAATTTGGTTTATGCTTATTTTCTATATCCAATTAGTTGGGCTTAAGAGATAGGGTCTCTAAACGCATGGTATAGGGTATCGTATAGTCGGTCTAGACCGACTATAATTTTCTTACTTTTTTTTTTTTGTTATTGATAAAGAAGTTTTGCAATTTCTTTGCAATTTTATTTTTTCATAAATTTGATAAGCTAATAATAGGTAAAAAAACTAATGAGTTTTTCTTTCGAAAAATAAGATATGAGCGAATATTTTGTGGAGCCACTGTATGTTAAATTTATCGAACTCGCATTTAGCCTTAACGTAATATTAATTAACATTTTTAAAGACTTTATTGCCAAAATCAAAATTTAAATTCCTGATCTTATCATTTCACTTCCACAAATCTATGATATTAGGGTGATAGGTTAAATGTAAAAAAGCATTACACACGTTTTTATTAACTCCCCTGATACAGTTTCCAGTTTTGCTTTCACATAAATCTTGTCACATTTTATATAATATTTATGGAAATTTTACAATTTTCAAAATGACTTTACACTGATTATCTCTGGTTAAAAAAATCAAATTCATATATGAAAACGATAAACAACCGTTAAAATATCCTGGATTAACACTTGAAGAAGTGTGCTGCCGATGCTGCAGTAGAAGTATCCTGGCTGTTGCTAGCCATCGTAAAAATGAAAAGCTTTACACGAAAAGTTTGTTTTTCTCAAACCATTATCAACAAAAAAAAAAAAGTCAGTTAGATCTTTTTAATGGGAAGTTTCACACTTAACATGATTTTTTGTTTGCTTCTGAAAGCAAAGGGAATATGTATGTATGTATATATTTGTGGGATATACGGAGTATATGCTGTGTATATGTATGTTTATGTATAGGGAAGGAAGGATGTGAATGAACAACAACAATAACAAACCCCTTTTCTTTTTTTGTTCGTTTGTTTGGATTGAAGTACAGGTCTACCAAAGTCTAAATGACGTCGATACGTTTGAGGATTCGACAACTTCAGCACGCGCAATTTGCTTCCGCATCTTGAAATTGTGCTTAAGCAAGAAAATGGGTGGTACATGAGTTTCATGCCCATATGTACAATAAAAAACAACTACAAAAACAAAAACACAGTACACATGCAATAGAAAAAAGCAGCAATATATGAACTACATGTTTTAACGTTGTATGGAACAGTGATTCTCAAGCGTTTGTGGATTCAAGAAGAAAAAGTTTTGTCAACCCATGATTTTTATTTATTTATTTAGTTAGTTCAGCTACAATACAGCAACAGCTGATGCAATTTATTTAACCTTAAAATTTGCCATACAGAAGATTCTCATAAAATACGTTTCGATTTTTCGCCCAAGCCAATGACATAATTTCAGTTCGCTCTATATTCGTAGAAAAACCGTGAGCATCTAAAACAAACATGTTTTTTTTACTTTTATGTCTGCCTTTGACGCCCACTTTAATACTGCTCATCTGCAATTGAGAATCCCTGGTATTGAAGATAGATTTACAACAACAGACTGTAGATTATTTGTATTGCAAACGGGCAATGTTAATGCAAACAGTTTGCAACAAATGTAAACAAATCCAAACAAAAAACCCATAACGAATTCGTAACAAAAAGGATTCGTTACTTAAGCTACATAAAGCCTAGTAACGTGTTTTCTAAAATGTCATGCTAAAACAAACAATGGTCTTAAAAATGTATTTTGTTTTTTTTTTTTTTTGTTTTTTATAAAGCGGCATAAAAAATAACAAAAATATGTATAAATTACAAGGTACTCATAATAAGGTAACAAACAAACAAAAAAACCGAAACTGAGAAAACGCCCGGCGTTCTTGATGCGACTGTTACCATTGTGTGAAAAATAAACAAACATGCAGCGTTTGCAGACACATATATCAAATTTAAAAAAAAAAATCAACTCCCCTCCCTCCCTTTAGCCATATGAACTGCAAAATCAAAACAATTACTAAAAATAAACCTTTTCATGGTTTATTATGAAAAATATAGGGGTCGTGGTGTCTTTAGACAAAACTTGCATATTTGCAACTTCAAATAAAAAAAAAATATAAATAAAAACAAAAAACTGTATCAAGGTTTCAGGGTTACAATTTCCGAAAAAAAATTACATAAAAGTACAAATAACTGTAATTAACTAAAAACAAAATCAATTTGTTATTGTTTTTATTTTTTACGAGCACAAAACAAAAAGTGCTTAATGAACAAGGTAAAACACCGAAAAAAAAGTATTAAATGAAATGTGACCCCTTCATCTACTTCTTACGTTTACCCCTTATATTTTTGTATGTGACGAAAGTTCTAAAACTGCAGCTGGTTTTTTAAATATTTAATTTCTTAATTGTTATTTTTCTTTTTAGTTCACGTGCTCCATGAGCTGTAAAATTGTAGACAATGCAAAATTTAAAAATTTTTTCAAGTCATTTGTCAAGTGAGAAATGTTTGTATGAATCAGAAAATTACGCTTTTAAGTTTTGTACGTAGACTTTTAAGCATTAGTCACCACAGAGTTTTGAGATAGTGTGTCATTGAGACTTTTACAAAAAAAGTACGTTTTACAAAAAGTTTCTTTTACAAGAAGTACGTTTTAAAACAAGTATATTTTACAAAAAGTACGTTTTACAAAAATTACATTTTACAAAAATTACCTTTTACAAAAAGTACTAATTACAAAAAGTTTGAACCTGTAATAATTCGTAATAGTCTATTTTGCCTTCTTTGCAATTTTTCAATATTAGACGGAGAGGCAGTACCATATATTTGAATACCATAGCACCATACGGGTACAGTTGTAAAGTAGTATTCTTAGTTTTGAGTTTCTGCCCGCAAGCCATGTAAGTTGCAGAGTTTTTAACTTCATCTGGGTAAAATTTTGTGGCTGAAATTTTGATTTCATTGGCCAAAAGTCCAATTTTTTTTGTCAGTGATTTTAAAATTTTAACGCCATTTTGTAGCTAATATATCCAAATTATTGTAGCCAAAAAATTTGGTTAAACTATTGCTAATTTTGGGCGTGTCATGCTGTCAAACTCAACTGTTTTTTTAATTTCAGAAGGTGATTTTTTTTGTTTTTTTTTATCAAAAATAAATAGTTACTACGCGCAATATTTTCGATAATGATCGGCGGTCTTCTTTACAAGGTTGGTAGGATTGCAGTCTTTAGTTGTTTAATATTAGGGGTGTTCTGAAATATTTATTAAACTACTATATTTGTGTCAAATTTCAACTTAAGTGGAATAGAACTTCTAGGGAACAAAAGGGAGAAAGGTGAAAGTGTCCTCTTTAGCCCTATGTATACTTTTTCACCCGTGACGATCCGCGGGTAGAACACTGATATGAAAATAAGGGGTTTTATGTTTATAATCGTTTTTATTTATTAAAACATTTCATACATATGTGGGTAAAAAAAACCTTTTAAAAACAAGTAAGAAAATTATAGTCGGTCTAGACCGACTATACGATACCTATATCATGGTTTAGAGATCCTATCTCTTCGGTCCAACTAATTGGATATAGAAAATAAGAATAAACCAAATTTGAGTGGCATTGTGATTAATTTTGTTGGCTGCAGATATGAAAAAGTTCATATCGGGTGCTATATTTATATGGGAACTAGGTCGAAAAATGAATCGATCCCGACCATATTTGGTAAAGTCACTTATGTTTTGTAAAAATATATAAATAGCAAATTTGAGGGAAAATCTGTGCAATATTTTTGTTTTTTGATAGATTTATTTGAAGATCGAGCAGCTCTATATGGGGCCTATAACTAAGAGTTATCCAATAGGGATCATTTTTGGACTACTGATTAATGGATGTAATAAATACATACAAACCCAATTTGACTAAGATTTATATGATAATTTGGATCTTATGGCAATTTATGTCGATTTCATAAGAATCATTTGTATGAGGACTAGGTCTGAAAATGGACTGAATTTCACCAATTTCAGAAGCGTTCATCCTATGGCCGATAAAAGCTCATATACCAAATTTCATCAAAATATATTCATATTTGCGACCAGTAGTTTGATTACAAGGTTTACATGGACACACAGACGGACGGACGGACGGACGGAGATCGCTAAATCGACTCAGAAAGTGATTCTGATATGATCGGTATAATAAAAGATGGGTCTAGGTAAAATATTTTTGGTAGTTACAAACAGCAGCACTAAGTCATTATACCCAAACCACATAGTGGTATAGGGTATAAAAATGAAAAATGAAAAATAAAATATGAAAAATAAAAAAAAAAAATTAAAAATAAAAAATAACAAATTAAAAATAAAAAATCTTAAATAAAAAAAGAAAAAATGATGTTTACACATCTCCCCTGTGATCGGACTCACATGATTTTTTTTTCTTCAAAGGCCTTTCTAATAACAGTTACTAGATGTTTTTTTACACTTCCCTTTTTTTTTGATTTTCTTCCTTGATTGATTCAAACTGTCGATTACCTCTCTCTATACACTCTTTGTGTCAAGAAACCCCACAAATTTTCTATGGAGTTGAGGTCTGGTGATCATGCCGGCCACTTCAAAACTGTTATGGTGTTTGATAAAAAAAAACACTGTTTTGCATTGGGATAACATGGATTCGAGTATTGTTCTGTTGAAAAATAGCACCAAACTATTCTCGAGGGGTTGTATGTAGACTTTGCTCTTCATTCGACAAGATGTAATTTGAAGTTCCTACCAATCATGGTTTCTTCTTGAAATCGTGTCAATAATAGCCTCGAAAATCATCCAGACCATCCAAATTTCACTGTTTTTCATCGGAAAATATAACTCAAAGTGGTTTGATGCAATATAAACTAAGATTGCAGAGTAGATAAAAATACAGAATGCTTGCTTCCTAAAACAGCATGAGATAAGTTACTCGTATCTACGTTTTTGAACTGATCTTGCATAATGTAGTTACACTAAATCCAGTGTTAAATGGTATAATAAAAAAAGTGTCCCCTTTTGTACCAAAATATTGGAATCCACCCAACTCAATCAAGTCTTTAACAATACCAACCAAAATTTTTGCCCATAGAAAGATATTCGGCTGTGGCACATAGGATTTCGCCAATAATATCACACTTTGTGCTAGGAAATTATCTGTGTCCAGCAAAAAGATCACTGAAAGTACTATAAAAGAACTTTTGGGAGGTATTCATTAAAATGTTCATGCTAAATAATCTGTATATTAATACGTGAAGGTAAATTTTTAGTTCCCTTTTTAAACAATATGCGGGCACGGAGGAGTGTGAAAATTGACATAGTTATAGTTCATATGGAGGAGAAGCTGAGAATGATAAAATTTATGTTTAATCTGTCTTAAAAATAATATCTATAATATTAATAGGCTAGGCGATTTCTTGTTACCGATGTTTTGTTCTACCGTTTTATTCCGATTTCTACCAAACGTATATTATTTGAAAGGTGTTTCTTTTTAGCTGTTCGCCAGATTTACAGATTTTTAATTTTTTTTCTTTATTTTGAGTAAACTGCGTTTAAAGTTGCTACTAACACATACATAAAATTATACATATGCTATGTGTGTATTTATTAAATTTGTTAATGTGTTTGGTTTTCTTCATTCACAATAATAATAAACCAAAATAGTGTTGGTTTGTGAATTGGCTAAGTTGAAAACTAAAGTTGCCTAGAAATTACACTCGAATTTCGAAGCACTGGAATCTACTAGTTATTTTAAATAAAATAAAATATTTCTAATAATTCGTTACACCCTGTTAATGCGAATGATTTAAATTGTATATCAGACGCTCTGTGTTGAATAGTGAATTGCTAAAATTGATTAGCATACTTTTAGGCTCATTTAAATGTTTATAAATTTTTTATTTATATATATATATAGATTAAAATACATTCAGAGAAAAAATTGAATGAAAAAATAATATTTCCTAGAATTTGCATCAATTAATTGTAATTTTTTTTTAATCGGTTATTTCGCTTAAAACTCATTGCGATTTATTTATGTTACAATTTTTATGTGCGCAATCCTTATTAACATCTTTGGTAGTTATTTAAAGCCACATATAAAAAAGATCAATAAAAATTTTATTCTTTTAGAACGACTTCGCTTTGTATACCCTATACCACTTTGTGGTTAGAGTATAATGAGTTTGATTTGATGTTTGTAACCACATACCGATAGGCTTGGATACATTTTCTGAGTTGATTTAATGATGCCCGACCGTCCGCTTGGTGGTGTATCTGCTGTAATTGTACATATATTTGAATAAAATTTGATATACAAACTACAATCGGATGATCATTATTTAAATTGGTAAAAATCGGTAGATGTTAACATCTAGCCCCCATACAAATATTCGCAATGAGTAAGTCTAACATTATCATCAAATCCATGTTAACATATGTTTTTGACCCAATTTGGTTTGTCTATAAGACCCATAAATCATCAGTCGAAAACTAAACTCTATATGGGCAATTCCATAAAAATGTCAACTTTGACGAAAAAATTTTTTTTTTCATTTATATGAAGTAAGTTTAAAAATATATTAAAATGTGTTCCAAGTTACATAATGTAATTTCTTACAAGTATTCTAGATTATTTGTTTACTAAATTTTCTTTTAATACATGTTTAAGAAGCTTTAGTCATTCCGTCACGTCAAATGACAGTTAATAACTTCAACACTATCATAGCTAAGTAGCTCTGAATTATAATTTTATATTGCTTATATATCATATGTAAAATATTCATTAGTTTAAAAACTGACTAGCTTCTTAATTGCTAAAAGTTCCTAGGTTTTAATACCAGGACAGAGTCATGGTAGCAAAGATATCATTCCGTCACATAATAAGAAATTACTCAAAAATAAAAGAATAAAATAGTGAAAAAATTGTTTCAAAGTTTTTTTTTAAATCTCTAACTCATTAACAATCATTTTCAAACTGAAGAATGAATTTTCAATTGAAAATAGCTTTGTGAAATAGCCTTAAATTCAATTTTTCAACTCAAAATGTCATTCCGTCACATATGGAATTGCCCATATGACAATTTTTAGTCAAATTTAGTTTGTGTTTTTATTTTTTTATCATAACAATGCCACTGAAAGTAGGATTTTGTTTATTTTCTATGTTAAAGTCCATGACTTCAATATGGTTGGACCTGACCAACTTTTCGTACTAGTCCAACCAACTATGACTTTCTTATTTGATTTTTCTTGGGATAGTGAACAGAATGGCATAAGTATGTCTTAGAATTCGGTTTAAATTAGATTCCTGTGTATGAAACTTATTGTAAATGTAGCATTCGAGCCGAGTCCCAGAACAATACGACCTGATGTATAGATGGCAGCAGTAGTTTGGAAAAAATTACTTTGATGAAAAGTGGCGCCACATTGGTTAGTATTATTATTATTATTTTTTTGAGTAAACGATCTCAGTGAATTTCTAAACATGAAAAAAATTGGTCACCGTTGTGCATTTCAATACCTTCATTTGAAAGGTCTCAGTCACATCAATATTAAAGGCGAGCTAGACCCTACGCTGGGGGAGTTTGTTCCTTCGTTTGCGGCTATAAAATATTGGGTGGCAGACTATAAACGAGGCTATGCGAGAGCTGTCACGCAAGAAACGGCTAAGAAAATCCACAAAATGGTATTGGATGATCGTCGGCTGAAGGAGCTTGAGCTAAATGAAATGATAGGCATTTGAAAAGGCATTTTACCGAAAATTTGGAGATAAGAAAGCGTCACTAAGATGTTTCAATAGAGTGTTTGGCGATGTTTCACAGAGGAACAGTCAAAACAGTGGAATGAAATGGGAAAAACGTGCCCAAAGAAGACGAAGCCAGTTCCATTTGCAGGCAAGGTTATGGCGTTTGTTTTTTGGATTGTGCCTGAGATAATTTTTATTTATTATCTTCAAAAAAGAAAAACCATCAACGGCGAGCATTATGCTAACTTATTGTAGCATTTAAATGATGAAATTAAGGAAAGAAGTCAGCATTTGGCGAAAAAGAAAGGGTTGTTTCATCAAGAAAATGCACCAGTTCACACATTTACTGTTCTATTTCCACACATGAAAATAGGTGGAGTCTGCGGTTGATTGCTATTTTAGGGCTATAGATAATTCTTACTATAAAGAGGGCATCGAAGCTATTGAATATCCTTAAGAAAGTGTTTCGAGCTAAAATGAGATTACGTTAAGAAATAAAACAACATTTTTTTTCCAAATTTGTTGAGTTTTCTTTGTCAGATCTGGTTGTTCTGGGATAGCCCCCTTTGAGAAAGTTTAACCCGTTATTTGATACTAGCAGATTCCAGCCCTTCAAATTCGAGCGCAAATTCTAGGATATTTCATTAAATAATTAATTTCATTAATATTTCGTTAAATAAAGACCCGAAAAGTATGCTAATCAATTATAGCCAATTCACAAATCATTTTTATTACAAACCCATTAACAAATTTAACAAACACACATAGCATTGTATAATTTTATGTATGTGTTAGTAGCAACTTTAAATACAATTTACACAAAATAAAGGAAAAAAAAATAAATATCTGTAGATCTGCAAATCGGCTAAAAAGAAATACCTTTCAAATAATATACGTTTGGTCAAAATCGGGATAAAACGCTAGAACAAAACATCAGTCACAAGAAATCGTCTAGCCTATTAATATTATAGATTTTAGGAAAACCTTTAAAGTCAACCAAACCGTCTTAACAACAAAAAAGAGTCGAAGTGTTCATAACTATTTCATAGATTTTGTTACCTTACAATATTACCATTTAATTATGTTTAAGATCGATAAAAATAAGAGGATATGAAATTTAGAAAAAAAACCATATGTTTCATTAGAAAATTATGCAAATTTGACCTAAGAACTTTGGTAAATATTTGACGTAATAAACGTTTTATTTTAAACTCATTTTTTTCAATAAAAAAAAATAGGGTTGTTAAATTTAACATAAGATACTTTTTATTACATATTTAAATAAAATACTCTTTAATAAGCAATTTGAAACTTCAAAACTCAATAAGCCATAAACTAATTTGGCCGTTTGCCACCGTATTGAAAAAAGGGGCGATGTTAGCATACAAAATATAATAAAAATTCTTCAGAATCAATTTCAAAACATAATAAAATTTAAATAAATTTTACGCAGTTTTAAACAAATATTTATAAATATTGACAGAGTTTGAAATATAATTTGAATACAAACTTATTCAAGTGGAAAATAAGAAATTTTATTATTATAAAAAAAAATGGTAGGGTTAATAAAACTATATTCATTATACCAGAAAAAAAACATACGGCAAAATACTACCAACTTCATACCCTAGAAAAAATACTACATATATAAAAACACGTTTAGTTCAGGTTACTTAGGTAACGATGACTTAAAAAAAATGATGTGAGAAAACCTAGAAAAAATAGTTAAAAGTAACGGTCGTTGTTAAGAAGGTTTTGGAGAAGACACAAAAAGGTATGAAGTAGTGGAGAATATACAAAAAAAATAACACCAAGAAACATAGAACAGGTATTAAAGAAAATTGTTAAATAAAACACAGACAAACAAAAAGAAAACTTAAAGGCCGAAGACATGAAATGTACAACATCATTGATATACCAAAATATGTTGCCTGTGTTATTAAGACAACAAATATTACAAACAACAACACAACAACAACAAAATTCTAGTTGAATAAAGTTAAGTGTACTGTTGTACAGTTTTTCATTTATTCGTTGCACAACTCAACTTACTTACATTTGTGGTTATTTACTTAGCCTTAGGTTTAAATTTTTAGTTGTGCCATATTATTGAAATTTTTGTACCTTTTCAAACAACACAAAATATATATACATATATATATATATATATATATATATGTCTGTTATATATATATATATATGTATATAACAGACATTTTGTTTAGTTTGAAAACATTATTTTGCACTAAACAAATATTGTAAACAAATTTTTCCAGGAGAATTTTATTTCAAATTCATGTTCTTTTTTTGTTTTACACAATAGTGTTAGAAAACTCGTTTTATTATTTATTTAATATCCCAACCAATATTGTTTATGCCAGCCAACATATGCATGATTTATTTAAGGCTTTAAGCCTATGTTTATTTAGGACGCAAAATATATGATTTGTATACAAATTTCCAACAACTTCAAACAATAATAATAATAAAAAAAAAATATGAGCGAGATTAATATTTTCGATGTCTGCTACATATCATTACTTTAAGTCTAATTGCTATTTTAATAGTTTTTATCAAACAAAAAATCTAAAAATTTTGAGGGTTAATTTGAGATTTAGTTTTTTTTTTTTTTTCTGGTAAACAGGATTATCTGCCAGATTTATAGGGGTATGTATTTACAGTTTTAGAGGGTTAAATGGTGTATATGATTGGTTACATAAACCCTTAACGATTGGTTACACTTACGGTTTAAAATTTGTTAAAAAGATTTAATTAAAATACAAATTAAAACGAATTTTCATTTAATTATGAAAATCCTTAAATAAATTTTGGTTCCGTTTGGTTGGAAAACTATTAAAAGGCAGAATGACGACTATTTCAATAATTTTTGGGTAAGCCACAAGCATTCAGTAGTAGACCATCATTATTGTACCAAATAACAAATTTTTTTTTATTTATCCAAAAGTTAATACCAATATATTTTATAGCAGGCAGAAAATGAACGTTTGCATATGTTTTATGCCATAAATAATACATTTTGGCTTCGAACTACTATTCTTTAGAAATTAACATATTTTTTTATTAAAGAAATCGACAAATATACATTCATAATATGTATGTTTTTATTTGTTACCTAAATTATTTTTATCACATGCGAAATATTTCTATATATTCAGCTTTGTTTGCTAAAACGCTTTTCACTTTGACTAATGCTATGTTCAAATGGACAGCAAGATGCGAGGTTCGCTCTCTCATTCACGGTTCGCGCCCCAATCATGATTGAAGCTACATGATTCGCATACAAAATTTTGAGAGCGAACCAACTTGGTTCATTTTTGAATCTGGTTGCGAACCACGACAATTTTACTGTCATCTCCAATTTTGAAAAGAAATTATCGTTAGTTTATCTGAACTAGCTGTCAAAAATATATATACAAAGAAAAACAAAAAATCAATGTGTGCAATAAAATAAATAGAAACATTTAACAAATAAAAAGTATATATTTTCATATATATACACTTATGCTCACATAATTAAGTTACTAGTATGCTACTCGACATTATTGTCAAAAATAAGAAAACCCTTTTTTTTAAATTCTAATATATTTTTTTATACCCTATACCACTAAGTGGCTTGGGTATAATGACTTTGTGCTGCTGTTTGTAACTACCAAAAATATTTGACCTAGACCCATCTTTAATTATACCGATCGAATCAGAATCACTAACTGATTCGATTTAACGATGTCCGTACGTGTGTCCGTCCGTCTGTGTGTCCATGTAAACCTTGTAATCAAACTGCAGGTCGCAAATATGAATTTATTTTGATGAAATTTGGTATGTAAGCTTTCATTGGCTATAGGATGAACGCTATTGAAATTGTTGAGAATCGGTCCATGTTAAGACTTAGCCCCCATACAAATGACCCCAATGAAATCGACATAAATTGCCATAAGATCCAAATTGTAATATAGAAATTGGGTTTGTATGCGTTTATTACATCCAATAATGAGTAGTCTAAAAATGATCCCTGGGACAACTCTTAGTCATAGGCCCCATATAGAGCTGCTTGGGCCTAGTCCCCATATAGATCATAAATAGCATCCGATATGAACTTTTTCATATCTGCAGCCAAAAAAAATAATAAAAATCCCACTCAAATTTGGTTTATGCTTATTTTCTATTTCCAGTTAGTTGGGCCTATGAGATAGGGTCTCTAAACGCATGGTATAGGGTATCATATAGTCGGTCTCGACCGAATATAATTTTCTTACTTGTTTTTATTATTCTTATATGTTAGCAATCAATTTACAGTGAAATTAGAAATTACAAAATTTTGGTTCTTTCCAAAAAAAAAATAAAAAACCTGGAAATTAGCCAAAAAGAGCTGCTCACATAATTAAGTCATCTAAAAAAAAATGGTTGACATTGTAGAAATAAGTAATAAATTTTGTCGAGAGTCCCATTTTTCATTAGCTTACCTCAATATTGAGTAGGATAACCTTTTTGCTTCAATACTGTGGAGCATCGCTTTGGCATTCTAGCTACAAGAAAATCGCACTGGCCTGGAGTGATTTTGTGCCACTCCTCTTGGATAACTTTCCACAACATGTCCTTATTTGGCGGTTTTCTTGCTGCAATGACTCGTTTTATTATGCCCCACAAGTACTCGATAGGGTTTAAGTCGGGACTCTGCGGCGGCCATTCCAGAAGCTTGATGGACTGTGTTGCCAACCACGACTTAACCACCTTCGAACAATGCGTCGGGTCATTGTCGTGTTGGAAAATCCACGCAAGCGGCAAATTGTCAGCATATTCAGTGGCCAAATTTTCCTTTAGTATATTCTTAAACATATCCTCATTCATTATACCGTCAATCTTGACTATAGGACCCACACCGAATGCGGTAAAGCAACCACACACCATGACTGATGAGCCACCGTGTTTCACAGTTTTTTGGTGTATTTTGGATCCAATTTCTTAAGTGGAGGATATCGCACATATGGTATACCATCATTCCAAAAACATTAAACTTGGATTCGTCGCTCCAAACAATTAAATTTAAAAGATTTAGGCCTTTAACAAGATGGTCAGTCGCAAATCGGAGCCGCTTCTTAGTGTTCTTCAAGGAAACCAACGGTTTCTTCCTGGCCATTCGTCCATGCAAATTGTTTTCTTGCAAATGTCATCTTATTGTCTGCGACGAAACATTTACGCCATAATCCGTTTCCATTTGAGCTCTGATTTGCGATGAAGTTAAAAAATGATCAGTTTTACTCAGGTTTGCAATGCGTCTGTCATCATTTAAAGTCGTTTTTCTCGGTTTTTGGCGCGGAATATTTTCCAAAGTTTCAAATTTTTTGTAATGCGTAATAACATTTGTAATTTTACCACGAGAAAAGTTCAAAATCTCCACTACTTTTGCAATATTATTGTATCTTTGGAAACAATCCCATATCATTATCCGTTCAGCCGAATTCGAACTTTTTTGTTTACCCATAGCGTTTCAGCTGATGTTATTTGTTAATTTATTTGTTTTAAATTTATTTATTATTTAAACCGCAAAAAATCTTCAAAACACTAATTTGCTCACGATTCGCGTGGTGACTTAATTATGTGAGCACAGCGCATATGACTTTTTTACGTTTCTTGTAAACAACTGTTAGCATAGCAGGGTTGCACAAAACCGGAAGGTTAGAATCGGAAGAAATAGGTTGAAGAGAAAAACTACAAAAACATTTCATTGCATACCCATGACTTAATTATGTGAGCACAAGTGTATATTCAAATAAAAATGGAAAAATGAAATAGTGAAGCGTAAAGTTTAGAAGGATATCTTCAAATATTTCCATCAATAATATAAACGTCAAAATGAAACAAAAACAATCGTCTGAACATCAAGGTTCGCAATCGTGATTCAGAGGACCAACAAAGTGGTTCATTTTGCCGTCTGAACATGCTATAAGGTGAGCTGTCACTAACGACAAGACGAAATCTGTTATAACTTATCGATTACAGCTATGAAATAATATATTTGTCATCTCTTTGAACACAATTATAAAAGCAAATAATGATTATATAAACTGTTCGAATAAAACAAAAGCGATTAAATTATAATTTTAAAATCCACCAATATACATATTAAAATAAAATTAAAACAAGTAAGAAAATTATAGTCAGTCCAGACCGACTATGCAATACCATATACCATTCATTTCGAGAATTGGTCTTAGATCCAAATAATTTGGTATAAAAAATAAGCATAAATCAAATCTGAGCGGAATTTTTATTAATTTTTTTGCCTGCAGATTTGAAAAAGTTCATATCAGATGCTATATTTATGTGGGGACTAGATCGAAAAATGGACCGATCCTGATCATATTTGGTGAAGTAACCTCTTTTTTGCAAAAGCATATGTAAACCAAATTTAAGAAAAATCTGTGCAATATTTGTCTTTTTGGTTAAGTGAAAATCGGGAATCAGCTTTATATGGGGGCTATGACTAAGAATTGTCCTATGGGGTTTATTTTTGGTATACTGATTAATGGGTGTAATAAACACACACAAACCCAATTTGAACGAGAACTATATGATAATTTGGATCTTATGGTAAATTAAGTCGATCTAATAGGGATCATTTGCATGGGGACTAGGTCTGAACATAGCTAAAAGAAGCTTATATACCAAATTTCATTAAAATATATTCATATTTGCGACCAGTAGTTTGATTACAGAGTTTACATGGACACACAGAAGGAAGGACGGTAATTGACTCGGAAAGTGAATCTGAGCCAATCGGTATAACAAATATTAGCACAAAGTCATTATACCCGAACCACATAATGGTATAGGGTATAAAAAATAGTTGACAGATTTGTTAAACATTTTGTACAGAAACAGAAATTCCATACTTTAGTTTATTATTTAAAGAAGACGGACAATCGTCAGACCTCGTTTCACTTTTACTGTTAACTATGGACCATAACTCTTTAGCTCTGACAGAGTAAAATTACTATTAGTATTTCATTTTGGAAAATAAAAAAAATAATTTCGATCGAAAAATTTCGATATCGAATGCGTCGATCCGACCCCTGATTATGTGCTTTCAAGACGCGCAAATGTTAGAAAATTGTAATATACGATTCTATGTTATGGTAGAGCGTAAATGACAATCATTAACACAGGCCTAAAAGGTTTTAATATTTAGTACCCATGCGTAGGCCACTCTTGACCGAGATCCACCTTTTATTATACCAATTGACTCAGAATCACTTTATGAGTCGATATAAAACGATGGCAGTCTGTTCGTCCGTCTGTACATATATTTTTGTGAAATTGGGTATATTTGTGAAAATCGATCCAAGTCCCCATACAAATGACTTTTATAAGTCGACTTAAATTATCCTAAGATCCAAATTATCTCGGTTAAATTAGGTTTATGGGTATTTATTACATCCATTTATCAGTAGTCTAAAAATATGCCTTACAGGTAATATTTAGTCACAGTCCCCAAATAAAGCTTCCCATCATCGCTTAAATCTACAAAAAAAAAATTATTGCACAGAATTTTTCTCAAATTAGTTTTATATGTGTTTTGGGAAAAATAAGTGACTATCAAATATGGTCATGATCGGTCAATTTTCCAAACCAGTTGCCATATAAAAATAGCATCTGATTTTAACTTATTCACATCCAAGATCCTTTCTCGAAACCATTGTATTTGTTTTTATTTTGAAAAATAAATCGATGGATTTTGAATGCAAATCCTGATCATGAAAAAGTACATGTTTTAAACTTGGTTAATGTTTTTTTATTTCGTAAATTTGTTCGTATTTTTATGTTTTTAAATTGTGCTTATTTTTGCTTATTTAACAATTATTTGCTTTTTTGATATTTTAGCTTAAAAGATATTTATTAAAACAGATTCAAACAGTCGAAATTCGAGTGCAATTTCTAGGCAGTTTTATTTTTCAACTTAGCCAATTCACAAACCAACACTATTTTGGTTTATTATTATTGTGAATGAAGAAAACAAACTCATTAACAAACACATTAACAAATTTAGTAAACACACACATAGCATATGTATATTTTTATGTATGTGTTAGTAGCAACTTTAAACGCAATTTACTCGAAACAAAGAAAAAAAACTTAAAAATCTGTAAATCTCGCGAACAGCCAAAAAGAAATACCTTTAAAATAATATACGTTTGGTCAAAATTGGGATAAAACGGTAGAACAAAACATCGGTCACAAGAAATCGCCTAGCCTATTAATATTATAGATAAATTGTATGTGCTTACGTTGAAAAAGTATAAGTACAACTTTGATTTGAAAAAAAAAAATCTATCGTGTTTCTTTCCGAAAGGATGTATATTTTACGGAAGAAGAACCCAATGGGGCACGAGATAAGCCACAATATACTACGAGTATTAAGCTAAACTCTACTGACTCTTCAGCTGTGATACTGTACTGTACACATAAACGTGCAATTTTTAATCTATTATTCTAAATGTAATAAGAGAAAAAATGATTTCAGCTAAAATGTTTTTTATGCATTCAAAATTTTGTTAAAGCTCTTTTTAAAAAGCTTATAGTGCGTTTACATCTGAGGAAAATCAAGTAGATTTTGGTTGAAATCTATTTCAAAATCTGTACCGTTTACATCTAACTTTTTTTGACATTTTGTGAGATTTTATTTCCACAACAATAAACAGCTGATTAAAATAAAACATATAAACTAAAAATAGCAAAAATAAACAAAACAATAGGAAAATGGAAATATGGAAACAGGAAATATGGAAAATGGAACAGATTTTATAATTATATTATGCATCAAAAATGAAAAAAGCACAAACTGAAATATAAATTATGCGAAAAAAATATCAGTATTTGTTAAATGTATTGTTTGAACAACAAAAACAAATTCATTTTCCACAATTATTATTTAGCAGATTGGAATGGGCACATGTCAGTATAAAAAGTTATAACTTTTCAATTATTAAATATTTTTTTATTATACATTCGTCATTATTTTTTGCTAATAATTAATATTTTATTTCCTTTTTATTCAACTTGTTTGCTTTTGTTTTTAAATGTCAATTTTTCAGTCACTGCGTTTTAATTTTCTACTACAATATTCAAAAATGCAGTAGTATCATTTGGTAGTGCCCGAGTTTGACAAGATTTTGTGAGATTTTGCACAAATATAGTAACGAGCTCGAAATCTCGTATATACTAGACTTTTCTTAGATGTAAAAACGCACTATTGAACAGATTTGCGTGCTATTTTTTGGTTGGTTTACTCATGAATAATATTAAATAACTGTTTTTGATATAAAAGGTCCTAAAGTTGCCATCACTAGTTTCGATATCAATATTTTAAAATAAACAACATTTTCTGGAATATGTTTCCTACAGATGCCATCACTAGCAGTTTCGATATCAATATTTTAAAATATGTAAGATTATTGTGATTGTAAATAAATTTTATCAAATTATTAGAAAACAAGTAAGAAAATTATAGTCGGTCTAGACCGACTATACGATACCCTATACCATGCGTTTAGAAACCCTATCTCTTAGGCCCAACTAACTGGACATAGAAAATAAGCAAAAACCAAATTTGAGTGGGATTTTTATTAATTTTTTTGGCTGCAGATATGAAAAAGTTCATATCGGATGCTATATCTATATGGGGACTAGGTCCAAAAATGGACCGATCATGATCATGTTTGGTAAAGTCTCTCGTATTTTGCAAAAATATGTACAAACAAAATTTGAGAAGAACCAGTGCAATATTTTTTGTTTTTTGATATATTTAAGTGAAGATCGGGAAGCAGCTCTATATGACGCCTATGACTAAGAGTTGTCCAATAGGGATCATTTTTGGACTACTGATTAGTGGATGTAATATATACATACAAACCCAATTTGACTAAGATTTGTATGATAATTTGGATCTTATGGCAATATATGTTGATTTCATACGGGTCATTTGTATGGGGGCTAGGTCTGAACATGGACCGATTCTCACCAATTTCAATAGCGTTCATCCCATGGCTGATAAAAGCTTATGTACCAAATTTCATCAAAATATATTCATATTTGCGACCAGCAGTTTGATTACAAGCTTTACATGGACACACAGACGGACGGACGGACATCGTTAAATCGAATCAGATGGTGATTCTGATTCGATCGGTATAATTAAAGATGGGTGTAGGTCAAATATTTTTGGTTGTTACAAACAGCAGCACAAAGTCATTATACCCAAACCACATAGTGGTATAGGGTATAATTAACGATGAAAAATAAAAAAAAGTTTTATTTTAAAAAATTTATTAATAATGTTTTAACCTTTATTATAACGCTGGTTAACAAAACATTAATATATTTATTTATTAATAAACATATTTATATTTAAGCTATTGTGACAAGTTTGTTGCTAATATTAAAATACGCTTACAAAATCTAAAAAGTACTTTCCTCCTGTATTGTACTTAATTAAATGTATACAAATGCCATGGCATACACAAACAAGATTTAAGTGTAGTTATACAAAAAACATTTCTTTGGAAGCCTATTAAATACAATTTTTATTTTTATTTTTTATAAAAAAAATTTGTTTTAAGAAAGTCGCATATATCGCAAAAACCTTTATAACACCAAAAGTGGGTGCATTCACATGTCTCAAGAGCTTGTTATATGCTCGATATGCAATAATATACCACAACGACAACACAAACCACAATGTACGAATATAATAAAAGAATGCAAAAACAGAAAATCAGCACAGAACAAAAAACATCATTCAACTTTTCCACACAAGACCAAGGTCCCCCTCTTACAAGCAATATGCCATAGAATATTCTAAGCAAGTAAGAATGAAAAAATCAATTTCAAAACGCTTTTAAACATATTCCAACAAAAATATTTATGCATAACACAATTCTCTAAAGTTAAAAAAAAGTGAAAATTTTGTTCGTTTTTTTTTTGCCTTGGAGAAATTAAAAAATTCCTTAGTACGGCCAGCATACAAGTAATATTTTTAATTGGATTCTATTATTTAAAAAATAATATACTTATACATATGTCAAAATTATGTTATGTTTGAAGAAAATCCAACTCTAGAGAAATAATTTGCAAATGCATTTGTATATAAAATCGTTTCTTTATCCTTACATATGTATGTATGTGTTCCTACGTACATATATCCTGTGACATTTTTTCCCCATTTTGTTTGTGTGTTAATTTTAAACACCAGAAGTCAGACAAATTTAACAAGGCATGTTTAATTTAAAGAAATATTTTTTTTTGTTTTTGTTTATACATATGAATTGTTCAGAAATCATAAAGTGTAAATTTAGGAATATAAAAAAGAATTTGTAATGATTTACTGTCTTCAGTCTTCCGTTAAAAATTTAATTTCACACTAAACTTACATATATAGAAATATGATTTTTTTGAAAAATTGTATGAAAATGAAGAATTTAGTGAGTGAACTTAATACATTATGGTTTTATTTTTATTACCCAGCAAAAAATTTAAGTCATTCTAAAAGAATGACGTTTTCAGTGATTCCAAAGGAAGAACTTCTTTAGATGTGGTTTAAAACAACTTTTTAAGATTCATTATAAAATTATTATAAAATACTCACAATATCAAATAAAAATGTGAGAATATGTATCCAAATTAATTTTGGGAATTATAAATTCATCTGGAAAACAAAAATAAACAAGTAACAGAGAGGGTCTCAAAAAACCAAAAAAAAAAAATCACCTTTTTTTGAGTTAAAAGAACAGTTGAGTTTGACAGCATGCCACGCCCACAATTAGCCATAGTTTAACCAAATTCTTTGGCTACCTTAATCTGGATATATTAGGTACAAAATGACGTTAACATTTTAAAAATCGGTGACAAAAAAATTAGACTTTTGACCAATGAAATCAAAATTTCAGCCACAGTGCGGTGGGGATTGTAATATGCTTCATTTATTTCGAGCCAAAATGCTAGCGTCCACATAAATTGTATTGAAAAAATTCAAGTCAAATGTTTTAAAGTTCACTTTTTTTCTTCTCTACGTTTCTCAACCCCTTTCACATCTTATGAGCACAGATGTATTTGGATTTCTATGAAATCTCTTGAATCTCGAAGGAAAATATCTTCATTAACATTCTTGCGTGCCATAATTTGTAGATTAATTGATTGTCCTGATATTTTACATTTGTTTAAATTTTTGGTTCCTCAAATTTCATCGAGGAAAAATAAATATTTTCATATTGAGTTTCATAGAACTGAATATGGCCTCTAACCAAATCTATGGGATTATTTAATAGTCCTTCCAATGAATTAGATTTATTTCTACCAATGTTCAAAACTTGTCCAAATCAACTTCCGTTCAATGATAAGCCCATGTTAAATTTTTTTGAGGATGATCCAAATTTTCAACAAATTTGTGAAAATATTGGAATGAAGAAATCCGATTTTTCAATACGGTTCTTAGAAATATTATAAAATAAAAATTTTTAACGGCAGGTCCTGTGATAAAAAAAAATTTTAGACACTAGTTTGTAGTTTTTGATTTTATTTGAAATTTTTATGTTTGTTTGCGTTCGTCATAAATGTTTAAATTTAACGTCACTTTAAGTATTTGAAAAACTTTTTCAGTGCTTTTTAATATAATACTAGCAGATTCCAGCACTCGAAATTCGAGTGCAAATTCTAGGAAATTTTATTTTTTCATTTAATAAAGACCCTAAAGGTATGCTTCACAATTAAACTCATTCTAAATGAAGAAAACACATTAACAAATTTAATAAATACACACATAGCATTGTATAATTTTATGTATGTGTTAGTAGCAACTTTAAACAATCATAATCCAAAAAAATATTCCAGATGATGAAAATCTGTAAATCTGGGTAACAGCTAAAAAGAAATAGCTTTCAAATGATTTTTTGTTAAAATCGGAGTAAAACTGTGAAACTTACATCGGTCACAAGAAGTAGGCTTGCCTATTAATATTATTGATGTGATCCAAGTATAGATACTTTTTTCAATAGCCTTTTTTTTGACAGATCACGTGTGAGTCGTATTATGCTGTCATGTTATTTTTGTTTAGTATTGTTTGGCATTTCATCATGAAAAGACTTACGCCTGAACAACGTTTACAAATCGTTCAACTTTATTACGAAAATTCACGTTCTGTGAAGAATGTGTTTCGTGCACTTCGCTCAACATATGGTCAACATAATCGGCCTACTGAGCGTACTATTAGCAACACCATCACCCATCTTGAGACCCAGCATTCATTATTTGATAATATTCGACCGAATAGACCACGTACAGCACGCAGTGAAGAAAATATAGCGGCCGTAGCTGAGAGTGTACACGAAAACCGTGGAGAGTCGATTCGGCGCCGTTCGCAGCAACTCGGAATGATGTATGATGCCTGAAATTGAAGCTCGTGATCTCGGCGACATTTGGTTTCAACAAGACGGCGTCACTTCCCACACAGCCCATCAATCAATGGATTTATTGAGAGAACACTTCGGTGAGCAGATAGTTTCACGTTTTGGGCCGGTCGATTGGCCACCAAGATCGTGTGATATCACACCGTTAGACTTTTTCCTCTGGGGATATGTAAAGTCTAAAGTTTATGCGGACAATCCCGCTTTGATTCAGGCCTTGGAGCAAAACATCACGCGTGTCATTCGCCAGTTACCAGTCGAAATGGTCGAACGAGTCATCGAAAATTGGACTCAACGGATGGACCATCTGAGACGTAGCCGCGGCCAGCATTTAATAGACATAATCTTCAAAAAATAAATGCCAAAGAATGTTCTTTCAAATGATAAACATTTCCCATTAAATTTGAGCTTTCTGTGTTTTTTTCTTTAAAAAAGTAGGGAACCTCGACATCATCAGGATAAATGAAATATCCTGATTTATCCTGACATCATCAGGATAAATGAAATATCCTGATGATGTCAGAAAATCAGACGAAACGTCGGTATAAAAATGGAATAAGGAAGCATTTTTTATTCGCCTGAAAACAAAAAACGACCAGTAAGCTCGAAAAAAAAATAAACAATTCTAGAAAACTTTGACAATTGAAAGAAAGTTGTGAAAAACTCGGATTGATTCAAAGTCGATGATATAATAAAGAAAATAAAAGAGAAATAATTAAAATTCGTTAAGATTTTTTTCATACAAATTTCAACCAGTTTAATAAAGAACTTCCATTACAAAATACTAGTTTTTACAAGTTTAACTCGTACAAGTGTTTGAATCATATGAAACAATCATGGACGCTGAATCATTCTATATTAAGGTGTACAGTTCACCTAGACAAATTATAATCATGATAATCATCTATAACATAATCGTTAAATATGAACAATGAAATATTACATTTTTATATTCAAATATGTAACATGTTTTGAAAAAATATCACAAGATTTTAGGTGGAGCAGGATATGCAAACGAATATATTAATGCCAATATAAAAACCAAATAAAGGGCATGAGTGCAAAATATTATAACAAATTTCCATGTTATAAAAGTGAAGAAGAGAAACGAAAATTTAGAAGTGCGTGCAAAATTACAGGAAATTAGTAAAGAACGCTAGACAACAACACATAGTATGTCTGGCAGCACAACACAAACAGGATATACAAAATACCTAAAGGAACAATATGCAAAACCAGCAAAAAATATATACTGAAGAGACAATTATATTAACGTTATAACATTTTAAATGGAAGTAGTTGATGATTGGTTGGTTGGTTGTTGGGCTGGTTGGGCTAGAAAAGTGTGGTGGTATTTTTTTTTTTTTTTCAAAAACGAACAAAAATGGTTTAAAAGTGTGAAAAGCATTTAAGGGGCAAATAAGGGTTTCAAAATTTATATTTTTCATTAAAAATTGAAAATGGCGTTTGTTTAAATGTACAATTTTTGGTGGTTACAAAAAAACTATGTACTCTAATATTACCTGTTGTTTTTATTTCAAATAAAATTGTTCCACTGAGTGATCATTTCCACTTAAACAAATGTCAATTTATCACCTTTTTTCGGGAGCCAAAAAAAAAAAATATAAAATTACGAGTAACAGTCTAACAATACTGTTTTTTGCTTTCTTCTATGAAAAATTAATTCATAAAAAAATTATATATCATTTTGGGTCTTGTACTTATGGTTAACAAATGCATTTTGTTGTTTTTAGAGCATGACTTTGTTAAACAATAGATAAAACTATCCCTTTAAATAATAAAAAAAAATTTTATTGTCTGCTCTGTTACCAAAAAATGGTTATTCTTATGGTTTGGTTAGAAATTGGTTATTGAAAACACATTTAATGTGTGTTGTTGGAGAAAGTAAAAAACCATAACAGGTTGAAGGTTAACAGCAGGTCCGTTCATTTTTTTTGTTTTATCTTTATCACTTGGCATGTTTTATATGACCTGGGAATGTCAATCTCTTTCCCTAACGTTTTTTCGTGTGATAAAATATTGCGTTTCTCTTGTAAATAATACAGTTTATTGTTGTTTCAAACACATGTTCTGTTTAGAGTTTTTTTTGCTTGTAAGTTATCTTTGTTATTTTTGTACAACTTTTTTGAAAGAATGGTTGAAAAATTGTATCGAAATGTTTTTTATACGCTTATTGTCTTGTTCAATAATACTCTATTCTCAAGAAGGCGCTTTTGTAAAAATTATTTAAATGATATTTTCAAGAGGAAATTTCAGGTGTTTTGTTTTTAAGGTAATGTTTGCAACTAACAAATGTGTTTAACCAAGATTCACATTTTATTGTAACAATTGACGCAGAACACTTTCAGAGTCGATTTAGCAATGTCCGACATTCCGCCCGTCCGTCTATCTATCTATCTGTATGTCTATCTAAAATTTATAATGAAACTACAAGTGCAAATATAAATATTTTTTGATGAAATTTTGCATATAAGCTTTTATCGACCAGAGGTTCAGATCTACCACCCATACAAATAACCCATATAAGATCCACTTTAATTAACGTAAAATCCAGATTATCATATATGTAGATATAGGATAAATTTGTTTTATGTGCATTTATTATGCCCATTAACTAGTAGTCCAAAAATAAAACCATTCTTAGTCACAGTCCCCATATAAATCGGTTCCCGATATTCACATAAATCTATAAAAAAAAATAAATATTGCATAAATTTTTGGTTCATCTATGTTTTTGAGAAAAATAAGTGACTACTAAATATGGTCATGATCGGTCCATTTTTTTTTTGTCATGATCCCCATATAAAAATAGCATCCGATATGAACTTTTTAATATATGCAGGCCACAAGTTAATGACAATAAGAATTTTTGAATATTTGAATTTTTGACATTAACTTGTCATAGTCATAAAATAAAAATTAAAAATCCTTCACTTTTTTTTGTGAACATTTATTAATTACTAGCAGAGTGCAAATTCTAGCAAATTTCATTTCTTCATTTAATAAATACCCCGAAGGTATGATTCACAATTCAACTCATTTTAAATGAAGAAAACAAACTCAACACATTAACACAAACACATTAACAAATTTAATAAACACACACATAGCATTGTATTATTTTATGTATGTCTATTTAAACGATCATAACTTCAAAAAAATATTCGAGACGATGAAAATTGTAAATCTGGGTAACAGCTAAAAAGAAATACCTTTCAAATGACAAATTTTTTTTCAAAATCGGGGTAAAGCTGTGAAACTTACATCGGTCACAAGAAATCGCCTTGCCTATTAATATTATAGATTGGTAATAACAACGTGTCAACCCTGACGATTTAATTATATCCTGAAACACTGTTGCACAACAATGCATTATTCAAATTAAAACAAACTGGCAAAAAATTTTAAATTCCTTTCAAATTCGATGCAAAAATAAATTAATAGTTTCGGTCTTTTCAATGATCTTTTATTTGTTATCATGTGTCAGGTAAAATGTTTGTTTGGTTTTAAACAAAGAAACAATGAAGTTAATAATGATAAGCTATGAGATCGAGTATTCCGAACCGAATTTGTAAAGGGGTAACCGGGTTTTTTCGATATGCGAAGGTTTCGAATAATAATGGCAGCTTAATGAGAGAAAGTATATTCAAAACCGAATCTGGATATCGAATTTAAAATTTCCGAATAAGTTTCGAATAACTTTCTTTTTGTCTTCAAACATTCCACAAACTGATTAGTAAGTGTCGGTTGAACAATCCTATAAATTATATCCATTATTCGGATAAATAAACTAGAATCTGGATATTCATCAGTAATTTCTGAACATTTGATAAATCGGTTTCTCAAAATAAAGTAAAAATTTAATATAACATTATTTTCTTTTTTGGTTAAATGACCTTAAATACAAATTTTTATACCCTCCACACTATGTGCAAGAGGGTATATATCAATTTGTCAATCCATTTGTAACTCATAGAAATAAATTCCAGAGACCCCATAAACTATATATTATTGATCCTTATAAAAGGATCTAGCGATGTTCGTCTGTCTGTCTGTTGAAAACACGCTCATTCACAATAATAACTATTTACCTGGGTAAAGTTACGATAATATTATTTTCCATTATTTGGAGCAGGTTGGTATTTAAAATGGTGTAAATCGGACGTCATTATGCTGAGATCTGGCCAAAAATTTGTATACACCTCTAAAAAAAAAAGTACAATACCCAGTGTGTTTGTTGTAATATTTTAGTGGTTGAACATACTTGTTGTACAACAACATACACAGTTACACAAAAGCCACAAAAAATTATGCTATGTTAGTAGTATTGCCACATATTTTTTTATTGTTATCACGATATAATAAAAAAAATCGCCAATATGAAAGACAAAATATAATCCCTAATGAAAAAGGAAAAACGAAAAATTTAAAATGGAAAACGAAAAATTAAAAAAGAAAAATGAAAAATGGAAAATGAAAAATGAAAAATTAAAAATGAAAAATTGAAAATGGAAAATAAAAATGAAAATTGAAAAATGAAAAATGAAAAATTGAAAATGAAAATTGAAAATCGAAAAATGGAAAATGGAAAATGAAAAATAAAAATTGAATATTGAAAATGAAAAATGGAAAATGAAAAATGATAAATGAAAACTGAAAAATGAAAGATGGAAAATGAAAAATGAAAACTGAAAAATGACAAACGAAAATTGAAAAATTATAAATAAAAAATGAAAAACGAAAAATGAAAAATTGAAAATGAAAAATAAAAAATGGAAAATGAAAGTGAAAAATAAAAATTGAAAAATGGAAAATTAAAAATTACTAGCTAATTCAGATAAAAATATTTTAAAATTTGCTTTTTTTTAAATATTAATATCTGGAAATTTTTATAATGAATTTAATTAGGGGTTTTCTACTCTAGTAAAAGAAAAATAATACCATTTTTCAAATAGTAACGAAATCTTTCTATAGAAGACACGATCATTGTTTTTTATAACAAGGAATTATAATAGAAACTGGGCAACAAGAAAAGCAATTAACTTTAAATTTAATTGGTCTTCGAAATTTAAATTTCAGTACCGACAACAGTTTTAAAGTGGTAGCCGTACCCAATATTGGTTGTAATAGTTTGTTTAAGATGCAGGTGGAGGATATCAAAGATTCGGCCCAGCCGAATTTAATACTCTTAATTGTTTTTTAAAAAATTCCATGCGCATTCATCATAGAACGACGATATCGTGTATGTCTTAATCGAGAATTATTTCTGCAAATGTTCCTTTATGTTCCTTTATAAAGCAGATGCAATCTTTTTCCCTTCGGTGTTCGAACGTTGTATACTCCATCTGAATTTAACACGTTAAATTTGGACTCGTCACTGAATAAAACTGCTTTTCATTTCCCCACAGTCCAATTTGTAATGTGGGTTTATTACACGGCATGAAGCTTCTCAAATTATTTTCCAATATTCGCTTTCTCACAATGCTCGAACAAATATTGAGATTAAGCTCACGGACAGCATCTTTGGAAGGAATAATGAGTTTTTTTTTTCAATAATTGGACAATTTTTCCTATCTGCTTGATGTGTATTTTTTCAAGGGCGCCCTCCGGTGTTGGCTTCCTTCACTGTTCCAGTAGCTTTGTACTTTTTAATTTGTTACGAAACTATTAATCTTGTAATGCTTAAATTGTTAGCTATAGAAACTTGGGTTTGGTCCATATTAAAAAGTTGAATAATTTAGAGCTTAAAAGCGGTTCCGTAACGTGTACGTGACATAGCTACAATTCTAAAAATTGATATTAAATATTAAACAGAAACAAACAAAATTTCAATTTTCTTTGTCAAACTAAATGGGAATTAAAAAACTGTTTCAAAATTTTTGTTTATTTGTTGCAGAGTTACAACAATAAAATAGATGCTTAGGTTTTCAACAATAATTATGGAGTTAATTTTGTTTTTTTTTTTTGCAAGGAAATGGAATTAAATTTTTGTTATTATTATTACAATGCAGGTACATAATATAATCTTATAAAGGCTGATTTTTTAGCTATTATCTTTTTGGCAACACTGGTTTAAACAGCTGACGCACGTTTCGTGTTTTGTTTCATTGTCAAACATCTTCAGTTTGGTCTATAATTTAACCATGAATCGTCTTACAAACGAACAACGCTTGCAAGTTATTGAATTTTATTATCAAAATGCGTGCTCTGTTTTTCTACTTTTTACCGAAAAATTGTGTTCAGCGACGAAACTCATTTTTGGCTCAATGGGTACGTAAATAAGCAGAATTGTCGATTTCGGAGTGAATATCAGCCAGAAGCATTTGAAGAGCTACCAATGCATCCAGTTTGGTGCGGTTTATGGGCTGGTGGCATCATTGGACAGTACTTCTACAAAGATGATGCGAATCGTAACGTAACTGTGAATGGTGAGCGCTACCGAGAGATGATATCCAACTTTTTTTTGCCCAAAATGCAAATGGCCGCCTAGATCGTGCGATTTAACGCCTTTAGACTATGTTTTCTGGGGCTGTGTTAAAGCTCATGTCTATACAGACAATCCCGCTTCAATTGACGCATTGGAAGACAACATTGAAGCATTTATTCGTGAGATACCGGCCGAAATGTTGGAAAGAGTATGCCAAAATTGGACTAAGCGGATGGACCATTTGAGGCGCAGTCATGGTCAACATTTGCATGAAATAATATTCAAACATTAAATTATATGGACCATACTATCGATTCAAATAAAGATTTCATGCATTTTTCTGAATTTTATGTGTTTTTTTTTGGAAAACTTTCCTATAGCTCTTAAAAAATCACCCTTTATATTAAAAAAATTTATGAAACCAAAAGTCAGTCCGTCTGGCCGTTCTATCCGGCCGATTTCCTTCATTTTTTTTTAATGAAAGGTATTTAGGCACAGATATGTCATCAATCATTGAAATTTATTCAACTCCCACTTTACTCAAGTTATACTCAAACGCGATTCTTCCCTGTACATTTCTTATGAGACACATTCACTCAAGCAATTCGAATTCTCCTCTTCTAATGAATGGATCTTGATCGTTTCACTCTCAGAACACTAAGTGGATCAAGCTCTTTCTTTTGAGCTATTAACTGTTTAAATTCGTTGAGATTGAGGAAAGTTATGCGTGCACAATCAACTTTACAATATGCAACACAAAAGTACAGATTTCATTACAATAATTGCATAACACATACCCTGTGTTGAATTGTGAATTGCCAAAAATTTGAATACCTTTAGGTGGCATACAAGGTGGCCTTTATTTTTGTGTGTTCAACAAATATTTATAATGAAATAAACTTAATGAATTAAATAGATTAAAAAACATTGAAAGAAATAAATTGAATGATAAAATAAAATTTCCTAGAATTTGCACTCGAATTTCAAGGGCTGGGCTCTGCTCGTAAAAATTAAAAGTGTTATTTAGTATAAATCAATTGAAGAAGAATATGTAAGATTTTGATTACTCTATTAGAAGAAGTAGCTAAGGGTTCGAACAATACTGTATAAGAACAAAGTTTTTATTTCAGCATATTTCGAGAAAAATGGTTTTTTAGGTTAAATATTTTTTCTTTTTTCACATTTCAGATGTCGTTGGCCACTATCTGGTACCAGTGTTCAATTCTGTAAATTAAGGGAAAATATAAATACACTAAACTAACACTCTTTAAAGGTTAAATTTTTAGAGGATTATAATTTTTTTTTTAATAAAATATCGAATAAAATTTCTACAGTTAACCCTTTGGAGTCAATAAGACTTAATTATGAAAGTAGATATTTTCAAAATTAATTAAAATTATTTGTTAGATTTAGTCATTTTTCAGACATATTGCAATTACTGCAAATTATAATTTTGTTTAAATGGTGCGTGGTAAAGAAGAAGAAAGCATATATTTCAAAAATTCATAACTGCACTGTATTCTTAATCGGACCGGTTTCTGGCATTTCAGCCTTCATCAGCGATTTATTGAACATTGTGATAATTGTTATGTTTTAATTGAATAGATTGTTTCTATATGAAAATTTTTTCTACTTAGGGCGGCCGTAAGGTTTTGAACCATGAAATTATGTTTACCTTGTAATCCCACTTTCAAACTTGAAGTCTAATAAGACATGCCTTCCCCTTTATAGTATTATCCAAATCTGTTGTGAAATGTGTTTTTACACTTAAATTAATATTTCTAACAAGAGTTCTTCATACAATGCTGATGTATCCTAACCTACTAATCGCTTGTTTATTGTCCACCTCCCTCTCTGTGTCTACACCTTTAAGTCATGTTCAATAATATACATATTTAGGTCGCACATGTAGAAACTGTTATTTGAATTGTTTTGATATTTGAATGAAAGAGAAACTGAATTTTCAATCCCTGCAAAAAATAAGTGATGGAATATTTTCGATAAGAAATATGTACATATGTGTGTTACAGCAGCGAATAATACTCGTTCGAATCCCCTATTTAAAGTAAATTTTTGTTTTTAAACTAATTTTTCGAAGAATTTATTAGCAAAATTATTTTTTATTAATTGAAGAATTTGTATAGAGACAAATCAGACGTTTCGTTGCCATTAAATTGTAAGCTAAATTTAATATTTTCAAACAAATTTTGACAAAAGGCTACGTTAAAGTTCCAGTTTGTTGCTAGCTGGAACATGAGTAATTGACCTTATTAGATATTATTTTGATTAATAAAGAATATCTGCCACTGTCAATGAATTCTTTTAACAAATCCACATTCAATGAATGCAACATCTACAATTTAATTTTCTTACATCTTTCATTCTACATTAAAGCTGCTATTGATATTATTTTTTTATGCTTTTCTCTATTACATTTCGGTTAATGAAACGGATATGATTTTTTTTTTTTTGTAACAACTAACATCAGCATCATGTTTGATAATGATCTTCGAATGATTAATAGTGTAATGATTGCTTGTATAGAATTATTATAGATCTTAGAAAATAAGCAGGTGTTTTCTTTAGACAGGAAATCTTAAGATTTGTTTTTAGTTAAAGAAAATAATAAATTTCACTAGCAAACCAATATTTGTTTATTTTCTATAAATTGAATTAAAAACAATTAAGGATTTATTATGTTTAACAATATAAATTGTTAATCGATTTAACCTAACAAGTCAGAAAATAAAATAAAATAAAAACACATTCATTCAAAATTTATGACTAATGCTGTAGCATAAACACTTGTGATCTTTCATTATACGCAACACACATAATGGTTATATATTTCTTTAAATAATAGGGGAGAAACTCATTCATAAATACTATAAAAATTGTTGTGGTCACACTCAGCATTATTTTGTACTTCTATAGCATACTTAATTAATACAATATGTTACTAGTCGAACGATTATACAATTTAATGAAAAAAAAAGAAGCTTAAAAGTCCACACCCAATTATGGTTTCAAAGTCTTTAAGAACATCTGTTGTTCGAGTAACAAAACAAAATTTTGTTTTAAAATTTAAAACACGTTTTTGTTATTTGCTAAAAACACCCTAGTTAATTACCTTTTGTTTTGTTTAAAACGCATTTTGATTCTAAACGCATGAAAAAATTTATGGTTTTAATCACAAATTTTCGTTGTATTATAGCTTTCTATCTGTATCTTTTAGTATATATGTTTATTTTTTTTTCTTTTTTAGATTGTATTGAAAATTTTTTTAATGTGGTTTTCTAATTTTTTCAGTATTCAGTACCTAGTTTAATTTTTTTTATGCTAACACAGTATTTTACCAATGTCATGCTTCGTTTCATATTTAACCATAAAAAAATAAACACGAAATATATTTTATTCGTGAGTGTATGAATATTCTCACGTAAAAAAGAACAAATTGACACTGTTTTATAACATTTCAAATGGTTTGGAAACAATTAAACTTTTCTTGGCGAATTTGTTCAAAAATTAACGGTTTAATGAAGATCTAATATAGTTTTCATAACATTAATATCGATATAACTACATTGGGCTGATTCAAAAAATGAACATTTTTTTTCGATATCCCCTGTGAAATATATTCAGAAAGTCAAGAAAAAAAACGCCTGTAAAAACGAGAGCTTAATATTAATAGGTAGAGGTCGCGCATCGCAAATTTCCATTTCCCATTTAAATAACGTATATTATACCGAAACAAATAGTTTGTTTAATAGAATATTAATGTAAAATCTAATTTTTCTGATTTAGTAAAGGTTGTTTTTCAACATTGTTTTTCTATATTCGAGTTGTCCCTTTTCTAGTAGATTACTATGTGACTTAAAATTAAATAAAATCAACTTGACAATTTAAAAATCATTTTAATTATTATTATTATTACTAGCAGATTCCAGCCCTCGAAATTCGAGTGTAAATTCTAGGAAATTTTATTTTTTCATTAAATACCCTAAAGGTATGCTAATCAATTATAGCCAATTCACAAATCAACACAAAAAACAAACTCATTTTTATTACAAACACATTAACAAATTTAATAAACACACACATAGCATTGTATAATTTTATGTATGTGTTAGTAGCAACTTTAGATGCAATTTACTGAAAATAAAGGAAAAAATTAAAAAATCTGTAAATCTGCAAAACGTCTAAAAAGAAATACCTTTCAAATAATATACGTTTGGTCAAAATCGGGAAAAACGGTAGAACAAAACATCGGTCACAAGAAATAGCCTATCCTATTAATATTATAGATAAAGATCCATTTCGCCGGTTGTGTAAGCAATTTAATGGAATTTACCACACCATAGATTTGTCAGAAAATAAAGAATCTTTGAAACGTAAAATTATTCTAATTAAATCGTCATTATTTTATTTGTTATATGTGTTTTATACAGTAAATATATTGGTCTGTAATGACATTTGTAATTCCATAGACTTTAAATAAACAAATAAATAAATAAAAAACACTTTTATGGTTTATTATTATTGTGAATGGAGATAACAAACTCATTAACAAACACATTAACAAAGTTAATAAAACACACATAGCATATGTATATTTTAATATATGTGTTAGTAGCAACTTTAAATGCAATTTACTCAAAATGAAGGAAAACATTTAAAAATCTGTAAATCTACAAAACGTCGAAAAAGAAATACCTTTCAATAATATACGTTTGGTCAAAATCGGTATAAAACGGTAGAACAAAACATCGGTCACAAGAAATCGCCTAGCCTATTAAAATTATAGATTGTTATTATTATTATTTTTTTTACTGGAAATCATAACTTGTAAAATTTTCAAAGAAGATTTTGGTATATTTGATGATAACTTTAATCATTTTACCTGAAATTGGTCAAAAAGCGTAATTATAACATAAATTTAACTTTACATTTGAATAACTTTTGAATGAGTAAGTTTATCAAAAAATGATAGGAGATGTTGTTTTGTAGAACGTTCAATTTCCTATAAAAATATGCTTCAGTCATTGGAATTTGTCCATTTGTTCTTAATATATAAAATTATGAAAATGAAAAATAATTTTTCCTATGTTATTTAAATGGGAAATGGAAATTTGCGATGCGCGACCTCCAAATATTAATATTAAGAGCTCTGATTTTTACAGGCGTTTTTTCTTGACTTTCTGAATATATTTCACAGGGGATATCGAAAAAAATCGTTCTTTTTTTTTGAATCAGCCTAATATACATATTATAAATTATAGTGCTTTGGGCAACCAGTGTATTTAGCACCATCAATTGATCTAGTCAGTCTAGAAATTAGATCAAAATTTCGAACTATAGCCGCCAAACTTTTTCTTTTTCTAATATTTTTCAACAATGAAAATGCCTTGTTCTATAGTGTTAGGCTTCATTTTAACTAAACCTAAGCAGTCAGCTGTCATACTCTCTTTTGGTTGCCAACACTTTATGGCGGCAAATTCAAATCTTGCATGCATTTTGGGACACACTTTACATAATTTTTTTTATTTTTAAACAACGAAATACAACTGACTAAGAGCAAAAATATCTAACAAATGGTTTTTATCTGCGAAGCCAACTTTTTCCAATCAAAAAGCACAAAACATTACCCCAAAAAGCTCTGAAAGTCGCTAAATTGGAATGAAAGTAAAATCTCTAAAAAGCACTAAGTAAAGTATATATGTACCTATTTATAAAAAAAATAAAATTATTTTTATTAGTCTCCAAAAAACGTATATTATTTGGGATGATTTAGTATTTTTTTTTTAATGCGCTAAATGGTAACAATGCGCTTTTTAGGAATATAAAAAATCTCTAAAAAGCGCGAATAGCGCTAAATGGGATACCTGCTTTTTAGTAGCTGACAAAATTTAACGACATAACATTAAACTAAAAGATTTGTTTGTTAGTTTTAGTCATTTTTCAGACATATTGCAATTAATGCAAATTTTAATTTTGTTTAAATGGTGCGTGGTAAAGAAGAAGAAAGCATATATTTCAAAAATTCATAACTGCACTTATTCTTAATTTGTCTCAATGGTGCGTGGTAGAGAAGAGGATATCATATATTTCTAAAATTTGTCGTTTTTATAGGGTATGCAAACTACAGGATATAAGACCTAGACCAGACCTGGATGCAGCTTTTATTACACCGATCGACTATTTTTATGTCAAAAATTATACTAGCCCCATGAGCTAGTGTAATTTTTTTCACCTCAGAATTTTCAAAAATTATACTATGAAGAGGGCAAAGTACCGTTTCATACAAGTATGAACACAATCAGATCGTTGCGGTTTTTATACTCTATACCACTATGTGGTTTGGGTATAATGACTTTGTGCTGCTGTTTGTAACTACCAAAAATATTTGACCTAGACCCATCTTTTATTATACCGATCGACTCAGAATCACTTTCTGAGTCGATTTAGCGACGTCCGTCCGTTTGTCTGTGTGTCCATGTAAACTTTGTAATTAAACTACAGGTCGCAAATATGAATATATTTTGATGAAATTTGGTATATGAGCTTTTATCGGCCATAGGATGAAATTCGGTCCATGTTCAGACCTAGTCCCCATGCAAGATAAGATATAAATTATCATATAGATCTCGGTCAAATTGGATTTGTGTGTGTTTATTACATCCATTTATCATTTGTCCAAAAATAAACCCCATATGCCAATTCTTTGTCATAGCCCGACATAAAGCTGCTTCCCAATTTTCACTTAAATCTATCAAAACACATAAATATTGCACAGACTTTTCTCAAATTTAGTTTGTATACCTTTTTTCAGAATATAAGTGACTTTACCAAATATGGTCAGAATCGGTCCATTTTTCGACCTAGTCCCCATATAAATATAGCATCCGATATGAACTTTTTCAAAAAAATTAATGCTTATTTTCTATATTCAATTAGTTGGACCGAAGAGATAGGGTCTCTAAACCATGGTATAGGGTATCGTATAGTCGGTCTAGACCGATTATAATTTTCTCACTTGTTTTCATTTAAAATTGGCATACAAATTTTCGCAGAGCGTAACCGCACTAAAATAAAATTTATTTTAGTTTCATTGCGAAGTGTCTCGTATTCTTATTTTTTAACTCTCATATTGCTGTGGTGAATATTAATTTTGTAAACAAAACCTGTTTTGAAGTTTATGAAATTAATTTGAAAATAACTGAAATAAACGAACAACATCGACAAAAACACGTTAAATACAGTAAATATTAAAAACAATAAAATTTTCATATCAAATTGGCTGTACTTTCAGTACTATTTGAATGAACAACAAAATGTTAACTTAAAAATTATACGAATGAAATAATATCAAGGAAACTTTGTAAAGAAATTATAAAATAATAAGATTAGCATAAATTTAAGCTGTTCACATATTTAAGAAAATTTAGTTTAAAAACAAAAACATTCTTTTTAATGTTATCACAATTTGAACAGCTGTATCCTTTAATTAGATATATTATCAAAAAAAAAAAAAATACTTTTGAATTAAGCTTAAAGTAAGCTTAAAGAATTAAGTTCGTAAAGTTCATTTGCTAAGCCTAAGCTCTTGTAACTTATGTACGTCTCTTTTTTAAATATCAAATCGGCCCTAGGCATACTGAATAGGTCATGAAAAACACGCAGGCGTCGCGTTAAAGTTGGGAATATATTAATTATATGAAATCACATTACTTTAAATTTAAAACCCAAAAACTTTCTATTTTCACCTTCTTTGGAAAAAATAGCGTTGCCGCTAAATGTCACTCCATGAAAAACTGAAATTATCAGAGTGGAGTTTGCGCGCCGTTCTAAAATTTTACAAATGTTTGTAAAATCATAATCTAACTTTTTCAAAGAAATTCTTTAAAAATAGGAGGTAAAGTTATCGTTAATATTTAAAAATAGAGATAATCAGTGACATTTCGGAAAAAAAAAACAAAATAAAACAAATAAAATTTTCTATTTTTCCCTTTAATTGACTGTGAACTGACTTAGTGTCAAAAATGAACAGGAACAGCAATCCAGCGTCCACGCGTTTATTAGTTTGCTACGGCAATCATAAAAATTATATAACGTTTTGTTTATTACTTAATTTTTTTAATTCTGAGAATCACTTCATAATGAGGTACCTTCACTTAATTGTGAATAAAAGCGAAAGGCGTTCATCGATTTTTATGATCTATATCTCATTTTGTTCATAGGTTATGTGACTTTACGTGAAAGTAATAAGACTTTACACTTTTTCCAGTTTTGGATTTTTCATGGTTTTTAAATATACAAAATTTTATTATTTTTTTTCTTTTATTTTATTTTTTTTACTTAAACAACCATTACTCAGCCATTTTGTTGGTGTTTGTTCTTAAATTTGATTGTTATCCAAAGGTAACAATTACATCTTTAAAAAAAAACAATTTTAAAATCACCAAAAAATGGTGAACCGTTTTCAAGTTATTCCAATATATCGAGCCCTAACAGCGAAAAAAATGTAACCAAAAATTTTTTCGAAATTGACTTTTTGATGCAAAATTGTTCTACAGCCTCAAACACGTCGCATAGTGAAATTTTGTATCAAAAATCATCATAGTTACGGAGATACAATGCTTTCAATTTTAACGTAAACGACATTCACCTTTTTGAGTGACCGCAAAAAACGTAAGTGTCATACATAAAAAGTAGCCATAAGTATGAGTGAGAGCGAGATAAGCAAAAGAAACTAAGAAATTATGACAAAGCGGGGGTGGCCGGACTTATCCACCACAGCGATAATCCCCCTAATGATAATGATTATGGGGATTTAGACCGAAATTTTTTAGACATAATGCCCATTAAATATTTTTTTAACCAAAAAATATTTGGGTATAGCCCTGCCACGTATAAAAAATTTTATTTAATTTTCAGTTAATAATCATTTAAAGATCACATAATTTAAAAAAAATTTAGTTTACAAAATAATGAAATAGTTGATGATAATTTAGTGGTAAATAGCGCCAGAGTCCAGAATTTTTAAAAAAATTTCGCGATTTTCAATTATTGAAAAATAAATAACGTTTTTTATAAGTAGCAGTGCTATGTCCAAATATTTTTAGGTTAATGGAAAATTTAATGGGGATTATGTGCAAAAAATTTTCGCTTTAATCCCAATAATCACCAAGGGGATTTTGTCCGTGGGGGTTAAGTCTGGCCATCGATAAAGGGCAATGAATGCAAAACAAAATTTGTTGTTTATTATGATCTTCTATTGTGATCTTCTTTTATGGTTTTTATTCTTTATAAAATCTATGCTTGGTCAGTCGTGTAAAGTGGAATTCGACCCCAGTGACATTTCTATTTTGAATTGCAATTTCTTGTGCTAATTATTTGTTAATAAAGTTTTGTTTAAAAATTTACGCAGAAGGTGATAAAAATATTGTTTTGGTGATAAAAATTTGTGTAAAATGTGTTGTAATAGAATGTTTTCCGTCCAGTGTTTTGTTTTTTAAGTCTATTTTGTTTTTGAGCTTTGGTTGTAGGATTAGGAAATGGCACTTGTTCCTTATAGTGACACAGAGAGCGATTCAAACATTGCTAATGATGCAGTGGAAGAAGAAACTTGTGTTGGAAAAAGAGGCCATAAAAAAAACCAAAAACGCTTGCCACCAATCTATGCTCAAAAGTGTGTTCAGTCTAATCCTTGTCTTAACAAAAAATGTGGAAACGGTTGTGCAGCTAAAATATCTGAAGAAGATCGCCAGGCTATTCACGAACATTTTTGGGGAATAAGTAAACTAAGACAGAGAGATTTCCTGTCTTCCTGCATTAGGCAGAAAGCAATTAAAAGAAAGACGGTAAAGAATAGCAGGCGCAAGATAAGCTATGAATATTTGCTTCGATGTCGCGGAGAGGAGTTTAAAGTTTGCCAGCAATTTATTTTAAGAACTTTAAGTGTGTCTCCACAAATGCTTAGAAATACCGTGGCAAATTTAAAATCACTGAACACGAACAGGCGTGGTAGGCCGCACAATAAATCTAATGATGAGAAAGTTGTAATTTTGAAGAAATATATTGAGAAATTACCAGCTGTTCCTTCTCATTAATGCCGCAACAAGAGCAATAAATTATACCTTCCCACGGAGTTTCGGAATATGTCAACTTTATATAAGCATTATATAACATATTTACAAGAAAAAAACCAAACTGATTTCACATTGTCTTTAAGAGTTTTTCGCAATATTTTCAATAATGATTTTCATCTAGGGTTTCATTTACCTAAAAAAGATAGATGTACGAAGTGTGATGACTGGAAAAATTTGGACAGCACTCACATACAAACAGATGAATTTAAATCCCATTTAATGGACAAAGATCAAAGCAAGGATATCTTTTTGCAAGAACAAAAAAAAAGGGAAAGAAAACAAGTTTTTTTTATGTGCAAGTTTTGATCTTCAAAAAGTTTTGAATACGCCTCATAGTAAAAACATTACCCTTTTTTATTCGAGAAAATATGCGTTTTATAATTTAAGTATTTATGAAAACGGCACAAGGAATGGGTTTTGTTTTTTATGGGGCGAGAAAGATGGCAAACGCGGTTGCAATGAAATTTGCTCAGCCATATACAAATATCTCATTTTAGATGAGAGGAAAACTGTTAGGGAATTAAGTTTATATTGTGATATTTTATGAAATCATCTTTGTCCATTAATTCTATTAAAATTACTTACCTATTACCTGGTCATACTATGATGCCAGTTGATTCTATTCACAGTACTATAGAATCATTCATTCGCAACCGCACTGTGTGGGCTCCTAGTGAGTGGCCAACAGTTAGAACAAATCCTTATGGGTATGAATGCATTTCATTGAAACACTCAGATTTTTTTAATTGGAAAATGTTTTCTGACATACTTTTACCAAAAACTATTAAATTAAAAGTTCGTACCCTGCGCTCTGCTCTTTTTGAAAAAAATAATATTTCAATTAAATACGGATACTTTGAAAATAGCGAGACTAAAATGTTCAATATTGACTTTTCTACCACCCAGGGACCTTCTCTTGCGTCGCTAAAGAATTCAAAATTTCGTCAAATAAATTTAACGATATCAAAGGCCTTTGTGATAAAAACAGTATTCCTTCAAGTTTTCATAACGAATACCTTCGGCTTAACCATTGCAAAACTATAAAAGATGTATTAAATGAAACAGATGTTGAAGATGTATAATTCAATTACAATTTAATTTAACTATATAAACTTTAACTAATGTAACCATATAAAAAAACTATATAAATACATAAGTATGTATGTACTAGAATGCTTCAAGAAAATAAAACTTTTTTAAACTGAACCAATACTTTATCATTGGGAACCATTAAACGTAAGCGACAAATTTCAGTTTAAGCTGCCTGCAATAGAGACGGCAAAATTAACGTAACCAACAAAAAACTTTTGTATACGGAAATGTTACTTAAAAACTATTTTTTTTTCTTTCTTTATATCTCGTATAATATCATTTGTGAACTACATTTAAAGTTTCATAAAGAAACTCCGAACGGATTGGAAAAAAAGTAATAAAAACCTTTTCCAGTAAAATTTGCTTTTTGTTGGTTACGTTTTTTTCGCTGTTAGGGCTCTATATGTAGTGGAAGTACCTTAAGTTTGGACATAACGGTATATCACGAAAAGTCGATCTGATAGAAAAAACACCAAGTGCAGATTTGGATTCAGCGTTCCAATAACCTTAAAAACTACATTCAGTTCTTAATCAACAAAAATCCTGTTCTTTTAAATTATAATTTAAATTTTTTTTTTATTTTTAAAAAACGAGCAAAAATATCTAACAAATGGTTTTTATCTGCGAAGCCAACTTTTTCCAATCAAAAAGCACAAAACATTACCCCAAAAAGCTCTGAAAGTCGCTAAATTGGAATGAAAGTAAAATCTCTAAAAAGCACTAAGTAAAGTATATATGTACCTATTTATAAAAAAAATAAAATTATTTTTATTAGTCTCCAAAAAACGTATATTATTTAGGATTATTTAGTATTTTTTTTTTAATGCGCTAAATGGTAACAATGCGCTTTTTAGGAATATAAAAAATCTCTAAAAAGCGCGAATAGCGCTAAATGGGATACCTGCTTTTTAGAGATACCTGCGTGGTAGAGAAGAAGATATCATATATTTCTAAAATTTGTCGTTTTTATAGGGTATGCAAACTACAGGATATAAGACCTAGACCAGACCTGGATGCAGCTTTTATTACACCGATCGACTATTTTTATGTCAAAAATTATACTAGCCCCATGAGCTAGTGTAATTTTTTTCACCTCAGAATTTTCAAAAATTATACTATGAAGAGGGCAAAGTACCGTTTCACACGAGTATGAACACAATCAGATCGTTGCGGTTTTTATACTCTATACCACTATGTGGTTTGGGTATAATGACTTTGTGCTGCTGTTTGTAACTACCAAAAATATATGACCTAGACCCATCTTTTATTATACCGATCGACTCAGAATCACTTTCTGAGAATCACTTTCTGAGTCGATTTAGCGACGTCCGTCCGTTTGTCTGTGTGTCCATGTAAACCTTGTAATTAAACTACAGGTCGCAAATATGAATATATTTTGATGAAATTTGGTATATGAGCTTTTATCGGCCATAGGATGAAATTCGGTCCATGTTCAGACCTAGTCCCCATGCAAGATAAGATATAAATTATCATATAGATCTCGGTCAAATTGGATTTGTGTGTGTTTATTACATCCATTTATCATTTGTCCAAAAATAAACCCCATATGCCAATTCTTTGTCATAGCCCGACATAAAGCTGCTTCCTTAAATCTATCAAAACACATAAATATTGCACAGGCTTTTCTCAAATTTAGTTTGTATACCTTTTTTCAGAATATAAGTGACTTTACCAAATATGGTCAGGATCGGTCCATTTTTCGACCTAGTCCCCATATAAATATAGCATCCGATATGAACTTTTTCAAAAGAATTAATGCTTATTTTCTATATTCAATTAGTTGGACCGAGGAGATAGGGTCTCTAAACCATGATATAGGGTATCGTATAGTCGGTCTAGACCGATTATAATTTTCTCACTTGTTTTCATTTAAAATTGGCATACAAATTCGCAGAGCGTAACCGCATTAAAATAAAATTTATTTTAGTTTCATTGCGAAGTGTCTCGTATTCTTATTTTTTAACTCTCATATTGCTGTGGTGAATATTAATTCTGTAAACAAAACCTAATGTTTTGAAGTTTATGAATATTATTAAATAAAATAAATTATTTTGAAAATAAAAAGAAAGATGTTAATTTAATATTATTCATTTAATTTCACTTACACAAATAGAAATAAAAAAGGATGAGAATTTTATTTTTGAAACAATTAAAGTTAAAAACTTTATAAAACAAAAATATGCACAAAATGAAAATAATACAATTGTCAGTTTTTGTCACTGAAGTTGTCAGTTGTTGGTTTTGGGTATTTTTTTTTCGCAAAGAAAAGACGTTTCGCATCAAACGGAAAATACAGTAAAAAGTTTATGAAATTAATTTGAAAATAACTGAAATAAACGAACAACATCGACAAAAACACGTTAAATACAGTAAATATTAAAAACAATAAAATTTTCATATCAAATTGGCTGTACTTTCAGTACTATTTGAATGAACAACAAAATGTTAACTTAAAAATTATACGAATGAAATAATATCAAGGAAACTTTGTAAAGAAATTATAAAATAATAAGATTAGCATAAATTTAAGCTGTTCACATATTTAAGAAAATTTAGTTTAAAAACAAAAACATTCTTTTTAATGTTATCACAATTTGAACAGCTGTATCCACAACAAAACACTTATATAGCCTTAAATTAGATTATCAAAAAAAAGAAAAAATACTTTTGAATTAAGCTTAAAGAATTAAGTTCGTAAAGTTCATTTGCTAAACCTAAGCTCTTGTTACTTATGTACGTTTCTTTTTTGAATATCAAATCGGCCCTAGGCATACTGAATAGGTCATGAAAAACACGCAGGCGTCGCGTTAAAGTTGGGAATATATTAATTATATGAAATCACATTACTTTAAATTTAAAACACAAAAACTTTCTATTTTCACCTTCTTTGGAAAAAATAGCGTTGCCGCTAAATTTCACTCCATGAAAAACTGAAATTATCAGAGTGGAGTTTGCCCGCCGTTCTAAAATTTTACAAATGTTTGTAAAATCATAAAAACGTATGCAAAATCTAACTTTTTCAAAGGAATTCTTTAAAAATAGGAGGTAAATTTATCGTTAATATTTAAAAATAGAGATTCCACAAATATTCAGTGACTTTTCGGCAAAAAAAATTTAAATTTTAATTTTTTTCCTTTAGTTGACTATGAACTGACTATGTATCATAAAGTAACAAGAACAGCAATCCAGCGTCCACGAACATTTATAGCCGTTTATTAGTTTGCTACGGCAATCATAAATATTAAATAACGTTTTATTACTTAATTTTTTTAATTTTGAGAATCACTTCATAATGAGGTACCTTCACTTAATTGTGAATAAAAGCGAAACGCGTTCATCGATTTTTGTGATCAATCTGGCTTTACGTGAAAGTAATAATTTACACTTTCTTCAGTTTTGGATTTTTCAAGATTTTTAATTATACAAAATTTTTTTTTTTTTTCTTTTATTTTATTTTTTTTACTTAAACAACCATTACTCAGCCATTTTGTTGGTGTTTGTTTTTAAATTTGATTGTTTTCCAAAGGTAACAATTACATCTTAAAAAAAAAAACAATTTTGAAAATCACCAAAAAATGGTGAACCGTTTTCAAGTTATTCCAATATATGTAGTAGAAGCGCCTTAAGTTTGGACATAACGGTATATCGCGAAAAGTCGAGCTGATAGAAAAATAAAAACCAAGTGCAGCGTCCCAAATAACCTTAAAAACTACATTCAGTTCTTAATCAACAAAAACCCTGTTCTCTTATATTATAATTTAAGATAATTTTATAAAATATGGAAATCGCGAATTTTATCAATTGAGTTTTCTCAGTAAATTGTGAACAAAATTAAAAGTTGTCCAGCGATTACAATGAAATAAAGCTCATTTCATTCGAAATATGTTTAACTAAATGCTTTTAGACGAAACCTGTGATCTATGTCGCATTTTTATTTTTTATAAATTTTTAAAGAACAAAAAAATTGTTCTTTTTTTGAAAATTGCTTTTTTTTTTAAACTTCCACGATATCTCTGAAACTGCTGGGTAAATTTAAAACCAATGTAAGCACGGCTTAAAGATAATATTGTTGATGAGTTTTGGATTTTTTTAAACTGAATATGATGAACCGTTTTCAAGTTATTCCAATATATGTAATTAATTTTAATTTTTTTGGCTGCAGATATGAAAAAGTTTATATCGGGTGCTATATTTATATGGGGACTAGGTCGAAAAATGGACCGATTCCGATCATATTTGGTAAAGTCAACTATATTTTGGAAAAATATGTACAAACCAAATTTGAGAAAAATCTGTGCAATATTTTTGTATTTTGATAGATTTAAGTGAAGATCGAGAAGCACCACATAGTGGTATAGGATATAAAAAATGAATAATAGACGTATCAGTTGGGTATACATTTTTTCAAACAAAGGAAGGTTTTATAGTCGGTTTCAATAATACGTTTCGTCTAAGAAGAACGAAAATTTGTGTAGAGTTTTTGTATTGCATACAAATTTTCGTTCGTCTGTGACTAAGCGTGTTATACTCCATCGTTTTCATATTTAAATCCGTTTTTTTTTTTTAATTTTTGTAACTCCAAATTCCAATTAACAAAATTTGGATTTATTAACTCCAAGTCATTAGAAAAATGTCAAAATGTCTTTAAATTACTGAAACAAGCGAAAGGCCACCCTGGAATTTTAAGAGTGTTTTTTAAGAGATTTGATACTTGTATAATATTATCAGCACAGAAAGTTAGTGCCTTTTCATTAAAGCATTATAAGTATTAAAATGTTTCAATGATTAAATGACTTCATCAAACATACATACATCCTACAGATCTTAAGATGTTTTCGTTTACAATTAGTTTTCTGATATATTAAACTAATGCCCGTAATTTGAGTAAAAGAAATGTGTAATATTAAACCAAAAATAATACAAAACAAGTAAAAAAATTATAGTCGGTCTAGACCGACTATATGATACCCTATACCATGCGTTTAGAAACCCTATCTCTTAGGCCCAACTAACTGGACATTGAAAATAAGCAAAAACCAAATTTGAGTGGGATTTTTATTAATTTTTTTGGATGCAGATATGAAAAAGTTCTTATCGGATGCTATATCTATAAAGGGACTAGGTCCAAAAATGGACCGATCCTGATCATGTTTGGTAAAGTCTCTTGTATTTTGCAAAAATATGTAAAAACAAAATTTGAGAAGAATCAGTGTAATATTTAAGTGAAGATCGGGAAGCAGCTCTATATGGGGTCAAAGGGATCATTTTTGGACTACTCATTAGTGGATGTAATGAACGCATACAAACCCAATTTGAGTAAGATCTATATGACAATTTGGATCTTATGGAAATTTATGTCGATTTCATATGGGTAATTTGTATGGGGGCTAGGTCTGAACATGGACCGATTCTCACCAATTTCAATAGCGTTCATCCCATGGCCGATAAAAGCTTATATACCAAATTTCATCAAAATATATTCATATTTGCGACCTGCAGTGTGATTACAAGCTTTACATGGACACACAGACGGACGGACGGACGGACGGACGGACGGACGGACATTGTTAAATCAACTCAGAAAGTGATTCTGATTCGATCGGTATAATTAAAGATGGGTATAGGTCAAATATTTTTGGTTGTTACAAACAGCAGCACAAAGTCATTATACCCAAACCACGTAGTGATATAGGGTATAAAAATACAAAAAAATGTTTCCATAAGATCTAATAAACAATTTGAAAAATGCTTTTTAACTCAAAATAGGTCAACCGAATTTTACGAATCATATTTCATAATTATTAGAATATTTACAAAAAAAAATAAATAAACAAACATTACAAATAATGCTGAAGACTGTGTTTTTTGTTGTACATTATTCTGTCCAGCATTAATATAGTTATCAAGTTGAAATTGTAATTAAATTACTTTACATAATTACAAAATGATTGAATGCATATCAAATACAATTGAAAGCAACTCAGTCAAGAAAAGTCACGTTTTTAATGATTCATGCATGATGCAACTATTAAATGTTGAACATTTTGTTTCCAACTTTTCTTCAATTACTTAATGAAATGTCACTTAAACCAGTAGACAGTCTCTTGTATGCCCTATAGTAAGATCTACACAATTTGAACATGTTTTTAAAGGGTTTCAGAACCAGCATGATTTTTGTTTTTTTTAAACAATAAACGAGCTTCTTTATAAACAAAAATATTTTTATAGAAATCAATTTTAACGAATTGTATTTGCATTCTTAACATGGAAATGTTTATAGCTTAAGGCTAAAATAATGCCTACACAACATGTTTATACAATTTGATTTCATTTCAAAAATTAATTATAATATAGAAATGCAATGTTTCCCTTTATTTAACAATGGCATTTTCTTTTGCACCCGCATTTAATGTTAGTTACATACATTCATATGTATTTCTATTTGTACACGCATACTTTTCTGGATAGTTATTTTCATTACGAAATTTTTCCTATACCTAAGAGAATAGTGGAAGTATAGTACAGTCAGTTACACAATTGAGAATTTACCGTTAAAATTTGAAACAAAAACAGCAAGCCAATTCGTGATAATACACTTTACTGAGGATGAGGAGAAGAAAATAATTTATGAAAAGCATCCTGTGTTAATTACTTGCAATAAAATATCGATAACAGCAGATATTTAATACGTTAGCAGGCTTTTCTAAACATGAGTGTAAAAATATAAGTAATTGTCTCGAAAAAAATGACTTTTTAAAGAAAACTAGCAGGTTCCTGCCCTCAAAATTCGAGCGCAAATTCTAGGAAATTTTATTTTTTCATTAAATAAAGACCCTAAAAGTATGCTACTCAATTATAGCCAATTCACAAATCAACACAAAAACAAACTAATTTTTATTACAAACACATTAACAAATATAATAAACACAGACACAGCATTGTATAATTTTATGTATGTTTTAGTAGCAACTTCAAATGCAATTTACTCAAAATAAAGGAAAAAATGTAAACATCTGTAAATCTGCAAAACGGCTAAAAAGAAATACCTTTCAAATAATATACGTTTGGTCAAAATCGGGATAAAACGGTAGAACAAAACATCAGTCACAAGAAATCGCCTAGCCTATTAATATTACAGATAAGCGACAGCGCTCTAAATAAGATGTAATGCAACCATGAGTTAAAGCAATTATTAGGATTAATGTTAAGAGGAAGATTTGTGATAAATTAAGTTTTTTAAGAACTTTGGTGAAATGTAGTTTTTTAACCAGCATTTCTAATTTGAACCAATTAAATGTAAACGGTGTTTTTTTTTTTTTTTTTGCTAAGATAGAACTTACGAAAGGGTTAGCTGTCAATCGAACTGTCATAATGCGCTCACTTTTTGACATTTATGATCAGTATACTCAGTCAAATCATCTTGAACAACACTTCCAAATTATTAAAAAATCAGTCATCGATTCACGCAACTTATAGGCAACTTCGTGATTTTTATGGCGCACATAATCGTCCATCTGAGCAAGCCATCCTTCGAACTGTGGATAGATTTCATACCATATACTCTCTAAATGACGCAATAACACCAACACGTCGAGGGACGTGCGCACTGAAGAGAATATCGCCGCTGTAAACGAAAGTGGGGAAGAAGATCCAAATATATCGATTCGTCGTGGGTCGCAGGAATTGGTGCTATGTCCATTGACTACGTCGAAAATTATGAGCCAAGAACTCGTCCTACTCCCGTATAGTATCTAGCTGGTGCAGGCATTAAACCCACGAAACCATTATATGCGTCGTTCTTTCGCTGATTGGGCTCTAGAGCAGTTGGAAACTGACCTGATTTTTTGTCGCAAAATTGTATTCAGCTTAACTGGTTTGTTAATAAACAAATTTTCCACATATGGAGTGAGACCAATGCACAACAGACCCTACAGACTCCATTACATGCAGAAAAATACACCGTTTGGTGTGGTTTACACGCTGGTCATCATCAGACTTTATTTCTTCAAAAAAAAAAAAAATAAAAAAAAAAATGCCGGATCTGGCGTTACAGTCAAAGAAGATCGTTACCGGACCTTGATCAACGATGTTTTATTTGAAAATATGGTTGAAATTGATCCGAGAGAGATGTGGTTTCAACAGGATAGCGACCGCAACCATCGAGCTGTGTCAAACAAAATCTCATAATTGAATGTGTAAATGGTACTAGATTCTGAAAAAGATTTGAAGCAATATCTACATAAAAAACCGTGTACGCTCAATTATAAGAGTAACTGTTAATGAGTTTAGAACTATATTACTGAAGCTATTGAACTGTGTATATTTTACCTTTAACAATAAATTAATTGCATTGGATCAATAGTACGACTACAATTGAATAGAAGAGGGTTTCGTTAACACAATTAAGGGTAACTGAATTTAAAGGACTACAGATCCTAAGAGTTAACATTAATTTAAGTATATGTTTACGTTTTTTGTATTGTTTTGCAAAATGTCTGTCTATGCTTCAATTGTTTTACTTGTGCACTTTTTGTTGTTGTATTTTTTTTTTTTTAATTTTTTGTGAAGTGCATATTTTATACACGTATCTATGTGTGTACGTATAAAATGATAATTATTAGGCTGGCAACCCTGTGTTACATTTTTTCTTGTTGATATAAAAAAATACTTCCGGTTTTTAGGGTATATTAAAAGGAACATAAAGAAAAAAAACTTTGGGTTATGAACTCTTAAATGCTAGGTTGCATCAATTTTTTTTTTCATCTTTTCATTTTGTTATTCTTTCGAATAATGAATATTACCTCATTTCAAGTACATACATTCTGCGAACAAGAAAGAACTCGTTATACACTTCATGTGGTAACGGTAAGTTGTTCTTTGGTGTGTGTGCAAGAGGTTCTATAGAAGTTTATTTATATTTTTTATGTTTAAACTTTTTAAATAGGAGTAGGTAGCATGAATATAGTTTGTACGAATTTGCTTCTCTATAGAGAGACTCTTTTAAGCGATTATAATCATTATTATACTCGTATATAGATGATTATACCCTATAACACTCCGTACCAAATTATATCTGACTTTTATTATACCGATCGACTCAGAATAATTTGCTGAATCGTTTAGCGATGTCCGTCCGTCCGTACATGTAAATCATATAATCAAACTACAGATCGCAAATATAAATATGTATATTTTGATGAAATGTTACATATAAGCTTTTACTAGCCATAGCATGAACGGTATTGAAATTGGTGAAAGTCGATGCATCTTTAGAGCTAGGGCCATGTTTAGTCATAGGCTCCATATAAAGCTGCTTCCTGCGTCACTTTATCAATAAAAAACGAAAATATTTCACATATTTTTTATCAAATTTGGCTTGTGTATGTTTTTGCGAATTATAAGTGACTTTAACAAATATGGTCATGATCGGTCCAATTTTCGAACTAGTCCCCATATTAATATAGTATCCTATATTAACTTATTCATATCTGCAGGCCTTTCTCTTAACGCATGGTATATGAAACCGTATAGTCGGTCTAGCCAAACTATAACCTTTTCTTACTTGTTTTTAACTCTTATTTTCATTATCACTATTTGCAGCTGCGATTCGTAACATAAAATAATTCGAAAATAAAAAATTTTTTATTCTACAATTATAAAAATTATTTTTATATTAAAAAATAATCTAACCCTTAAAAACAAAGTTTTTATTAAAACTCTTTCTTTCCTTATGCATATGAGTTTTGAATCTCTCTGTGACTGTGCGTGACCTTGCGTGACTATTTTAGAATTAATTTTTGGTGACAAGTCTATGGACCAAGTTTCAAATTGGTTGGATGAGGGGAAATGGGTTTTAAATCACTCCGTGACTATGCGTGACTGTGTGTGACTATCTTAAAATTAATCTTTGGCCACAGCATGTCTTTGGACAAACTTTCAGATCGATCGGATGAGGGGAAATAGGGTTTAAATCACTCCGCGACTGTGCGTGACTTGGCGTGACTATGTCAAAGTTAATCTTTTTTCACAGCAAGTCTATCGACCAAGTTTCAGATCGATCGGATAAGGGGAAATGGGTTTTAAATCACTCCGCGACTGTGCGTGGCTATGTCGAAGTAAATCTTTCTTTACAGCAAGTATATCGACCAAGTTTCAGATTGATTGGATGAGGGGAAATCAGTTTTAAATCTCTCCGTGACTGTGCGTGACCATCCGTGACTGTGCTTGACTAAGTCAAAGTTAAACTTTTTGTCACAGCAAGTGTATGGACCAAGTTTCAGATCGATCGGATGAGGGGACATGACATTTAGATCACTCCGTGACTGTGCGTGACTATGCGTGACTACCCCAAAATTAATCTGTAGTCACAACAAGACTATGGGCCAAGTTTCAGATCAATTGGATAAGAGGGAATGAGGTTGACCCACGACAGACAGACAGACAGACAGAGAGTTTGAGTTAAAAGAAAGAGTTTGAAAAAAGCTTTTGGAATTTAATAAGTAATTTGAAATATCAAGTAAAATTTTATAAACATTTTAAATAAAAAATCAAATATTACGATTAAAATAACGACTGAAACACGTAGTTCAATTTTGTTCTCTACATATGAATCCTCCGCTTTCGTTTCTGATAATTCTATTTGCTCCTCATTACTTTCTGTGGGAAACTCCTCTTGAATCAAGTTGTTTACGTTAATCTCTGTGAAGTTATGTTCTGGACTGATTTTTGTTTGTAAAAGATTTAATGGCATATTGTCTTCTTCGTTCCATTCGCTATTGAACTGAAATTCAAGGCATTCCAAGATTTTTTATGATAATTTGAATTTTATGGCAATTTATGTCGATTTCATAGGGGTCATTTGTATGGGGACTAGGTCTGAACATAAACCGAATTTCACCAATTTCAATAGCCTTCATCATATGGCCGATAAAAGCTTATATGCTAAATTTCATTAAAATGTATTCATATTTGCGACCTGTAGTTTGATGGACACACAGACGGATAAACGGACAGACGGACGGATATCGCTAAATCGACAAAGAAAGTGTGTACAGAATTTTAAATTTTTTTCTTTATTTTGAGCAAATTGAATTTAAAGTTGCTACTAACACATACAAAAAATTATACAATGCTATGTGTGTGTTTATTAAATTTGTTAATGTGTTTGTAATAAAAATGAGTGTTTTATGTGTTGATTTGTGAATTGGCTATAATTGATTAGCATACCTTTAGGGTATTTATTTAACGAAAAAAATAAAATTTCCTAGAATCTGCACTCGAATTTCGAGGGCTGGAATCATATCTGCAGCAAAAAAATTAATAACAATGGTTATTTTCTATATCCAATTAGTTGGACAGAAGAGATAGGGTCTATAAACCATGGTATAGAGTATCGTATAGTCGGTCTAGACTAACTATAATTATCTTGTTTTTTAATGCATTTCTTGTATCAAATTTGGTATCTTTCGATAGAGAACACACCAAATAACGATTTCATAAAAAATTACATAATTTTAGGACTCACAAACTATTAAAAAAATCAAGATTGGCAAATTTACAATTTTTTTATAAAAGTTTCCAATGTACTCTCACCCACTGTATATAATTAGTTTTTTTTTTGCTTATTCTTAAATTTCACATTACACATTAAATTGAAATTGTGTTTCAACATTATTATATCGTACATTATTTTTTGAAATAGAGGATTTCCTAAGAAACTTTAAACCAATTTCGACGATTTGGAGGTTCGAAATCTTAATTTTTTTTAGTATTACATAAGTATTTATGGCCGGTACTTATGCAAGGTATTACAAGAAAATAGTGTGTGGTAGTTGAGGAATCATTTTCATTCTTGAAAATCATTTTTTTTTTCTTAATTTTAAAATGTAATATTATAATGTTTTCTTACTACTCACGAGCTTGTTATAGTCTCACTTTTGGAAAAAAATCAGCTAGATAAAGAGTTATAATTATAAAAATTTGTAAGTGCATAATTTTTTTTTCTTCAAACATTTTTTTCTTTACAATTTTTTTACTCAAAACTTTCTTCAAGCCAAATTTTATTTGGCTAAAATAATTTGAAACATTAAAAAAACATTTTTTCAGTTCTAAATAAAATTCAAACTATTACTATTTTAACATGATTTTGATCATAAAGGTTTGGTAAACCTAGTTGTTTGTGTATGAGCTTAATAACTATAAATAAGCCTTTAGAAAGTTTTTTTTTTTTTTTTTTTTGTAAACAAAATAAGAACTCTATCTCATAATTTTTCTTAATAGGACCCTGATGTTTTTGTTTCTCCTATTTGCTTGTGTTGCAAAAAAAAAAAATTAGCAAATTATGGTGGGTTACTCCCCAACCATTAGTTAAATTGTATATATTCTATGATGCAGCTGTTTTCACAGCAGGCCCATTCATCTTCTGTATTTCCTTTTTTATTTTGTATCTTTTTTTCGGTACGTTGCACAATGAAATGTTTATGTATAAGAGCCGTATGGAGTACTTTAATAAAATTTTCCTCAAAAATAGATGCAATGAACTAAAGGTCATTAACGTTTTATGGTTTTGAGGTGGGTGATTGCAGTCAACAGTATGAACCAAAAAAAGGTCATAAAATAATAAATCGTTTCGCACATTTTACCCTTATAAAACAAACCACAATTGAAGAGTTTCATTATACAAATAAAATACTAAATCAATAGAGATTATACTAAGGGTTAAATATAATCTATTTTATCATGGTGTGACATGAATCGTATAATGACAACTTGTTTTAAAACCAGCAAACACTTTACCATACATAACCGTTCAAAAATTATTTTAAAAAAAATATTAAGTGGCATCCAACAGTTTGGAAAATTAAAATTTGTTAAATCTATTGTTTTAAAAAATTATGCTTAGTTTTTGTAAAAGTTATGTCCTGTTTTAAAATATCATTCTAAATTGTGCTTTCATTTTTCTTATCTATTTACAGACAGCGCTACCTATGTGGGCAACATTTTGAAAATTAAATCAGTGAAAAAGGAGGATCGTGGTACTTACTATTGCGTAGCCGATAATGGTGTCAGTGTAGGTGATCGTCGCAATGTTAATTTGGAAGTTGAGTTTTCGCCTGTCATCACTGTGCCTCGTCCTCGTTTGGGCCAAGCTCTACAATACGATATGGATTTGGAATGTCACATTGAAGCCTATCCACCACCAGCTATTGTCTGGCTTAAAGATGATATCCAATTGTCCAACAACCAACATTATAGTATCTCTCATTTTGCCACAGCCGATGAATATACCGATTCCACTTTACGTGTCATTACCATTGAAAAACGCCAATACGGTGATTATGTCTGCAAAGCTGTAAATAAATTGGGTCAAGCTGAGGCTCGTGTTAATCTATTTGAAACTGTTATACCTGTATGCCCTCCCGCCTGTGGTCAAGCTTACTATGGTGATGCTGAACGTTTGGCAGCTACCTCTGTGGCTACAGTTGCCATTCTTTTGACAGCTCTCTTTGCCAGATAAACAGTTATTCCAATACGCCAGTGATTTAATTGTTAAATGAATGCTTAACATGAAAAAAAAATGAAAAAAAGTGATTAATAAAATATAGTTTATTTAAACGAACGATATTTAACGAAAGAGTACATACATTACACATTCCAATTAATCCTTTATATTTTTTTAAGGATTTTTTTTTTTAATGTCCATATTAAGTTAAAATTTTTTAAAGAAAAACAAAAAAGAAAACAATTATTGAACCCTTAACCCGTCCGTTAATGTATAAAATCTAAAAAGGACAACTTTTCATTATATATATATATACATACATATATTATAACAAAAAACATCAATGAATCTCCAGTCCTTTATCCACCAACTAGACTTGTCTTTACAAACGTACATCATATTTTTTACAAAAACTATCACAAAAACTATTTTTTAATATCACATTTAGAGTAGTAGTATTAACAAAAAAAAAATTGAAAATATTTTATATTTATAAAATAATTTATAAAATATTTTCAAAATAAATATTTTTCTTAATCTTAAGACTAGCAATGTAGAGTTTTTATAAAAAAAAAATTATACAAATTAATGTCAATTCATTTTGTCTGATAAAATAAAATTTTTGTAGTTGTTAAGTAAAAATTAAGAAAACTTCCCTTAAAAATAAAATCTTTATGAATATTCCAAATTTGTTCTTGTAGAAACAACAACAAATATTTTAAGTAAAACTAAATGTATATGTGTAGTTTTTATAACAAAACAAAAAATTAACAAAATAGAAATAAATAAGTCTTAAGTTTATGTAAAAGCCCCCTCAAGACCCAAAAAATTTATTTAAAATTGGGTGTAAATATAACTAAAAACAAAAATTAAATAATGTGTATGCCTCAATTTTATACAAAATTATATTAAATAAAATAAAAAAATATATATATAAATCTTGCATTTTATTTAAAAAAAATCATGAGAGTCCGATCACAGGGGAGATGTGTAAACATCTGGTAATAAATAAAATGTAGAAAACAGCGACAAAAAGGTTTATTACATATCATAATTTTTTCACCAAACAATCATGTCACACCGATTTGTCTTAATGCTCACATGTTACGCGTAAGATCTTACGCTCACATATTACGCTGTTTTTGTGATTGTATTGTGAATTAGAAATTTACCCCCCTGCGCGTTAACACATAAAAAAAAAATGGAGGGAAAATCTCTTAGGATTATTAATAATAAAATTATTGCTCTCATTGAATGTTAGTAAGATAACTAAAAAATTAAACATATCTTCGTTTTCTAATGGTGGTAACTTTGTGCAATTTAAAAAATTATGGGTCAATGGGAACAGAGTGTATAAGACGTTTATAGAGTAGGATATAAAAATAGCCAATAGTTACAACATAGGGTGATCTATGAAATTCAATCATAAAATAAAAAAATTGTATACATCTTTTTAACTTACAGATAACAGAGTAAATGAGAATCTTAGGTATCATTTTTACCAAAAATTTACTTTGGAACATTCATGTAGGACTTTTAACAACTAAATTGAGTGAAATAAATAATCTAGTCAGACTTGTTTGTTCTCGATATAAGGGACCTCATATTGAGACAGCTCTAAATATTTGCCGTTCATTACAGTTTATGGTTGGACTTCAAAACAAAATATTTCTCAACTTAATAACTCACTAAATAACTGTTTTGAAACTGCTTCTGGTTTACTCCGACCTACTCCTATTCATTTATTGCGATCGAAAGCAAAATTTTCAGACTTTCAAAACCTTTTGGAGAAGAGCTCTGTTAGTCTGGCGTACAAGTCTTCATGAGACATTATGGATACACCTTCACATCGACCTCCTTCTTATGAAATATAATATTTTTACTGAAAAAGAACAGCATTTCTTTACCACAGCAACCAATCACCCCTAATAGTGCTTGCACAATTGTTACGGTTGGTAACAGCTTCAGAGTGCTCAACAAAAAAATACCGATCCTGAATATTTTAAGCACTCAAACTCAATTCTCTATAATGATGGTTCATTCCACAACAATGGTGATACATCTTTTGCAATTGGTGTTACATCAGATTCCCAATTTGATATCTTTACTGAAGCTCGTTTGCCAGACAACTCAGGAATTTGACTGCTCAATTTGCGGCAATAAAGAGTGCCATTGGTTATGCAACTGAACATGGAGAAAGAACTCTAATTTGCGGGGATAGTCTTAGCGCCACTAGAGACTTCGCTGAGTCGATTCGGCATCACCTCGACGATAAATTGATATTTTCAACGACAACGACTTACATTATTTATTTTTTTCTGAATATACATGTCGAGAGTGTTGTGTCAAAATTTCAATTAAATTGGAGCAAAACTAACGAAGATCTAGCATTTCAAACTACCGGCCACATACGGTATATCGTATATAAATCAGTTTTTAAAAAACTTTAAATCACGAAGAGTTTTTTTTACCATTTTTCTCCATTTTTTAAAAACAAATTCACCGAACTTTTATAGCAAAAATTGTGTTTCTCACTTCAAAATGCTGACAAATATAACAAAAAAAAAATTAAAAAAAAAACATCTTCGTGATTACGTTGAGAAACATATCACGTTTTAAACGCATTTTGAGAGATTATTATGAAATAAATAATCGAACATTATTCATATCTTCAAAAAAAATATGAAAAAAACACCATTTTCGCCTTTAAAACCTTATTTAGACATTCAAATAAAAGTCATTTCACTTAAATTTTTATGTTGTATATCGTTGAACAGGCAAAGGCGTTTAAACTAATTCTTGAACAATCTAGTAAAAAAAATTTTTTTTAACAGGGCTGTAAAAGGAAGGAAGTAAAAACTTCATTATAATTTATAATAATTAATGTCAACTATTTTTATTGTCATATAGGTAGGGAGTCTTTCCCTTAGCCAAATTAGGTTTTAGAACTGTTCGTGATTGAAAATTATATAGAAAATTAAAAATGCGATCAAAAGCTTCACTGCGTTTGGTGTATGAACTTTTTAACATACACGAAAAAACAAATAAAAACAAGTAAGAAAATTATAGTCGGTCTAGACCGACTATACGATACCCTATACTATGCGTTTAGAGACCCTATCTCTCAGGCCCAACGAACTGGATATATAAATAAGCATAAACCAATTTTGAGTGGATTTTTATTAATTTTTTCGGCTGCAGATGTGAAAAAGTTCATATCGGATGCTATATCTATATGGGGACTATGCCCAAAAATGGACCGATCCTGACCATGTTTGGTAAAGTCTCTTGTATTTTGCAAAAATATATACAAATAAAATTTGAGAAGAAGCAGTGAAATATTTTTGTTTTTTGATAGATTTAAGTGAGGATCGGGAAGCAGCTCTATATGGGGCCTATGACTAAGAGTTGTCCAATAGGGATCTTTTTTGGACTACTGATTAATGGATGTAATATATACATACAAACCCAATTTGACTAAGATTTGTATGATAATTTGGATCTTATGGCAATATATGTTGATTTCATAGGGGTCATTTATATGGGGGCTAGGTCTGAACATGGACCGATTCTCACCAATTTCAATAGCGTTCATCCCATGGCCGATAAAAGATCAAATACCAAATTTCGTCAAAATATATTCATATTTGCGACCTGCAGTTTGATTACAAGCTTTACATGGACACACAGACGGACGGACGGACGGACATCGTTAAATCGAATCAGATAGTGATTCTGATTCGATCGATATATATGGGTGTAGGTCAAATATTTTTGGTTGTTACAAACAGCAGCACAAAGTCATTATACCCAAACCACATAGTGGTATAGGGTATCTTGTTATGTTAAATTCGGCTGTGCCGAATTTTTGATACCCTCCACCCAATATTAGGTACGGCCACCACTTTGAAACTATTGCCGATACTGAAACATTAAATCCGAAGACCAATTAAATTTAAAGTTTATTGGTTGTTTTGTTTGCCAATTTCTATTATAAAAAACAAGGATGCTTAAAAGAATTAATTCATTATTTTTTTTACTAGAGTAGTAAACCCCTAAGTACTTCATAGAACGCCAATGAAATTCATTATTTAACGCAGCCGGCATCATAATAATACAGAAATTTGATCCCTATACGCCTGTTTTGAGACCTTAGAAGTCATACGATAATTAAAAAAAAATTCGAATGATTCTTGGCTACAAATTATTTTTATTAAAAAAGGAAATTTTAAAATAATTTTATTTAATACAAAAATAATAACAAGTAAGAAAATTATAGTCGGTCTAGACCGACTATACGATACCCTATACCATGCGTTTAGAGACCCTATCTCCGAGGCCCAACTAATTGGATATAGAAAATAAGCATAAACCAAATTTTAGAGCGATTTTTATTAATTTTTTTGGCTGCAGATATGAACAAGTTCATATCGGATGCTATATCTATATGGGGACTAGGCCCCAAAATGGACCGATCCTGACCATGTTTGGTAAAGTCTCTTGTATTTTGCAAAAATATATAAAAACAAAATTTGAAAAGAATCCGTGCAATATTTTTGTTTTTTGATAGATTTAAGTGAAGATCGGAAAGCAGCTCTATATGGGGCCTATGACTAAGAGTTGTCCCATAGGGATCATTTTTGGACTAATAATTAATGGATGTAATAAACACATACAAACCCAATTTGACTAAGATTTATATGATAATTTGGATCTTATGGCAATTTATGTTGATTTCATAGGGGTAATTTGTATGGGGGCTAGGTCTGAACATGGACCGATTCTCACCAATTTCAATAGCGTTCATCCCATGGCCGATAAAAGCTTGTATACCAAATTTCATCAAAATATATTCATATTTGCGACCTGCAGTTTGATTACAAGCTTTACATGGACACACAGACGGACGGACGGACGGACGGACGGACGGACGGACGGACGGACATTGTTAAATCAACTCAGAAAGTGATTCTGATTCGATCGGTATAATTAAAGATGGGTCTAGGTCAAATATTTTTGGTTGTTACAAACAGCAGCACAAAGTCATTATACCCAAACCACATAGTGGTATAGGGTATAAAAACAGGTAAGAAACTAAAGAATGGAACTAAAATTTTTAATTTTTAGTTTTTAATTTTTAATTTTCAATTCTTAATTTGTAGTTTATAATTTTTAATTTTCAATTTAAAATTTTTAATTTTTTATTTAAAATTTTTAATTTTTAATCTTTAATTTTTAAATTTTCATTTTTCATTTTTGATTATTCATTTTTCAATTTTCATTTTTCATTTTCCAATTTTCATTTTTAATTTTTCATTTCGCCTTTTCCATTTTCCATTTTTCATTTTTAATTTTAAAATTTTTATTTTAAAATTTTTAATTTTTCAATTTTTATTTTTCATTTTCCATTTTTAATTTTTCAATTTTCAATTTTCATTCTTAATTTTTCATTTTCCATTTTTCATTTTGAGTTTCTCATTTTTAGTTTTTCATTTTTCATTTTCCGTCTTACATTTTCCATTTTTATACCCTATACCACTATGTGGTTTGGGTATAATGACTTTGTGCTGCTGTTTGTAACAACCAAAAATATTTGACCTTTAATTATACCGATCGAATCAGAATCTCTTTCTGAGTTGATTTAACAATGTCCGTCCGTCCGTCCGTCCGTCTGTGTGTCCATGTAAACCTTGTAATCAAACTGCAGGTCGCAAATATGAATATATTTTGATGAAATTTGGTATGTAAGCTTTTATCGGCCATGGGATGAACGCTATTGAAATTGGTGAAATTCGGTCCATGTTCAGACCTAGCCCCCATACAAATTACCCCTATGAAATCGACATAAATTGCCATAAGATCCAAATTGTCATATAGATCTTACTCAAATTGGGTTTGTATGCATTCATTACATCCATTAATGAGTAGTCCAAAAATGATCCCTTTGACCCCATATAGAGCTGCTTCCCGATCTTCACTTAAATCTATTAAAAAACAAAAATATTGCACTGATTCTTCTCAAATTTTGTTTGTATATATTTTTGCAAAATACAAGAGACTTTACCAAACATGATCAGGATCGGTCCATTTTTGGACCAAGTCCCTATATAGATATAGCATCCGATATGAACTTTTTCATATCTGCAGCCAAAAAATTTAATAAAAATCCCACTCAAATTTGGTTTTTGCTTATTTTCTATGTCCAGTTAGTTGGGCCTATGGGGTAGGGTCTCTAAACGCATGGTATAGGGTATCCTATAGTCGGTCTAGACCGACTATAATTTTCTTACTTGTTCATTTTGTGTTTCTCATTTTTAGTTTTTCATTTTTCATTTTCCGTTTTACATTTTCCACTTTTGTATTTAACATTTTCCATTTTTCAGTTTTCAGTATTCAATTTTTATTTTTCATATTCCATTTTTAATTTTTAATTTTAAATTTTTAGTTTTTAGTTTTTAATTTTTAATTTTTAATTATTAATTATTAATTTTTCATTTTTCATTTTTTATTTTCGAATTTTCATTTTTCATTTTCCGTTTTTAATTTTTCAATTTTCATTTTCCATTTTTCATTTTCCGTTTTCTATTTTTCATTTTTAGTTTTTCATTTTCCATTTTCCTTTTTTCATTTTTAATTTTTCATTTTTAATTTCTCATTTTTGATTTTTCATTTTTAATTTTCCATTTTTCATTTTGAGTTTTTGATATTTAATTTTTATTTTTAATTTTTATTAATTTTTAATTGCTTGGACCAATGTGACACGTGCAGTATTAATATACACACAACTGTAATGACTTATAACATATACACCATATCTTATTTTTTCAAGAGTTTTTTTAAAAGTTTCATTGACCCCTTTGACCGATTTTGACGATTTTAAATAGCAACTCCTTTGTGATGTTAAAAAACGATTTTATATAAAAACGAACGGTCCAGCTTAGATATTGACGGCGTGATCGTTATTTCCACAGAGACGGACAGACGGTCATCGATAAATCAAATTCCCTAGTTAGAATGATCAAGAAAATTTATGGTTTCGGGGTCTCCGGAATTTATTTCCATGTGTTACAAACGGAATGACAAACCTATATATACCCTCTGCCACTGAGGTGTGGAGGTTATAAAAATTATATACGGTTTAGAGTCTAGACCGACTATACGACACAATGCGTTTCGAGAGAGCGTCTTGGATCGAATTTTGCTGAGGCAATAACTGGATACAGAAAATAATCACAAATAAAAATTTGTGGCGTGCAGATAGAAAAATGTTTATATCTAATGTTATGGACCGATTATGACCACCATATTTAGTAAGCTCAGTTTATTTTTTTCAAAAATATATATAGACAAAATTTAAAAAAAAAATCTATACAATATTTTAGTTTTTTGATAGATTTAAGTGAATATCGGGAAGATGGGGACTATGAATAACATTGGTTTTACAGGGTTTATACCCATTGTTTTGAACATGCACAGATTTTCACCAATTTCAATAGTGTTCGTCCCATGGTCGATAAAAGCTTATATCTGTGGTCACAAGCACAAGAGAAAAATAACTTTTTATATAAATAAAATGGGGCATCATTACGACTTAGGTCAGAATGTTTTCATTAATAACTTTTTACTAAACAGTGTTAGAGAAATGGGGATTTCACGTAAATATAAAGCGTTTTTAGTAGAATATGATAGCATACATAACTCAATCGTATGGGGACTAGGTCGAAAAATGGAACGACGTGGAGCATATTTGGTAGTCACTTATTTTTTGAAAAAAATATACAAACCAAATTTAAGAAAAATCGGTACAATATTTTTGATTTTTATAGAATTAAGTGAAGATCGGGAAGCAGCTTTATATGGGGGCTATGGACTACTTATTAATGGGTGTAATAAACACACACAAACCAAATTTGACCGAGATCTATATGATCATGTGGATCTTATGGCAATTTAAGTCGATCTCATAGGATTCATTTGTATGGGTGGGGTCTGAACATGTACCGATTCACCAATTTCAAAAGCGTTCGTCCTATGGTGGACAAAAGCTTACATACCAAATTTCGTCAAAATATATTCATATTTGTGACCTGTACTTTGATTATAAGGTTTACATGGTCTCACAAACGGACGAACAAACATCGCTATATCGACTCAGGGAATGATTCCGAGTCGATCGGAATAATAGAAGATGGGTGTAGGTCAAATATAAGGTTGGTTGTTACAAACATCAGCACAAACTCATTATAAACAGACCACATAGTGGTGTAGGGTATAAAAGCTATTAAAGTTAGATCAATTTTACTAATAAAGCGGACATTTAAAATAGCACGCGCGAAAATACTCTACACAAAAATAAAATAAATATGTTTTTGGGAAAATTTTTTTATTTAAAAAGTTAATTAAGGTATCAATATAAAAAATGTATGTATTTTGTTAAGGATGGGACGAACAAAGCACTCAAATCTTGAATTTCGAAGATTTGTCCTTGTAACGGGAGATCCAAGAAGAGATACTTTTTTCAATAGCCTTTTTTTGACAGATCACGTGTTATTCGTGTCATGCTGTCATGTTATTTTTGTTTAGTATTGGTTGGCATTTCATCATGGAAAGACTTACGCCTGAACAACGTTTACAAATCGTTCAACTTTATTACGAAAATTCACGTTTTGTGAGCGTACTATTCGCAACACCATCACCCATCTTGAGACCCAGCATTCATTATTGGATAATATTCGACGGAATAGACCACGTCCAGCACGCAGTGAAGAAAATATAGCGACCGTAGCTGAGAGTGTACACGAAAACCGTGGAGAGTCGATTCGGCGCCGTTCGCAGCAACTCGGAATGATGTATGATGCCTGAAATTGAAGCTCGTGATCTCGGCGACATTTGGTTTCAACAAGACGGCGCCACTTCGCATCAATCAATGGATTTATTGAGAGAACACTTCGGTGAGCAGATAATTTCACGTTTTGGGCCGGTCGATTGGCCACCAAGATCGTGTGATATCACACCGTTAGACTTTTTCCTGTGGGGATATGTTAAGTCTAAAGTTTATGCGGACAATCCCGCTTTGATTCAGGCCTTGGAGCAAAACATCACGCGTGTCATTCGCCACTTACCAGTCGAAATGCTCGAACGAGTCATCGAAAATTGGACTCAACGGATGGACCATCTGAGACGTAGCCGCGGCTAACATTTGATAGACATAATCTTCAAAAAATAAATGCCAAAGAATGTTCTTTCAAATGATAATAAACATTCCCCATTAAATTTGAACTTTCTGTGTTTTTTTCTTTAAAAAACTAGGGAACCTCGAAATGGATCACCCTTTATATCTCAAACATAAGCTAACGTATACCGAAAAAGCCCAAAAAATTAAACGTTTCAGAAAGAAAGTGAATAATGCTATCAAACATTATGAAGAAACTAAAACCATAGATAACATATAAAAAAATTCGAAGACGACCGAAAGAACCATATCGCACCTTAAATACAAAAGTGACACAACTCAAAATTTTCAAATATTCAGGAGAGGCAAAAAACTGTATATGTAAAAATTATTGTATTATTTAAAAAAATTTGGTTTTATTATGAAAAATGTCCATTTTGAGGAAAGTTTTGCTATACTTTTTTGTTTTAATATATATTGTGTTTGTGGAAATCAAATATAATTTTGAGTTATGACTCTCTGACTGAAATTTTTTCATTTGACTAGTGATATTATCTCAAGTTGTGCCCCAGATATACCGGCATTTTTGATGTTACAGAAGATAGTTATGAGAAATAAATTTTTGCAGTAGTTAGAAATGTGTACTGTGAATTAATTTATGTAAAAAAGTCAATTTTGAAAAATTTTGAGTTGTGTCACTTTTGTATTTAAGGTGCGATATATGCTATAGTTCGAATATGCAAGGCGGATAACTTTTTGATTGCATTCAGAATTGGGGAACAAATTCAGGAAAAATTTTGCATCAATTTATTCACAAGCTAAGGATCATTAAAAAAAAAACCTGAAAATTTGTGGAATATTCTCGGATGAATCAAAATTCAATCGCTTCGGATCAGACAGAAAAGGCTATATGAGACGTAATCCAAATGCAGTATTTAATTCTATACACATTTTAAAAACGGTAAAACATGGGGGAGGATGAAAAGCTTCTCCTGGTATGAAGGGAGTCCAATTACGCGTATAGAGGGCACTATGGATCAAATATTATCAAAAACATTTTAGCGGACGTTTGTACAAGACAACCATCCTAAACATACCGCAAAGTCTGTACAAATATAGCTCAGTGAGAACAAAATCGATCGTCAATGCAGCGTCGCTCGCAGCAGTTATTAAAAAGAAACGTTATCCAACAAAGTTCCAGTCTAATTAAATAAAGAACTTTCACTATAGTTTTTTTAAAGGAAATAATAGGGGTTTTAAGTTTAAGGTATGACCTCCCATTAAAAAAAAAAATTTTTTTTTGAATTTTTTTTTCATAAATGTCTTCTAAAATCCTTTAAAAATAATGCCCTGAAAGGATTTTTTAAAATACGATTAATTTTTGGAGTTACAGAGCTATATATGTATATTAGGGTGGTCACAAAAAAAAAATATGCGAATAGATAGGTCATGAAATTTGATGGATTTTTTTTTTTCAACTTTAAGAAATTAATTAAAGCCAACATTTTGTTTTAGTCCCTATACCTGTAAGTACTCAGATATGAAGTATTGCTTTATAACCACCTTGTTAACCTATTAAGCATTGAGACCGAAAATGGAAAATTTTTTTGATAAAATTTTGAAAACTCCTTTTTCAAGTTTTGAAAAATTTTCTTAAACAAAATTTAGAAAATTGATCTAGCTCTTTAACGTCTTGTTAAATGCATATTAGAGATTAACTGTGTGAATTTTTAGGTAGATCCCTAACCCAGAATTTTTTGGCAAGGATTTTATTTTTGCGGGTTTCGAGAAAAATTGGATTTTTGTAAAATATTCTGTAAATGTATTATTTCTAAATATTTTGTATCCAAAATTCATTACTTGTCTACTTTTAAATGTAATATTTTATCTTAATAGCCTAAGGTTTCGGGAAAAAAATAATATGACCCCATTAACCCTTTTGGAATTGGGTTCACATATGACCCCAAGCTAATAAAAGACAATTTATTCAAAAAATTCAAATGTTTCGTAAGTGCTGTTGAATTTTTAGATGCGACGCTTATAATATAATAACCAAATGTGTAGAACTTCCGTTTCTAAAATTTGGGATAAATCCGAGAACGTTAACCCATTATTTGCCTAGGCCATCTTTGGATTTTAAGATATTTTTAAATAAAAATAACCGAAAACGAGTTTTCTATTAAGCTCGATGAAACCACTATTTAGAATTTAAGAAAAATAATTCGGTTAATTTTTATTTATTTAACCCTTCAGTGCTCCTGGGATCAAAATAATCAATTGTGATATATATTTGGTGCAATTATCTGCTTATTGCTCGCGAATATAAATTAAAGCAACTTTTAACCAATTTTGTTATAAAATTATTTTATGTATAAAAACTATCCATATTTTTCTAAATAAAATAAGAAGACTGTGGGCCCAAAGCTAATAAAAAACAATTTATTCAAAAGAATATGAAATATAAACTTAATTCTATTTATTTTGGTGTATTTAAGGATGATTAAGTGTGCGATTCAAATTGTTTTCTATAATCACTTACGACTTGCAATAAGTATTGCTTTTCTTTAATTTTAAATTAATTTTATATTTCATATTCTTTTGAAAAGGAGAAAATTCTACTTTTACGTAAAAAAAACCCAAAGTTGATAAATTGAAAAACGACTGAGCTACAGCACTTTTAAAAAACGTTATTTTTGTGGGATTGTAAGCTAGGACATACCTTAACTAATGTGTGCTATTTAATTTGTCGATCAAATTAAAAAAAATCTGAGAAATTTTTAATCATTTGTGGGTAACGAAAATATAAAAGGGTCTAAAAAATAGTGAAAAGAAATAAAATTGAGTGTGTTTTTATTTTTTTACGAAACGTGCTATTTCAAATGTCATCACTGTACCTACAAACGGACAGACAGATAGGCAGACAAAATTGATTCTAAATCGATCGGTATAGTAAAAGGTTGGGTTTAGGTCAAATATGTTTGGTCTGGTATAGGGTACAAATATCATGGTTTATAATACTTTTTTATGATCTATTAAAAATGCTAGCCATTTGGATATTTGCAAAAAATGTAAAGTGATATCCAAAATTATACACTTAAATACCTTTTTATGTTTATATATTACGATTGATATGCCTACATTTTTATCTTCATTGAAGCCTTGAATCTTGAAACGGTTGCTCTGTAAATAATAAAAAACGCATTGTTAAGAAATATAAATTTAAACAAGAAATTATAGTCGGTCTAGACCGACTATACGATACCCTATACCATGGTTTAGAGACCCTATCTCTTCCATCCAACTAATTCGATATAGAAAATAATTTGAGTGGCATTGTTAATTTTTTTTGGCTGCAGATATAAAAAAGTTCATATCAGGTGCTATATTTATATGGGGACTAGGTCGAAAAATGGACCATTCCTGAGCATATTTGGTAAAGTCACTAATATTTTGAAAAAATATACACAAACCAAATTTGAGAAAAATCTGTGCAATATTTTTGTCTGCTGATAGATTTAAGTGAAGATCGGAAAGCAGCTCTATATGGGGCCTATGACTAAGAATTGTCCTATAGGGATTATTTTTGGACTACTGATTAATTGATATAATAAACACATACAAACCCAATTTGACTGAGATCTATATGATAATTTGGATCTTATGGCAATTTATGACGATTTCATAGGGGTCATTTGTATGAGGACTAGGTCTCAACATGGACCGAATTTCAATAGCGTTCATCCAATGTCCGATAAATGCTTACATAATGTCCTATAAATGCTTCATCAAAATATATTCATATTTGCGACCTGTAGTTTGATTACAAGGTTTACATGGACACACACACGGACAGACGGACGGACTGATATCGCTAAATAGACTCTGAAAGTGATTCTGAGTCGATCGGTATAATAAAAGATGGGTATAGGTCAAATATTTTTGGTAGTTACAAACACCAGCACAAAATCATTATACCCAAACTACATAGTGGTATAGGGTATAAAAATTATTAATAAATTATTTTCCTTCAGTTTTGTATAAACCTTAACCCTTTCACGACCATAAGGAAACAGTGATTTTATATTGGTATATAGCGGTTTTTTTAGTCGATTTGGATATAAAATGAACTAATATAACAACAAAATCCAAAACATTTATTAAGATTTTATGGAATTTTATGGGAAATATTTTGCCCAATGTTTATGGATGAAAAGTAAGAAATTATTGCATTTTTATGAATGAATTTTGAACAAATTAATGTAAGTATAATAAAAAACGGAACAATATTGAATCATAATTAATTGTGATACTCAGCAAAACAATTTATTTTACTTGTGAAGCAGAGATGGACGTTGCACATAGCGCAAATGTTATGGTTATGCGTTCTGTTCTCTATAAGTTGTTTAGCACAATTTACACAACTTTTCATTTTATCGGCATGTTGTGTGCTGGTAAATTTCGCTTGATACCAATTTTTGCTTTAGCTCCTTGCTTTACAGTTGGCCGTGCTCTAAGTCTCGAAGTAAAATTATTTATTAGTTTTCTTCCTACAATTTGCCTTTATTCGAGACTGGTTAAAAGTGATCCCTCTACGCGCTTAGATTCATGTAATTTCGCGTATACTATATATGCATTGTTTAGTGCTATGTCCATCATATCAAGGAATAAACGTAAATATTTAATTTTTGCTTTTCGGACGACCTCATAACATACTTTACGCTGGTCCATGAGCTCGACACCGCCCATATATTTATTATAGCCCGTGACCACTTCAGGACAAACAACGTTTATTTTTTGAGCTGATTCTGACTGCCGGAAATACAAAATTGGTTAGCATGTGAACCGATTTCGTGTCCATCCATTTGATGAAAGAGATTCCTTGAAAACTTTCGGAATAAATGTCAGCTCTCTGCATGTTTTTATCCAGCGGCAGGCAAGGTCTTGGGTACAAATATTTTGCATCATTGTATTTTGCATCATTAAGTTATCGAAATAAAGTTCACAGCCAAGCCCTATTAGCTTCTGAGTCAAGTTAAGCACAACGGATTCACCCAAGCCGATTTCGATTTTTTTCCCGTATATAAGTCAAATTAAAAAAGATAATCTGTGGATGACTCAGCCTTGCACCACATTTTGAATCCCCATTTTATAGGCTTGCTTTTGGTGTATTGCTTCATCACTTTGTGGCCCTTGAATTTGATCATGTGCTCTCTTTGAATTGTTCATAGCATTTTGAAAACAATAATTGAAATGCTCAACGACTGGTCTTATTTTGTATGCTCTATTGCTTACTGATGATTTACAATCATTATTATAGAAGTGCAAATTTTGCCGTATTTATTCAAATCTTGTCCTATGCATAACGTTAGCAATAAAAGCGACACCCATATCTTCATCCGTAGACCAGTAATTTCGTAAAGTTGGCAAAACGTGGTAACTCATTACAAAATTCATTCCTAAGAACGCTATAATTTCATCTTGTTCAATACTAAACGATTTTCCGTTTTGTTCCGCATATCTTACGCTCTCCGGTATGATGATGGTAGATACTAGTATATCCAGTTTGGTGACAGCCAGAAAAATCTCCATTGGAGTCAACATATCATGTCTGCCAGAAAAAATGTTTATGCGACCGAATTCATAATCACTTTCATGGTATATATTAGGTATAAAAGAATTAATTGTACATCTAAAAGTAGGTTCCAGCTCGGTAGGAGGAACTGGATCGATATCAAAAGCTACATATTCATTATCTTCTTGAACTGCATTTTCGATTTCAACAACACTTGCATCATTTTCAACATCTTCTTCTAAAAAATTTAGATCTTCTTCATCTAGAAGAAGTTCATCTTCTCCATCACTATTATTCGCCATGAGCAATTGTAAGATCTCATTTTCACGTAAATGGAATTCTCTATGCCCTTTTCTACCCATAACTGTAATTAAAAACTAATATCGTGAAGATGTACAGCAAAACAAGATAAATATAATAGTAACACGAAAGACTCCACTTGTGGTCCATAGGGAAAGATTTTTCTCATGGAACAGAAATAAAAAATTGAACCACTTTGTCTCACATATTAATTTTTTTTTTTAATTTTTATCCTTCTATACTCACCAGGTAGTACTTATCAGTAATAAAACTCAGTAATAAAGCTTTACCAGCGATAAAACTAACCAAATCAAAAAAGCACGCAGTGGGCAAAAATTTTGGGATTCCCCGTCAATGATTTGAACATCTATTTTTTCAATGTTGTCAACTCTTAGCTTTTATATAATATTAATCAACTTTGATTTATGCCATCTAATTGTCAAATTGAATATAAAGTAAAAATAAGTTATAGTGCGTTTACATCTGAGGAAAATCTAGTAGATTTTAGTTGAAATCTATTTCAAAATCTATACCGTTTACATCTAACTTTTTTGACATTGTGTGAGATTTTGTTTCCACAACAATAAACAGCTGATTAAAATAAAACATATAAACTAGAAATACCAAAAATAAACAAAACAATAGGAAAATGGAACTATGCAAGAATTCTAAAGAGGAACAGATTTTATAATTATATTATGCATCAAAAATGAAATAAGCACAAACTGAAATAGAAATTTTGCGAAAAAATTTGTTAAATGTATTGTTTAAACAGCAAAAACAAATTCATTTTCCACAATTATTATTTAGCAGATTGGAATGTGCACATGTCAGTATTAAAAGTTATAACTTTTCAATTATTAAATATTTTTTTATTATAGAGTCGTAATTTTTCTGTTAATAATTAATATTTAATTTCCTTTTTATTCAACTGGTCTGCTTTTGTTTTTAAATGTCAATTTTTCAGTCACTTCGTTGTAATTTTCTACTACAATATTAAAAAACCACAGTTGTATCATTTGGTAGTGCCCAAGTTTGACAAGTTTTTGTGAGATTTTGCACAAATCTAGTAACGAGCTAGATTTGGTTTTGTATGGGAAATCTAGTAAAAATGAGCTAGATTTCGCTCGAAATCTCGTATATACTAGATTTTGCTAAGATGTAAACGCACTATTACTTTTATTATCAATTTAAGGTTTGTGAAAAATGTTTCCCATTGACGTGAAAGGGTTAATCAGCCAAATCAAAAACTATGGACTATGGAATACCTTAAGCCTTAAGTCTTAACAAATGTTCTCCAAGAGATTGAAAGCATAGGATACTAAAGTTTAAAAAATAAAATAATTTAGCAGTTCTAATATTTTTTCTTTTCATTTGCTTTTACATTGTTGAATTTTAATACATCCGAGTCGGTAGAAATATCTTCAAAAAATTTTTGAATATCTGCAAATATAAAATAATTTAATTAAATAAAAAACATGCATACATTTTAATATTTTAACTACCAAATAAACTAAGCCCAGTGTCTTTTTCTCTCCTTAAAAGGTATTGATTGAGGTTTGCTTTAAAAACCGCCCCAACAAACAAATATATAAACATTCCCTTAAAATTAGCATGCCAATCAATTAGTTCACTTCAAATAGTACTCAATTTACTTAATAGAATTGCCAGTAGTGGCCATACGAATATACATGGTAAGTTCTGCCTCATAATCAGCATATGATTGATTGTTAAACAATTTTGTGGATGGTATGAAGTGGCGCAAAGGATTCTCAATTAGAAAATCGTAAAATTTTGTCAATTTCTGTAAACAACGCAACGAATTCACAGAACAAACATCAATTTTATCCAAAATTTCAATAATACGATCATGTTGTTGTTTAGCTTTCTGTTTTAGCTCTTGTGGATCAACTGAAATGAAAAATAAATGTTTAAAAAACAAATCAAATGTTAAGTGGTTAAATTAGTTTCATCATTAAGTAAGCTAATTGTGAATATACAAAGTATTGCCTGCACATACCTAAAAATGTGTCCAAATTTAATTTCAAATCATTTGAATGTTGTGCTATTAAATCCGCCCACAAAATACGATTACGGACTTCCTGTAAAGCACCGAAGGGTGTCAATAAAACGCCCGGAGCTAACTGCACAGTTGAAGAGAGTTCTCGTGATTCGGTTATTAAAGGATTTGGTGATAAATAAAATGAACTGTTAAACAAAACAGAAGAAACAACGATAAAAACAAGAAATGTGACAGTGTTTTCATTTTCTTTTTAAATAATAAAAACAAATGCCTATTTACCATTCCTTGCTTATGCAAGATAAATGCTCCAATGCTATTTCACAAAATGTATTTATTTCCATAGTATGAGGCGGTAGTATTGAATTTTTCGATGCCTGCGGCATTAATGTCATATCTCCAGCTCCAAAACTGCGTTGCAAAGTTGAATTTTGTAAAGGGGATATGGTAGATTCAAAATCCAATTTTGTGCTACAAAATACATTATCATTACTCATCTCAAAACTGTCAACACCCAATAGCGATTGATTGTTACTGGTCAGCTTTAACTTGGTGGATAGAAAATTTGATTTAATATTTGATGCCGCTTCCAAATCATCCAATTGAAGTTGCATTATGTTTTTAGAGTATATTATTTTATCTTTAATTTGTGATAGCTGCATCATACCATACTGTAAACGGTTAACCGATGTACTGATTTCATCATAAACTTGTTTAATAGAACCGAGAAGAACCTTGAAGAAAAATTTGAAAAAAGAAAATATGTTTACTACATAAGTTTTTAAATGTTCGTTTTTAAATTTAAAGTTACTTCATGATTTGCCAAATGTTTTGTTGAATTGTCTATTTCCGCTTTCAGCAATTCAATTTGTTGTGTTAAATATTCATTTTCGCCTTTAGTAAAATTATGAGAATAATGTTGTATAACATAATTACGCATTACAGCTTCGTTGTGTTCCGATTCTGTATCAACATTAAATATTTTAACTTTCTCCAATAGTTTATCCTCAAAATCATAAAAAGCTTTAACATATTGTTCTTCCAAACGTTTACGTTCCTGGCAGGCAGACAAATATTTACCCACCAATGATAAAAAATCTGATTTTGTTTTCAATAAATTAAATTCAAAATTTGATAATGGTTCTCGACTGTTAACAGTAAAATGTGAATCATTATTGAAAGATTTATTCAAAGACATTATGTGTTGTAATTGCTCTTCTTTTAAACGCATTATGGTATTGAAGATTAAAAAATTTGGTATATTTGTGAATATATTCCGCAGATTTGACCATAATTGCTTTTTTGCATCTTGTAAATCTTGAACTGGAAAACAAATATTAAATATGAATAAAAATGGATAAATAAATGTAATTAAATTTTTACATAACTTACAGTTTGTATTATTTTCACAAAATATATAAAAATCGTCCAGTTCCTTAAGAGCCTTGTGTACAGCATCAGTAGCATTGTGTTCACTTTTATTTTCATTTGTTAAAACAACCGGCATCGTGAGTTTAATTATTTCTTTATTTTGTCTTTCTCTATCCAATTCTTTATCCAAAGCTTTGGATTTTAAATCCATTATATGGACTTTAGCTTCTAATAAATCACATTTATTTTCTAAATTGATATTTTGTATATCTAAAAATAATATATATTGATATGACTTAATTTTTATTAGTATAATAGTAAACATTTAATACTAGCAAAAAAAATTGTATGAATCGTGAATATGGAAATTACCAAAAAGGCTACATTTTTCGTTTCAGTATTTAGTTAAGCGAATTCATGCGGTGTTACTTACTTTTAGTTTCAATAGAAGCGGCCAGCACTTCATATTCTTTTTTACGTTCTTCATATCGTTCGACCAAATATTTTTGTTTCTTCTTCAGATCCTGTAATTTAAGATGTGTTTGCATTTCCTTAGGCAAAAAAGGGCGTTCAGATACCTAAAAAACAGGTTTTTTTTATCGAGTTTTAAAGAAAAAAATTAAATTAATTACATTCAATGATAACTATGAGATATATCTATAATATTAATAGGCTAGACGATGTCTTGTGACCGATGTTTTGTTCTACCGTTTTATCTCAATTTTGACCAAACGTATATTATTTGAAAGGTATTTCTTTTTAGCCGTTTTGCAGATTTACAGATTTTTAAATTTGTTACCTTATTTTGAGTAAATTGCATTTAAAGTTGCTACTAACACATACATAAAATTATACATATGCTATGTGTGTTTTATTTAATTTGTTTGTTAATGAGTTTGTTTTCTTCATTCACAATAATAATTAACCAAAATAGTGTTGGTTTGTGACTTGGCTAAGTTGAAAAATAAACTAGTCTAGAAATTGCACTCGAATTTCGAGCGCTGGAATCTGCTGGTATAATATTAATAGGCTAGGCGATTTTTTGTTACTGATGTTTAGTTCTACCGTTTTATCGCGATTTTGACCAAACGTATATTATTTGAAAGGTATTTCTTTTTAGCTGTTCACCAGATTTACAGATTTTAAAATTTGTTCCCTTATTTTGAGTAAATTGCTAGTTGCTACTAACACATACATAAAATTATACATATGCTATGTGTGTGTTTATTAAATTTGTTAATGTGTTTGTTAATGAGTTTGTTTTCTTCATTCACATTCACACATTGGTTTGTGAATTGGCTAAGTTGAAAAATAAACTTGTCTAGAAATTGCAATCGAATTTCGAGTGCTGGAATCTGCTAGTAATAATAAATGTATACTTTAATATAGATTGGTGGCAAAATGTTTTTTTTTTTATAAAAATAGAATTGAGAGCAGCTTAAACGATAATGGACTGAAACAAATCTTAAGCGATTATAAACGGAAAACAAAACATTCTAATACTGTAATTGATTATGTTATAACAAATAGCCATAATGTGACGTTAGAAAATATTTGCAATTATAATATATCAGATCACGAATCATCTATATATATAAAAGAGTTGCGAGACTGATTCATCATCGCCCAGGCCAAACCCTACGAGTCAGAAACTTGGAATTTAGATTGTAGATTCCCCTATCGGCGTAAAGATCCACTAAGAAGGTATTTTTAGAAATTCGTACACTAAGGGCTAAAAAGGGGAAAATGGTAAAAAATTGATCTAGGAATATGAAAATTTGTGTGCAGATTCCATCCGAAAAACAAACATTAGCTCAGGATTAATTTTTTCGAAATTCGGCCACTTGAGGGGCAAAATGGCCAAAAAGAGTAAAAATGGCATATCTTTGTATTTAACATATTTATCTAATGCAATTTCTAGGCAACTTTATTTCTCAATTTAGCCAATTCACAAACCAACACTTTTTAGTTTATTATTATTGTGAATGAAGATAACAAACTCATTAACCAACACATTAAAAATGTAATAAACACACACATAGCATATGTATACTTTTATGTATGTGTTAGTAGCAACTTTAAACGCAATTTACTCAAAATATATGAAGGTTAATTTTTAGTTCCCTTTTTAAGCAATATGCGGGCACGGAGGAGTGTGAAAATTGGCATAGTTGTAGTTCATATGGAGGAGAAGCTGACAATGATAAAATTTATGTTTAATCTGTCTTAAAAATATATTAAATTAAATAAAATAAAATATTTATAATAATTCGTTACACCCTGTTAATGCGAATGTTTTATATTATATTTCTGTGTTGAATTGCGAATTGCTAAAATTGATTAACATACCTTTAGGCTCATTTAAATATTCATAAATTGTTTTATAAATATAGATTAAAAAACATTGGAAGACAAAAATTTAATAAAAAAAAATAATATTTCCTAGAATTTACTAGTTTATAAAAATATTCAAAATACAAAACATAAACCAGTAATAACTGTATAAAACTATTTAATTTTACAATTTCGAAGAAAGAAAACAAAAATCATTTAACAATTTCACACATTTAAACAATTTCTTAAACATTGAAGAAGTGGTTTTGTTAAAATATCTCCACTCTGCTCCATGGTATTTACAAAATTATGTTGAAATTCAGCATTAATAAATTTCTCTGGAATGAAGTACAGGATTTGTAGTAAGTACTAATTTTCTTCAATTTTATTGAAAATTTTATTTAAAAAACCTTTCACATGCTTCAATATACTTAGGCTTCTGTAGTTGACAATGCAACCGTTCGTTGTTGTTGTGATCGCCATGATATAGTACAATTTCCTAATTATGTCACCATTCCTGAAATTTGTCTTCATTACATCCCACATCTCCAGCATAATCAGAATCAGAATCAGAATCTATAATATTAATAGGCTAGGCGATTTCTTGTGACTGATGTTTTGTTTTACCATTTTACCCCGATATTATTTGAAAGGTATTTCTTCTTAGCCGATTTGCAGATTTACAGATTTTAAAATTTTTTCCTTTATTTTGAGTAACTTGCATTTTAAGTTGCTACTAACACATACATAAAATTATACAATGCTATGTGTGTGTTTATTAAATTTGTTAATGTGTTTGTAATAAAAATGAGTTTGTTTTTTGTGTTGATTTGTGAATTGGCTATAATTGATTAGCATACTTTTAGGGTCTTTATTTAATGAAAAAATAAAATTTCCTAGAATTTGCGCTCGAATTTCGAGGGCTCGAATCTGCTAGTAAGTATTTAAGATTAGTTTAGTTGAAATATTGATATATTTTTAAAAGAAAGATTTAAGATATTTATTGTTCAATATCACAATTAAAGATGTTTATTGTTTAATATTACAATTGAGAAAAATCATTTTTTAAATAAAATATTTTGAAACTCAAATTCCATAATTTTAAAACTAATATGATTTTATAAAAATTAAGAATATTAAAGTAGAAAATAACAAAGTATAAAACAAATAAAAATACAAAGGTTTAATTCACATATTAAGAAAGACCCTACAATTAGTTCTTCTTTCTTGGAGTATCATAAGCCATAAGTCATGGTACCATTAAGATATCTTAAAATTCTTATTGTTGCATTTATGTGTTTGACATGGATTTTCCATAAATCTGCTTAGCACGCCAACACACCAGCATATATCTACATTATTGAAATATAAAATGTTTTAAGTGTTTCACAAAACTTACTGTTAAAACACAGTATTGTCTGTTTTACCCCTTTTAGAGTTCTCGAAAAAAACTTTTTGGAAACTTTTGCATATCCATGTAGTTGACTCATAGAAATTTCTTCTAATAATTTGCTGTCTTATTGTCAATAGCTAGTATCAATCAAATTGAATCATACTTTACAACTAGACTGAAAGTTTCTTCGTAATCCAAACCATATTCTTCAGTAAAACTGCGAGCCACTAATCGTGAATAGAACCATTTGAATTTGATTTTATTTTATATATCCACCTACAATCAATAAGTATTCTACCTTTTAGTAAATCACACAGAATCCAATATTTTTAAGAAGTGCACTATATTCTTCATCTATAGCTTCTTTCCATTTGTTTGCATTGTTAGATATCATGTTTATGGATTTTACGAGTAGGCTCTTCTTCTTGCATAACAGATAAAAATAAACCATTTTTTTAATTAGATCTGAAATTATATATTATACATAGAATTTGTAGTTCTGTAGCAATATTCGAAGAATTTATTTCCAATGATAACTCCGAATCATTTTGATTATAATTCACATAAACTCTGTGTGATCAGTATGTTGATTAGAATTTATTTCATTACTCATTTATTTAGATAATATTTTACAAATAAATTTATAAAATATCAATTAAAGACAAATGAAAGTTTTTAATTCAATTGTAGGTCGTAGTGTTTAAAAAAGAATTTTGATATAATATAATTTTGATCACTATTGTGATGACTCAAAAAAACTTCTGCATATCCGATAGATATTCGTCGAACTCACAGTCCAAAATCTTCTCCAGTGGATATCCAACTCTAAAGGCCAAGTTAGCCACACGTTGTTAAAATGTATCCGTACGTAAATGTAACGTTGGCATTTAGTGTAGTTATAGAACGAAAAAAACGATCCAGCATGTTGCTGTGTAAAATTAACCAAACTTCCATTTTGATTTTTCATCAGAGCCCTAGTGGCGCTTAGGCTGTCCGTGCATATAAAATTGGCACTCCTGAGTTCAACAGCATGTTCAATGGCACATTTAATAGCAGCAATTACGGCAGTGATAGATAGACGTATATTTTTTACAGTTTCAAAATGAGTTGGCGATAATTGAATGACTATAGCAAAAGTTGTAGTACCACAGCGAAAAGATCCATCTGTGTAATATATAATGCTTGGAGAAAAATGCGTAATTTTTTCGCAAATAATCTTTTGAAACAGGTTGGATTGGTTTCATTTTTTTTAAATTTTTGTAAGCTGTCATCTATTTTGATATTGCGACCTCATTTCTTGACTCATTTCTAAGAGACACGATGGGCGTTGGCCTTAAAGATCTGTAGCCGTCCTAAAGCAGTTGTTAATTAAGGTATTAAGCTTTGTAATGTTCTTTTTAGAGGTCCAACCATAAACCGTAATTACATGAAGAAGGACACCAGTTGTCAACGAACGACAAATATCTAAGGCAATCTCGATGTGAGGCCCCTTGTTACGAGAACAATTTAATTTAAGATTATTTATTTTGCTTAATTTTGTAGACAAACATTTAATATGATGATTCCAGAGTAAATTTTTAGTAAATTGAGTGCCTAAAATCCTCATTTGTTATAAAAGTTGAATATTAGCTTTTCTGATACAAAGTACATCAGCGTTACAAAATACATCGTCATTATTTTCAAAAAAAAAAAAAAAATTTGTAAAAAAAAAAAAAATGTAATAATAATTTTAAAATATAACGAACAGTCTTTATTGACAGTTGTGTTTTTAACTTGACGTTTAACACAAAATATTACGTACGTTTATGGATACTAGCAGATTCCAGCGCTCGAAATTCGAGTGCAATTTCTAGGCAGCTTTATTTTTCAACTTAGCCAATTCACAAACCAACACTTTTATGATTTATTATTATTGTGAATGAAGATAACAAACTCATTAACAAACACATTAACAAATTTAATAAAACACACATATCATATGTATAATTTTATGTATGTGTTAGCAGCAACTTTAAATGCAATTTACTCAAAATAAAGGAAAAAATTTAAAATTCTGTAAATCTGCAAAACGGCTAAAAGAAATACCTTTCATATAATATATGTTTGGTCAAATAGGGATAAAACGGTAGAGCAAAACATCGTTCACAAGAAATCGCCTAGCCTATTAATATTATAGATTTGAATTTTATTCTCATTACTAAAATATACTCGGTGCCCTTTTACAAACATTTATATCGGAACCAAAAATACTACTTTTCTGGTCTTTTCATCACACATCTGTCTGATTTGCTTATGAAATTTAATATCAAATACTTTTGATAAACCACAATTCATAAGATTTATTTTTAACTGAACTAGTTCCTGTTCTGTTTAGAACATAAGCAACCTGATGAACTGCTTCTACCCATTATATTTCACTCAATCCTTTTGTATCAGACTTCTTTCCAAGTCTATTGTGGTACATATTTTATTTTTAAATATTTGTTCAACATTATTCATAAACTCAGATCCAAATGTGTTTTTTTCTTTAGCATATTTATAAATTTTTTTATTTATATTCAAAAACATTTTTCTTTTTTTTTTGTAAAAAATATACGCGTTTAATAAAAAAAAAAATATTTATAACCACTTAAAGATAACTGCTACGTGGGACCACAAATATCGGCGTCCATTTACCTAAAATTTTCGCTCTGTAGATGAAGTAAAAAGCAAGCGATTTCTTGCATTTAAATTATTAATTTGCAAAATATCTTAAACGTGTTTTATGTTTTGATATACTAATTTGGTTTGCTTCCGAGAAAATATTAGATAACCTGAGACATGTTTCTCGGTCAGTACTCTCTCCCTAATCTCCATTGGGTATGTAATGGTTGTTTAAGGAGGACTATAAGTCGTAATATCCCGGCATAACGTTGACTTACCCCACGACATTAAATTTTAAACCCCCAAATAACATTCTTACCGGCACCACTTGACCTTTAATTTTTTTCAATTTATATATTAATATATTCTCCTTGACATCCTGAACTTCTTGGCGAGGACATACACGTCGCATTAGATTGCAAAAAAAATCCCTTTGACGAGATTTAAAAACACTAGAGAAAATTTTGGTTGGTAATTAAAACGTTGACATAGTAATACTTTTTGGTTTAACCTACGATTTCAAGGCATCTTCACTGGGCATTGCAACGGGAGGGCAACCTAACTTTGTGGCCCAAACACGAAATAATTCTATATCATCTTCAATAGGCATTTTATTTAAAGTAGTTTATATAAGCAACACAAATTATATATAGACCGTCACAAGCAACCTCACAAAACAAGAACACAATAAAAATATTGACTAATAATTTTATTCAAACATGGCCGCTTAAATAAAATAAATGCTGCCAAGTTGCATAACATTATCTCAACAAAGATGCCATACCTTGAATATTTAAGTTTGCTACTCGTAACACAGATGTCGCTGATGTAATTTTCAAAATTTAAATCAAGAATTTATAAAACAATTAAAATATAATGCCAGAACCATTCATAATCATTCTAATAAGTAAAAAGAAAATTACGCGAAAAATATTTGAAATCTTAATAAGTATACCTTTAATAAAAGTCATTGATTTTATTTCCTATTTTATTAGAATAAACTATTGAAATATGTGTATTTAAGAAATATTCACATAGACAAAAAGGGTTTGTTTAGGGATTATAAAAGGTTGTGAAATTTTCTGCTATATTTTGTTTTGTTTTCATTAGGGGTAAGTCATTACAAGTCTTCCATATATGTATATTCATTTTAATAACGTTTTTATCAGGTTTTTTATGCTATGTTCAGACGGACAGCAAGATTCGAGAATCGTTCTCTCATTCACGGTTCGCGCCCCAATCATCATTGAACCTACATGATTCGCCACACAAAATTTTGAGAGCGAACCAACTTGGTTCATTTTGAATCTAATTACGAACCATGAAAAATATACTGTAATCTCCAATTTTGATAGAAAATTATCGCTAGTTTATCTGAACTAGCTGTCAAAAATATATAAACAAAGAAAAAACAAAAAATTAATGAGTGCAACAAAATAAAAACATTTAACAAATAAAAAGTACATATTAACATATATACATTCAAATGAAAATGGAAGAAATGAAAAAGTGAAACGTAAAGTGTAGAAGGATGTCTTCATATATTTGCACAAAAAATATTAACGTCAAAGCGAAACAAGAACACTCGTCTGAACACCAAGGTTCGCAATTGTGATTCAGAGCGAATCAAGTGGTTCATTTTGCCGTCTGAACATGCTATAAGTCGGCGATCACACAAGGCAATTTTTATTGCGCAACTTTTTGGCAATTCTCTTTTGATATTTCTTTTATGTCCACACACGACAATTTCTTCGGCAATTTTACTGTTTTGTTTTGTTTTTATTCTCTTATAATTTGACATTTGTGCTCTAGTCGTAAAGAACAATAATAAAATTAAATACATACATACATAAATTAATTTAATTGGTTTTGTTGAAAAATGAATTCAAAAGAAAAAGGCCGTTTTAAAGGCCATTTTAATAAAGTAAACAATAATTACGAATTATTCACACCAAGAAGCGAAACACCGAATGAAAAGAAATGTCAAATATTCAACAAAAAAAAAAGCGAATGAGAGAATTGCTTGAAATAGCCGAGAACCGGCAATTATTTTTCCCTTTTTATTCCCTCACCACAAACATCAACAAACTCAAGAATTGCGCAACAAAAATTGCCTTGTGTGAACTCGGGCTAAGCAAGCGCAAAAAAAGTGGTGCCAAATCTGGCATTATGCTGTCAGCTTGTTACTATCCCAGTGCTGCCAAATTATTTTAAAATTCGACAGATGGTCTCTACTGCTTTTGACAGAGCGCGCATTTTTTTACTACGCTATCATGCAAATGTCAAACGTATTTTCCTCGAATTTTTTCATTCAAAATTTTCTTGCATTGCTCCAGAGGACTGAAGATGAATTTTATGGTGATACAAATTACAAAATAATAAATAAAACGAGTTAAAGTGGTGCTAAATTATTGAAAATATGAATTACATACAGAAGTTCTTCAGCAGACAACAGGGAATTTGTGAGTATTAGATAAATTGAAAAAAGTAAACAGAAGAAAAGCTTAAAAAGAGTGGAGGGGTCTTGTAGAAAATACATATTTGGCGGTTTAATGAAGAAATTTTTGGCTCCAAAACTCCCCCTCTTTCTTTTAACAAGGCGGGAAATGGTAGATTAGAAAAACCATAAAAAATGTTATCCCAAAGAGAGTGTTTTAAAGCGATGAATTTTTGTGCCAGTTCATGAAAATGCTGATACAGCTTATGATAATGTTTACTTTATTGTTATTACACATTAATTTTGTTCTGTTTTCTTTTGCAGCGAATGACCTGAGCTATGACTTTGCTTTAAAACGTTTATGTGTGGCAAAAGAGGACAGTTGGCGTGGCATTTTACCCTCTAACTACAGTTCAGATTTTAATCCGGAACCACCCATCTTTGCTGCGAAATTTGCCAGTTGTGAGGGCTACCGGCATATATTGGCTATAGCCAATGAAGATGGCAAAATAGGTTTGCAAGACACCACCAAACGTAACTATGAACTAGAGGAAAAGGCTTTAACTGCACCCCAATGTCATTACAATGCTGTATTTGACTTGGAGTGGGCGCCGGGACAAATGCGTTTCGTTTCTGCTTCTGGTGATCATACCGCTCGTCTTTGGGAAGTTTCCAATAGTGAAATATTGGCCGTGCGTAATTTTGTCGGCCATACACGCTCTGTTAAAACGGCAGCGTTTCGTAAAAATGATTCTTCAGTATTTGCAACGGGTGGCAGAGATGGTGCTATAATTATTTGGGATACAAGAGCCAATTTAAATATCGATATGACACCTAGAGCGGATAATTGTATATATAGTGGACACGTCGGTGGACCCGGTACGCCAGTGTCGCAGAGGAAACGTTCCCGTACACCTAAAATGCCACCAAATACGACATCAAGCAGTATTACGGGATTGGCTTTTCAAGTGAGTACTGCGAGATTTATTCTTATAAAGAAAAACTGTTTGCGTTTAAATTGTCTTTCAAAAATATATCTAACTTCTTTTTTATAGGATGAAAACACTTTAATATCCTGTGGTGCTGGTGATGGTATTATCAAAGTTTGGGATCTAAGACGTAACTATAGTACCTACAAAAAAGAACCTCATCCAAAACATAGTTTACCTTATGCGGGAGCATCGACATTTAAAGGTTTTACCAACCTAATAGTAGATGATTCTGGTAGTCGTTTATTTGCCAATTGTATGGATAACACCATCTATTGTTATAATTTACATTCGTATTCACCAAAGCCTTTGGCACGTTATCGTGGCCTATTAAATAGTACCTTTTATATAAAATCTTGCCTTAGTCCAGATGGAAAATATTTATTAAGTGGCAGTTCAGATGAGAAAGCTTATATATGGAATTTAGATTATCCGGAAGAGCCGTTGGTGGGTTTATCGGGTCATACGGTAGAGGTGACTTGTGTGGCTTGGGGCTGTACCCATGACAGACCGATTGTAACATGTAGTGATGATGCTAGACATAAAATATGGCGTATAGGTCCCGAAGAGTTATCATCCTCAAATATAGCTGAGAATTATAGAGGCCAAGCGGAATACATTAGGCACTTCTCAAAACCAGCTACCCACAGCGCTTCAACACATAAATATAATTTAAGAGATTTGGAAAGCACACCAAGATCTTTAAAGCGATTGGTAGAACAAAATGAACGAACACCAAATACGGTAGAAAAAGTATCAACCAAACGTAGTTTCTTAGAAATGCTGGGTTGTGCAGCGTCTAATCAATCGGGTGAGGATAATGACGAAATGGAAGCGCAAGAACCGAAAAGACAAAAACCTCTAGAAACTAAAGGAAGAAGACTTTTTAGTCCTTGTCCTTCGAATGCATGTGTTCCCTCTACTAGTAAAGCAGCTGTTTTATCTGCGAGAAATATATTTAAACAGCTAACAAGTATACCAGAAGAACGTAACGTCACAACAACAGCAAAATGTATAATAAGTCCCTTAACACATCTTGAAAACCTGAATAATGATTCTAATCAAGAAAACACGCAGCAAAGTACAGTCTTACAAACACCTCCGTCAAGTGGAAGCGGCTCCTCGAAAATGTTAAATACCATGACAACGCCATCTCCCTTGGCAGAAAGACGGTCAGGTTTTGAAACTAATCTTTCGGTCGCTTCTTTCACTTCACCACCCTCAACAAGTTTACAAGCTGGCCTTATACACTCACACACACAACCTCTGTCTGCCATGATCTATTCACCCACTTCAAATTTACCCAATTATGTATTAGATGGTGAGGCTCCTCACTTGGGTATCATGTCACCAAAACGTAAACTTAAAGATAAAGTAGATTGGTTGACAAAAATACGTAAACAGAAATTGATGAGCTCATGTCGAGGGACATCGTTAACTGAAAAAATGCAAGAGCATCAGCATAACTACCCTGCCAATGGCACACATAGCAGCACAGATGATATTAATGGTGGTGGTGGTGGTGTTAGTACAGTTACACAAGTATCTTCACCACGTTTGCAAAGTCTTCGGCAATCTGAAAGTAGTCCCAGGTCAACATCATCACCTCGAAGAAGATTATCACAAAATCATATGTCATCACCCTCTTCTGCCTCGGCGCATCCTCAACAGCCGCGCACCCCCACCTCAAGTCGAAGAAATAGCGAAACAACTCTTCTAAGATTCTTTAGTGTACAAAATCAAAATTCTTCTTCCTCATCTAACCGTCAACAAACATTGACATTATCTGCTGCCGATGTCGGAGAAATGAGACCATTATCTCCACCTCTAAACATTTCATCCCATAATAACCATTCATCTTCTAATATCTCAACTAACACTAACACAACAACGTCTTCTTTACATACACCGGCCTCTACAGCCACCACCTAAACTGAGTGATTTACTTTTTCTTTTTAATTTTATTTTTTTTTTTTTAATTATTTTTCTCTCATTTTTATTTTGTTTAATAAACGTTGTTTTCTTTTTAAGATTTCACGTTAATTTAATTTTTTTTTTTTTAATTTTAATTTTTTTGTTTAGTTTTAATACATTTTTGTATATTATTTAGTAGTTAAGCTTAATATAATTGAATTCTTTAAAATATTTTTTTACAAGAAATTCTACAACTAAGAATTTGAAATTTAAAATTTTTATGGTTTATTTTTAACAAAAAATTGGCAACCAATTTTTTTTTTGTTTCAGAAATCTAACCGTTAAATTTGTGTTAAAAATGGTTTTGAAAAAATAAAGACTTATAAAATTATTTATAAACATAAACAAAATTAGCGATTTTTTGTTCAATGTACATTGTATCATTTTCATTTCTGAATAGAAAATCCGCACATTTTTTAAATTTTATAAAAAGAGTATTTTTTTATTTTCTAAATAAAATGCAATCATGTTTTGTGCATTCCTCGAAAGGTCTATAAGTATCATCCTCGTAAAATACAAACAATGACCTACAAGCAAATGCATTTTTAGGCAGAAAAAAGTATTTTTAGTTATTTTTTTCATATCGACTACATAGCTGGGGGGGGTTATTATGTAATTCGATTCGAATGAAAAAATTTACGAATTCGTACAAATTGTACTTTGTAGCACGCTTTCGTATTATTATTTCCATTTCAATTTTCGAAAGGAAATTCCTTTCGAAAATATTTTCGTTTCCAATCGAATTACATAATAACCCCCCTGAACTTTGGTTTCAAAATAATTTTCTTGCATATTAGAAAATTTTTTTTACACCAAAAAAAATTCTTCCTGGTTTCACTTTTCGTGTATAAAAGTGAATTACAGAACATCGGTGAACGTATTGAAACTTAAAAATACAAACTATTTTTAATTTACAAATAGAGGTTAGTTCATACGAAAGTACAAATTTTATCGAATTGTAATTACCCCAGGTGATCCCAAATTAAATCTCTTTTTGTCCTTTGGAGCTTAGTTTTATATATTTATAATATATTTATCTTACATTCTTCAAAAGAAACTTTCAATAGTTTTTATGTAAAACCTTTAAACTTTTAACTTTTTCATTTTATTTACATCTAGATTTGGTATGACATCAATTTGATTTATAATCCTAAACATATAACGGGCAACACCAAATAATAAAACGAAATGACATAAATGTAAAGCAAAACTCGAAAAATAAGTACTGGGATAGGTATTCCAACAGAATTCTATAAGTCCCAAAATAAGAAAACGAAAACCTACACCAAAATTGGTTGACCATGCTAAATATGGTAGGGAATGGAAATACCATACGTAGAATTGATAATGTAAAGAACGGGCACATAAAACACCAATGAAATTGCAAAGGAAAAAAGGCAGTAACGCCAACTGGATGCATTGATCAAATTCTACTGAAACTTCATCTACCGTATGTGTAGTAGCATTTCGGTTTTCCATGTTATCTTTAATAGGACCTTTAAGACCAGTAGATTTTTGTAAACCTTTTTCAAAACTGTGTAGAAAAGCTTTTTGATCAGCTGAAAGTTTTTCTTCCTCTTTACTTTCTTTGGTGGTAGACTTTTTGGACGAAGACTTTTTGGATTTTATGCGTTTAATTTCGTTCAACTTTTTATTCTGTTCCTCTAGTTGAGGCTGAAATTGGCGTTGCAATTCCCTAAGGCGGACATAATTTTTAAAATAGATTATTGTGGGTTTAGCAAACACCAACAGCAATAGAAGATGTAATCCCAATAAAGCCAAATGAAAATATCCATTTTCAAAGAATTCTTTAGGTAAAAATCTATAATTAACCGTCCATTTGTGTTCAAATACACGGCCCAGATCGAAACTACCTTTAAAATACTGCCAGGGATATGTCAACAAAAAGGGTAAACCTAATAATAATTGCAAAATACCGCATATAGCCAACTGCATAATCGTCTTCAATAAGCCCAAATTGATTATATAGAACAAAAGTAAGGCTGGCGCAAATAAAAGAATATTCATTTTACATCCTACACCCAAACTAAAGCATATACTACCCCACGACCAACGACGATCCATAAATAGATTTAGGGCGGCATATAGGAAGAGTATGGCAACAGGATCGTTGAATAGTCGCAATATATAAATTGAATGAATGCGATATGATGTGAAGGCACTGATTACTAAGACATATGGCCGTACTCTGCGACTCTTGGAATAGAGTCGTAAAACCAGCCACATTTGTAGTAAATAGATGATACTAAAGACATATTGAGCCAATCGTATATTTTGTCCATGGGAAGTGATGATATATAACGCAGAATAGATGTAAACGAAAGCAGCAGGATAAACCAAAGGTCCAGTATCACCTAAAAATAATAAAAATATGGAAATTTTAGTTTTTCTATTATAACATCACAAATAATAATACTCTAATATAGTTTTTTGGCCATTCGATAAGTTATATTTTATATTTCAATTATGCTAGTAAGGCCTATATATTTACAATGTTAATAAAAGGTGTTTTTCTTATTGCATTTTTCCCAACGTTTCGTCAATTTTTTGTTGACCTTTTCTAGGAACGTAGTAACATGATATTTTCTTATTTGAATTTACACACAACATAAAACAAAAATTACATTGAACATAAAATTTTGAATTTAAACAAAATTTTGTTTATAAACAGAGTTGAAGTATAAATAGCGTCGCTAGTAGCAAGCGAGTTGCTTATAATACCATACAATGATATCTCTAGCGGCCAAAGAACAGACACGATTTTCAATTGATGCGAGAAATTCTAATGTGTTTGTTTAAAAATCGCTTGACTTGCATTACTCGTGCTTCTAGCATGACTCGCAGGGAGGTAATAACCTCCCTGCTCTTTCTACTTGTTGTTAATAGGTTAATTTTGTGTAACAACGGCAAAATGTCATTGTGAATGTTTATCTGTCAATTATTTTTTTCGCTGAAGAAGCATGGAGGTTACGGCATTTCATCAGCTGTACGTTTTGTGATAGAAATTTCTGCGAAGAAACTGTAATAATTCTCACATAAAGATGATGGCTTGTAATCGTTTGAATTTACATCTGTTACGCAAAGTATCAATTAAAAGTTTACCACAATCGTCCTTACTAACAATCGAAAATGTAGTAAGTACAAGACAACCGGCAAAATCTCTTGCCAATTTAAGTTTTATTCAAGGAAATTTGTTAACATTACGACAAGGGGCTATGCAAGAACAAGCACACCAACAACAGCAAGCGAAACGTAATTTTCAGACTTCTAGAGCAGTTAGTGCAAAAGATTACTATCAAACTCTGGGCGTAGCTAAAAATGCTTCAGCTAAGGAAATAAAAAAGGCCTACTATCAATTGGCTAAAAAATACCATCCGGATACAAACAAAGATGATCCAGATGCTGGTAAGAAATTTCAAGAAGTTTCCGAAGCCTACGAAGTATTAAGTGATGACACTAAGCGCCGAGAATTTGATACATATGGCCAAACATCGGAAAATATGGGCAGACAAGGTGGCGGCGGAGGATTTGCTGGTCAAGGGCCTCAAGGTTTTTCACAAAATTGGCAATTTAGATCGACTATAGATCCAGAGGAGCTATTTCGTAAGATTTTTGGAGAAGGAAATTTTCGTTCAAATTCTTTCGATGATTTTGCTGAGTCGCAATATGGTTTTGGTCGTTCCCAGGAAATGGTTATGGACATAACTTTTGCTCAAGCCGCCCGGGGTATAAATAAAGACATAAATGTTAATGTGGTGGATACTTGCCATAAATGTAATGGCTCTAAATGTGAACCGGGTACAAAACCCGGTAAATGTCAATATTGCAATGGTACCGGCATGGAAACTATATCGACCGGTCCCTTTGTTATGCGTTCCACTTGTCGTTATTGTCAAGGATCACGGCAATACATTAAATATCCCTGTGCTGAATGTGAGGGCAAAGGTCAAACTGTACAAAGGAAAAAAGTTACTGTACCAGTACCGGCTGGAATAGAAAATGGTCAAACAGTACGCATGCAAGTGGGTAAAAAAGAACTTTTCATAACGTTCCGTGTGGAACCTAGTAAGTACTTCAAACGCGAAGGTGCTGATGTTCATACAAATGTGACGATATCTTTGGCTCAGGCTGCTTTGGGTGGCTCTGTACGTGTTGAGGGTGTTTATGAAGATCAATGGTTAAATATTGAACCTGGTACCTCGTCGCATCATCAAATTTTCCTACGCGGCAAGGGTTTGAAACGAGTCAACTCGCACGGTCATGGCGATCATTATGTAAATATTAAAATAGAAATACCGAAAAAGCTAACCAAACAACAAAGAGACCTTTTACTACAATATGCCGAGTTAGAAACGAATACTCCGGGTTCCATACATGGTTTAACAAAACGACAAGATGGCAGCAAGAAAGCAACGTAAAGTATTATCAAAAACAAAGAACCCTTTACAAACTTTAAATTACCAAGATTAATATTAAACTTTTTTAGATCTTCCTCACAAAATTCCAAAAAACGTGAAACAGATTCATCTCCTAAGCATGATGATAAAAAGACGACATCATCTACAACAAATTCATCGGCTTCTTCTAGTACGTCGCCTGATATAGACGACGATAAAAAGGATTCTGGCATATTTTCAAAACTTAAATCGATGTTTAATTAATTAGCTGTCGTTTGTATGTCTTGTTAAATGTGTGACTTTTATTCCTATGAATTGCTAAAGAATTTTGTAGATTATTTTTTCTCTCTTTATAAAATGTTCTAAATTTTATGGAAGATACATTGAAAATTGTTATGTTTAATAAGTAATTGTTAGTTATTTTACAAAATAAAAATAACAATAGACAAATTATTAATAAACGAAAAATTAAGAATTTAATTTCAAGATATATATCTTTAACCCTGCACCGTTATCCCTCGTCAAAACGACGACGCGAGATTTTTTTTTGAGTTTATTAATATTTTTTATTGTTTGTTTTGATCTCTAATTTTAAGTTGAAACAATAATAATATGATATGAATTTCTTTTAATATTGATTAAAAATAGCCTAAATATAAAAATTAAATCAATTTTGGTCACTATTTTTGCTCACGATATTTTTTATAGCAACTCGAAATAGGTCGTAGTCAAAATGACGAAGGATGACGTTAGTGCGCAAATATACGGATGATGTTCTAGGGTTAATTAAATGTGAAACTAGACGAAAATATTTCGAAGTATCCCTGCATTTAATTTGTTGATAATAAAATTTTAAGTATGTTTCTTTTTTGTCCAGGTTTAGAAATTTATGTCTATAAAGATATTTATTTGCAATGTATGTATGTATGTATATCCTTAGAAAGGTGTTTGATTAAAATGTTTTATCCTGTAGTATTTTCAGAAAAAGCTTATGTCGAATTTAAACTATTTGGCACCATTAACCTGAAGTGAAGGTTTTTCTCTTAAACCCAATGTGATGTCGACTTCGCTAAATATTATTTAATTGCCATATAAAAAACCTTATAGTGCGTTTACACTAAGCAAAATCTAGTACATACCAGATTTCGAGCACAATCTAGTTCATTTTTACTAGATTTCCCATACAAAACAAAATCTAGCTCGTTACTAGATTTTAGCAAAATTCACAAAATGTCAAACTTGGGCACTACCAAATGATACTACTGTTTTTTTAATATTGTAGTAGAAAATTACAACGCAGTGACTGAAAAATTGACATTTAAAAACAAAAGCAAGCAATTTGAACAAAATGGAAATAAAATATTAATATTAAATATATAAATATTAATTAAAAATGAGGATTCTATAATAAAAAAATATTTAGTAATTGAAGTTATAATTTTTTATACTTATATGTGTCCATGCCCATCTGCTATATATTAATTGTGCAAAATGCATTTATCGTTTATCGTTGTGGAAACAAAATCTCACAAAATTTCAAAAATGTTAGATGTAAACGGTATAGATTTTGAAATATATTTAAACTAAAATCTACTAGATTTTCTTTAGCTGTAAACGCACTATTAATGAAAAATATTTTCATATAAAATTTAATCACATTTCTCTTATTTTACATTTTCCCCCATACCTCTTGGTGTTGGAACGACTTGGAAACCCTACAAATGATATTCCTTAAAGCAACATTGCAACTGAAACATGTCTCTTTTCAACTTTGTTGTATAAAAATAAACAAAAATAGAACAAGCTAAAGAACCCGACACCAAATTGGGATAAAAATAAATTAAAAATGCCAGATCACAAAACTCACCTTTCAATAGCGCGTAGTTGGTGGTACCATTTAGAAAGCCTTCACATTCTTGCATATAAGCAATCCAATCAATTTCCGTATATGGTACCCGATTAATAACAAAAACATTTAAAATAAATTCAGCTAACAAAATGAATACAGTAACAATGGGTAAAGCGGCTGGCTCGAAGAAAAGATATTTTGCAAATTCAAAATTGACATATTTTCTATATGCTCTTTGTATAAAATGTTCACTACTATGACGTTTGTTGGCGGCTCGTGCAGCCCTCGGAGCAGTAGGAGGTGCCATCACCAACTTTGACCGCGTTTTTTGTCTAACAAAAAGAAAAAAACCTAGGTTTAACCGGCAACAATATCCAACAATGTTGCCAAAAAACAGCTGATACTCTGTTGGTTGCTGTCATTAAAGAGTGCGTTCAGTGTTTCAAATAGTGTTGGCAGCAAGCTGTAAAGCTTTTTTATTGATAGATGCAAAAAATATTTTAAAAAAAAACTAAAAACAATACTAAAAAGAATATTCAGAATTCAGTTTTCTTTAGAGATTTCATATTATGAATAAATATATGATTATATAAATTGAAATTTGGTTTTAAAATTAAACAATACAATACGAAATTTCTGGCCATACTGTTACTTTTCATGTCCGGTTCCTAGTTTCTCTTTCGTTATATTGTTTTCATTTTCGTTAATATCAATTTTGTGTTCAGTCATTTGCGCGCGTTTAATGAAAATTGCTAGAAAATGCAATATATGTACGTATGAAGAGGCATATAATAAAAAATAAAAAAGTATCAATAAAGTGTTCCTTGGAAAATTTTAAAGGGAATATTTAATATAAAAAAATTGTGGTTATGTGATAGCGTATAAAATAAATACTATCAACAAAATTACTAAGAAATTATTACGAAATGATGAGTGCCTTAACTTAGTAAATGAAAAAAGTAGTAAGAAAATAGTTCCTTGTAACATGTTAATTTTTAATTTGTAAAAAAGTGATAGGAATGTGATAGTGTGATAAAATAAAATAAACATTAACAACAAAATTACTAAGAAATGTATCTGCGAATATGAGAGAAGTGCCTTAACTAGGGTAAGTCTTGAATATTTCCTTTCTTATAAAATTAAATCATTGATAATAAATAAGGCTTGGTCGAATTTGTCTTGTTTGTGTATACCTATTAAATCCATAACCAATCTGTCTAAAAATAAGTTAAATAGAACCATTTTATGTCATTGTGCAAACGGTATCGTATTGTCGGTCTAGAAATTTGGAATTTTATGACGAATAAGAACATATACTTAAGTCCTGTAAACGTTTTTGTCTTGAAGCTCCTATTTAAACTCCATAATTTCTAATAATAATGTTGAAACCCTCAGATACTTTTTATTTGCAAATTTATCTTTTTGGATCTGAAATATTCCATGCAAATCAATGCAAAAATTAAAAAAAAAGAACAGTAACAAAAGCCTTTACAGTTGTACTTTATCACCTCTTATTAACTGATAATAATTAATCGAGATTGGTCCAATAAAGTTAAAAATTTATTCTGCAATTTTATAGCATCAAAGGAAGGATTTATTATAACAAAAAGTGGAATGACGTTTTTAGACCATATGCTATTAATTGTTTATTGTGTTCAAAAAAGTTATTAATAAAAATATTTAAGTTATAATATAAAAAAATGAATTAAAACTAGAGTGTTGAAGTCGGCGATGCCGAATCTTGTATAACCTCCACCTGGGTTTTACGTTTACATTAATATCTGGACTTATTGCACTATTTATAACAAATGTAAACGAAATATTTGAAAAATTTAACAATTTGATAAACTTAATGCTAAATTATTACATCGAACACACTTAATTTTCAAAATTTTTTAGAGGTGTCTCCATATTTTCGGTCAAATATTGGCACAATGATAACCGATTTACTCTATTTTTAATACCATTTGTTTTGTGAATGAGCGTGATTTCAACAGACAGACAGACAGACGGACGGACGGACAGGCGGACATATATATATATATATATATATATATATATATACCTTATGGGGTTAAAAATTAATTTTTGGATGTGTTACAAACAGAATGACAACTTATATGTATATTCCCTCTGCACACAGGTTTGAAGCCTATAGATAAAAAATATTGATAAATGAAGGTGTTCCTTTAAAATGAAGAACTATTTATACCATTTTCAATTTTATTCCAGAAAATATCGACAAATTATTAATTTTTGATTCTGTTTTGCAATATTTTATGGTTATTTATTAAAAGTACGAGAAAAAACTATTATACTTGTTAATAACACCGAAACGGGTTTTTAAAACAACCGCTTATGAAGAAAAAGTTTCTAAGCAACCGGTTTCCCGGGTTAATAAAAATTAGAACGTCTTAATATTAAGAGCAGCCCGGGAAGTGACTGAAAAAGGGCTATACTGATCCGAAAAAAGTTCGAAAAATATTAGCAAAAAATTAATTGCTCGGAGTCTTTCGTAAGAAAAGTGAAAAGTCAAATCGTATAAAGTATACCGCAGGGGACGGATAGAAACTCCAAAAGAACGTGCTAAAAAACAAACATAATTTCATCAACAAAGAGAAGTCCGCGAACAATTTAAGACACAAAAAAAAACTCTCAAAAAGGACCATATATAAATAGAGGATGTGCAAACCGTGATTTTGTGACATGAACAAGAGGGAAAAGATGGATACCAAGAAAAATTTATTGTCTATGAACATTTCAAATATTGATAGACCGAGTTTCATGATGATCAATTTTTCTAAAAAATTTTGCTATGAGATAAATTTAAAGATAACTGATATGAAATGAAAAATGCAAATTTGTAGAAAATATACTGAAATTAATAAAAAAAAAGTAATAATGAAATGAAAGAAAATAAGAAATGGTGGATAATGTTTTTATTACATCTGTATTAATTAATATAATATTTTATTATGTTATAAGAACATTTCCCGAAACTTATGGTTTGTCATTCTATTATAAATTGCTTTTAAAATTATCATTTTAAAAGGATCCCAAATCTGTACAGCTATTCTAAAAATAGCTAACAAAATCGTCAATATGGACGCACAATGGGACGAATAGCAACTGTTCTGTTGAAATTACTCTACACCTCACATAGTTCAACTGTTTGAGCTGAGGTTTTCTATAAAATGTTTGCCTTGAGTTTGCCCATCGATCCCTCTCTTGGGATTTTTGATTTAGGATAACATTTTTCTCGTATTTGTCTCCAAAAATTGGTTTTTACGAAAAAAAAATTTTTTTTGGAGCAAATGTGACCCTACGGAGGGCAAGAATGGGTTTTATTTTCAAAAATTTTCAGCTGAGAATATTCGTTGCGATAAATACCAAAAAACTGTCTGCGTGAAACTGCGGGGGAAACTTTAATTTTTTTATTAAAAAAAAAAAAACGGCCATAATGTTTCGTGGAGAAGCGAAGGTTGTTATATTCGACAAAAGTGTATAAAACCTGGCTTGGCGGTACTCTTTAAATGTGACTATTTTTCACTTATTCGTATTGTGGACAACATTTTTTTGTTTCCACTATTTAGGCTATATCTCAAGTTAAGAACAATCGATCGAATTATTTATTTATCAGTGAAAAGCTAATGAAAATGCAACATATAATGTAAACATTGGTTTCAAATCAAAAAGTACTCTAAGTGCCATGGGCAAAGTTCATATTAAAAAAATTGCGGAAAAAGCGGGAAAAATCGGAAAACAGCATATTTCAGAATAATTTTTATAAACTATAAGTCGCAAATATAATTATGGACCTGATTCTATAAAATAAAGCATAACGAAACAATACCATACGGAAGTCCTCTTTGGTATCGTATGGTATGGTTAGATCCAGATTATTCTTAACATCGCTATCAAATTTTTACCTTTTTTAAAAAATTTCAAATGTGACCATCCTATTGCTGATTAAAGAATACTAGCAGAGCCCAGCCCTCGAAATTCGAGTGCAAATTCTAGGAAATTTTATTTTTTTATTCATAAATAATTTTTATAAGAGCCTAAAGGTATGCTAATAAATTTTAGCCAATTCACAATTCACCACAAATTTAATAAACACATACACAGTATTGTATAGTTTTTTATTTTAAGCTTAAATATGAGTTTTATGTATGTGTAGTATCAACTTAAATGTATCAACAAAAAAAAAAAAAATGTACCAGTTCGTGCATATATGCATAGAAATACCTTTCAAATGGTATATTTTTTGTCAAAATCGGTTTTTAATTGAAACTATACAATATGACACAAGAAATCGCCTTGCCTATTAATATTATAGATATGCCGAATTTCATCAAAATAAATTTGTATATGTACATGAAGTTTTGGGATACACTGAATAAAAAAGTAGAATTTTGGTACTTTTACATAATTGTTAGTAACTTGAGTATGCATAAGAGATATGCAATGAGTAGAGTTAAATCACAATTCATAATTTCTTGTACTTATACGCATTCATATGTATAGAAATGTTATCGAACCTCATATCAACTCTAAAGTTTTAGGCACTCATCATACTCATACTTAACAACATTTATGACGTTGTTGATTTAGAACCTTCTTCACTCAATGTGCATAGACGATGCAAAATAAGTATGATTCGAATACGAACATTGAAATACTGATTGTGAGATTGTGCGTTTGCTCTGTTGCGTTATTATAGATGTACACATTAGGGTGGCCCTTCATTATATGGAGGAAAAAAAGTGTTCAAACTCTCGGTCGCACCCCCTAGAAATATGCGAATAGCAAAAAAAAAAAAAACTGAGAAATACAAAGTTTTGGGCGAATCAAAAAACATTTAGAGGTGGCTCAACGCGATTGAAAATTTCAAGTCTGTTTATATGGGGAAAATATGACTTTTTTCATATTTTACGAAAATTTCGTTCTATGATTTAATTTTTTCGACAAATTGTTATATCAGTATTAAATTATCTTTTCAAAAACCTATAAAACTTCAAAATCGAATAAAAACTCGCCAAGAAATAGCAAATGCTCCATACCACTTTTGTGCCAAAAAAATTTGATAGCATTTTTTGAACTTTGAGAAATTGATTAAAGCCATATTTTTTTTTTTGGTCTCTATACTTATAAGTACTCAGATATGAAGTATTGTTTTATTACCACGTTGTTAACGTATTGCGCATTGAGACCGAAATTGTGAAATTTTTTTGATAAAATTTTGAAAACTCCTTTTTTAAGTTTTTGAAAAATTTTCTTAAACAAAATTAAAAAAAAGGATCTGGCACTTAAGGTTTTGTTAAATATAGATTAACTGTGTGAATTTTTAGGTAAACCTCTATTCCAGAATTTTTTTGACACGGATTTTATTTTTGCGGATTTCGAGAAAAATGGGATTTTTGTAAAATATCCTGTAAATGTACTCTTTCTAAATTTTTGATACAAAATTTATCACTTTTCTACTTTTAAATGTTATATTTTATCTTAATAGCCTAGGGTTTCGGAAAAAAAATAATATGACCCCATTAAACCTTTTGGAATTGGGGTCACATATGACCCCAAGCTAATAAAAGACAATTTATTCAAAATTGCAAGTATTTCGTAAGTGCTGCTGAATTTTTAGATACGACGCTCAAAATATAATAACCAAATGTGTATAACTTTCGTTCCTAAAATTTGGGATAAATCCGAGAACGTTAACCCCTTTTTTTGCCAAGGCCCGCTTTGGATTTTAAGATATTTTTAAATAAAAATTACCGAAAATGAGTTTTTCTAGTAAACTCGATGAAACCACTATTTAGAATTTAAGAAAAAAAATTCGGTTAATTTTTATTTATTTAACCCTTCAGTGCTCCTGGGATCAAAATAATCCATTGTGATATATATTTGATTAAAACAACTTATAACCAATTTTATTATAAAATTATATTATTTTTAAAAATTAGCTATATGTTTCCAAGTAAATTAATAAATTGAACTATGTATAACGCAATATTGTTAAATTAAACTTGACTTTGTACAGGAAGGATGTTGTTTTTTTTTTATGATTCTACTATCTTGATTTATTTGTTATTACTATTAAAATCTTTTATGAATTTAACGGCTCTTTGGGCAGTATCGTTTACTAGAAAAAATTCCGTGCAGAAATTGTAACTCTTTTTAAAATCTTCATTAGATTCCTATGTCGATGGAGGAAATAATAAAAATTTTGCAAAAATACTAAAATAGCTGAAGCATTTTTTTAGTTTTCTGGGACCCAAAATCGCTTAAATCAATATTTATCAAATTTTCTGGGTGAATGAATTTTCTAGGAGCACATAACGGTAAGTTTTCGCAAAATATAGCAGAATTTTATTTCCCAACCAATAACAAGTGTTTCGTCTAGTTTACTAGAACAATGCATTATTTTTAGGTCTTCACTTTTTTTAAATATGCCAAAATTCAAAGTCTGGCCTCGGCACGGAATGGGTTAACGTTGTTCGGTTTATTCCAAATTTTAGGAACGGGTAATATACATATTTGGTTATAATATTGTAAGTAACGCTTTTAAAAATTCAACAGTATTTGCAAAATATTAAAATATGTTGAATAAATTGTCTTTTATTAGCTTGGGGTCATATGTGACCCCAATTCCAAAAGGGTTAATGGGGTCATATTATTTTTTCCGAAACTTTAGGCTATTAAGATAAAATATAGCATTTAAAAGTAGAGAACTGATTTATATTTGATATAAAGAATTTAGAAAGATTCATATACTGAATATTTCACAAAAATCACATTTTTCTCGAAATCCGCAAAAATAAAATCCTTGTCAAAAAAAGTCTGGCATAGGGATTTACCTAAAAATTCACACAATTAATCTCTAACATGCATGTAACAAGATCTTAAAGAGCTAGATTAATTTTTTTGAATTTTGTTTAAGAAAATTTTTTAAAACTTGAAAAAGGAGTTTTCAAAATTTTATCAAAAACATTTTGCATTTTCGGTCTCAATGCTTAATAGGTTAACAAGGTGGTAATAAAACAATACTTCATATCTGAGTATTTACAGGTATAGAGACTAAAACAATATGTTGGCTTTAATTAATTTCTTAAAGTTGAAAAAAATGCCATCAAATTTCATGACCTAGTTTTTTTTGGCACAAAAGTGGTCGGGGGCATTTGCTATTTCTTGGCGAATTTTTATTCGATTTTGAAGTTTTATATCTTTTTGAAAAGATAATTTAATATTGATCCCGAGTAATATAACAATATGTCGGAAAAATTAAACTATAGAACGAAATTTTCGTTAAATTCTAAAAAGGGACATATTTTCCCCATATAAACACACTTGAAATTTTGAATCGCGTTGAGCCACCTCTAAATGTTTTTTGATTGGCCCAAAACTTTGTATTTCTCAGTTTTTTTTTGCTATTCGCATATTTCCAGGGGGAGCGACCGAGAGTTTGAACACTTTTTTTTATTAAGGGCCACCCTAGTACACATGTATAAATATCAGGGTTCAGAAAATACACACACGAAACACACAATGTTCTGTTCAAAAGCAGCCAACACATATCTTTATTTTCATATCAATTATGTGCGTTTCTAAATTTTCTACGGTGCCCAACACAACCATGACTGTGTTCGTTTTAATATTTCGTTATTTACACGAACATTTTTGTATCACATACTTTTTGTTTCAATCACACATAAAGCACACATTTTTGAGTGTTGCTTTATTTGAAGTTCATGTTCTGGTACGTGTAATGAAAAAAAAACACAGAACATGTACAATAAACAGGTTCGAGTTCAGTTATATTTTAAGTCGTGTTGTGGCTCGTGTAGTAAGAAAAAACACAACATGTACAATAAACAGGTTCGAGTTCAGTTATATTTTAAGTCGTGGTCTAAGTTATGTTTGTTTACATATATGTACGAGTTTTTTATTCAGTGTGTGTTTTTTCTGAACTCTGATAAATATACAGGATGTTTTTTAAGCCCCATAGAACTTTAAATTCTAAAAAATAACACAAAAATTTAAATTTTAACAAAAAAGAATTTTTATTCAAAAGACCAATTCATGACATTAACATTTGAAAATTATTTCGAGCATATGGCCACCGCCACTGTTCTTATCGAAGCGAATTCTGGACGTCCACGAATAAGACGAACAATGTTGGCCTCAAAGCCTGAAAGCCTCAAAGGCATCAATTGATGCTGGTTTCTAAGCATAAACTACGACCATGAAGGCCAATTGACAGTCGATGGTTTCACTCGTTGTACGGTACGTAGCGCCATCTTTTTGAAATCACATCTCGCATAGACATATTTTCAAACAAAAAATCATTGATCATGGAAATAAAGTCCGATGATGCCACCATCGTGTAAACTGCTCTCTCCATATGCGGCAATATTGTTTATTAACAAACTCGTTTAACAAAAAATGAGCCTAATCGCTAAACACAATTTTGCAATAAAATATTGGTATACTTATGATAAATGGCATGACGATTTGTCAGAGTATACTGATCATTAATGTCAAAAAGTGGGTGAAGTATCTCTAAGCCTTTCGTAAGTTCTATATAAGCAAAAAACACCCTCTACATGTATTTGTACATGGAAGAGTTGAGTACGAGTATTATAAGTATGATATTTTCCTAAAATTATTAAACAAACTGATGTGATTTTGAATCAGTTGTATCAATTATAAAACCTTTTCCTGAAATTATAAATCAAACTGATGTGATTTATCAATTAAACAGATTTGGGATGGTATGAGCATGATGTCGACGTCGGATTCATAATTATTGCTTCTTATACTTATAAATCAATGTTATTGTGAGTATGAGTATATTAGAGTAGTTCAATTTGAATGATTTCTACTCACTTATACAAAAAATTTCACAAGTGACAATGAGTAGCGAAAAAACGATTCATACCTGATCTCTGGTATGTATCCATAGATTTTCTTCTATAACAGCTAGTTTTTTTTTTTTTTTTGAAAAGGTGTAGGCTAAACGCGGAAAATATGGATTTGGTCGATTTTGATTTTTCCACATTTTCCCCATTGGACTTAAAGTAAAGGGGTTTTCAACAGGGACGCTACAACAGTAGAAAGACAGGGACAGCAAACGACGCCATATTTCTTGCCGCTCTTTTGACATTTCTCTTCAGTAAGGTTTGCCATTTCATGATGGAAAGATATACGAGCCAACAACGAGTCGAAATTATTAAAATTTACTACCGAAATTCGGAGTCAGTGGCCTCAACGTTAAGAGCGCTACGTCCAATTTATGTTCGTCATAATCGTCCTAGCAGATCAACAATTGAGCGTCTAGTGGAAAAATTTGAAGCCACAGGCACGGTACAAAAAGTTCCCGTGCCAGTGAGACAAAGAAGTGCCCGTAGTGTCGAGAATATTGCTGCCGCTGAGGCTTCAGTTGAAGAAAGCCCAAATGTGTCTCTCACACGTCGTTCTCAAGCGTTGGGCATCTCTGTGACGTCGTTGTGGGTAATTTTACGAAAAGATCTTGGCCTACATCCTTACAAGATCAAATTGACGCAAGAACTGAAGCTGCTTGACCACCAGAAGCGTCGTATGTTCGTGAATTGGGCTGAGCAACAACTTGAAAATGATTCGGATTTTCATCGAAAAATCATCTTCAGCGATGGGGCTCATTTCTGGCTGAATGGCTTCGTCAATAAACAAAATATGCGTTATTGGTCAGACAGCAATCCACACGTACTCCATGACTCATCATTGCATCCCGAAAAAATTACGGTTTGGTGCGGTTTATGGGCCGGCGGCGTCATTGGGGCGTACTTCTTCCATGATGATCAAGACCGGCACGTTACTGTGAATGGCAATCGCTACCGTTCAATGATAACTGAATATTTTTGGCCCCAATTGGATGATATGTACTTGGAGAAGCCACACAGCGAATGTCACAATCAATTTATTGGAAACCAAGTTTGGAGAACGTGTAATCTCACGAAATGGTCCAGCCGATTGGCCGCCTCGGTCGTGCGATTTGACGCCGTTGGACTATTTCCTGTGGGGCTACGTCAAGTCTATGGTCTATGCCAACAAGCCAGCGACGATTGATGAACTTCGTATCGAACGTGAAATTGCAGCAGTATCGGCCGATTTATGCTTGAAAACCGTCGAAAATTGGGTTCAGCGTCTGGACTTCTGCAAGCGTGCCCGTGGTGGCCATACAAAAGAGATCGATTTCCATACATAATGGCATCGAACGTACTCTCACAGGAATAAAGAACTTCATTGATATCCAAAACCGTTTTTGTTTTATTTAAAAAAACTTTTGTAGCGCTCTTATTGAAAAACCCTTTATTAATTTGATTTATTTGATGTATTCTTTAATAGCGTTTTATTGATATCTTTAATAACAATATCGGTTGTTCTTAACTCTCAATAGTCAAACTACTTAAAAAATCAAAAAATTAAAAAAATCATATAAAAAGCTTACAATATAATTTTTTTAATTGCAATTTTCGATTTTATCAGGTTAGAACAAAGTGATCTACACTTTCACAATTTTTTTCCCACATGTTATTTAATATTGTTTATCATTTAATAAAGTCAAACAAACACATATGTATATACATAAGTTATATACTTAAATAAAAAAGCTAAATAAAATTATAAACACTTAAAGCAAAAAAAGTACAAAAATGAAAATGCTATACGAAATATTTAGCACCGTCATTTCCGTAATTTGTATTTCTCTTTTTTCACAAAAAAATTGCAATTGATATCAACTAAACTGATGCTCTTAATTTAGAATATAAATAAAAAAAAATACATTTTTCGAAAAATGTGCAAAATGCAACATTTTTTGTCAGAAATGGAATGGCATTAGTCATGCGGATAAATTTTGAAAATATCATCAAATCATGCCACAAAACTATGTACATATGCAAAAAAAAAGAGATAAAAATTTACAAAAAAGCTATTCTATGAACTTATTTTGTACTCAAACAACATTTAATATTTTGTTGGGTAGCCCTTGGCTTTTAACCTTGAAGGCATAGAGTTTACCAGGTTCTGAGTTACAGAAGGGTGAATCTTTTCCTATACTTCAAGAAGGTACTACCCTTAACGTGTGTATGATTTGTCTTTCAAAATATTTCTATAAATTTTCTATGGGATGTAGGATTCGGCGATTGGTGGTGGTGTTTTTAATCGTTTTGGTGTTTTATATAGAAGCCACTTTTTTTTTTCAATCATTATCTAGTTGGAAGGCAAATGGTACTAGATTTCCTATCCCACACGCTGCCATATACCCCAAACCCACCACCATGTTTTTCTGTTGCGGTCATATTCCGTATTTACTTTTCTCCAGACTTTTTCACGTTTGCGATTAATAATTCTTTTGTCCTGGTCCTTGATTATTTTCGGCCTTGATTATTTCTCTGCTTATTTTTTGTATATCCTTAGTTTTTTGTATTTTTCTATAATTAGTTGTACCATGGCATGCCATTTATCAACAATTCGTTGTATAATTTAGTTATTAAATTTTTCAAATTTATTTTTATTTTTAAATTTAGAAAATGCTTTTTGATAATAAAAATCACAATATCTTGTTTTTCGCGGAGCTGATTTATTTGTAACATTTCAGACGTGATATTCGCTGATTCATAAGAAATGATATCATGATATTTCGTTGTCGTCATGTTTATTAATTTTTTTTGTTATTGTTTATGTTATTTATGTTATTGTAAAAAAACCCAAATAATTTTTCATTATTTTCGAGATTTTTGACTGTTCTTCATGGTGCATACTTATTTTTGTGATACACTGTATATGTATGAATAAATCAGGTATGATAAAATATAGACTACGCCATCACGCTGGCAGGTGGCCTTGTGACGTCACGCAAACTGTGTTCCTATTGGTTAATAATTTTCGGCTGGCAAACTGTTATGTTTATGTGTATGTGTATACATAAACAATAACATTGTAACAGTGGACAATTTATTATTTTTACCCTCAAATTTTTGTTAGTAAAAACAATTTTATTGTTATAAATATGATTATTTATTTATTTTATATTCACTGAATAAAAATGGTGTAACAATATTAGAAAAAAATTTAAAGGCCATTGTTCCGCACTTTAGATTAAGGTCACTACGTTGTTATTTCTATCAAATTTCCTCTTTGGTTTTTTGATATTTTGAACAATTTTGGCATTCAGTAAGTAACCTTATTCTAAAGTACATTCTACATCTAAAAAAAGTTTTTCACTTCTTCATTTCCTTCAATGTCCTTTGCTTCTAACAATTATTTTTGCAAATATCCGCTTGTAAGCAACAATTTTTTCGCCATTTAATTTTAAAAATATTGCATCACACGATTTCAGCGTTTCGATTAATGAATAAGCCATCAATTATATAGCTCACTTTCACTTAGGTGTTTAACCCATAAATAGGTCGAATCCTACAGAGGGTCAACCGCAATATTAGGGGCTGAATTTTTTGAATCTCTTGAAAATATATCCGGCAAAATTCTCTAAATTGTCATACTGCAGGTCTTCTAACATATTTTCTATATATTAATACGTGAAGGTAAATTTTTGTACCCCTTTTTAAGCAAAATTCGCGCACGGAGGAGTTTGGCATAGTTATAGTTCATATAGAGGAAAAGTGCGGAATCATAAAATTTATGTATAATATGTGTTAAAAATATATTGAGTTAAATAAAATAAAATATTAATAATAAATAATTTTATAAGAGCATAAAGGTATGCTAATCAATTTTAGCCAATTCACAATTCATTGAATTTCATTAAAATTATGTATCACACACCCTGTGTTGAATTGTGAATTGCTAAAATTGTTTAGCATACCTTTAGGCTCTTATAAAATTATGCTATGCATACTTTTCATTATTTTCTGATTGATGTATATCATGGAAAATTTAACACTGCATTATTTCAAATTGTATGTTTAGAATTACCTGTTAAATAATTATGTACAAGAACTGATTTAATATTTTTTTGAGAACTGTCGAAGCGATATTAATTGGAGGGTTGCCAACTATCAAAATATAAATTTTTCGCAAGATTTTATAATTTTTACACATGAAACAGACTTGGTAACCCTTGCGAGAGCCATACTACATCATGTAACGGGAAAAATTCTGATGGTGTAATCTTTAGTTCTATCATTCTTGTGAAACAATGAAACAATTTTACTACAAAATTCCATAAAATTTTTTAGTGCGTTATTTTGCTTTTTAATTTTTACTGGAGTTTCGGTCCGGCACCTTTTGTGCTTTATATGTTTTCAATACTGAACTTTTGATATGTAAACATCTATACGCGCAGGGGGGTAAATTTCTATTTCACAATACAATCACAAAAACAACGTAACATGTGAGAGTAAAACAAAATCGGTGTGACTTGTTTTGGTGAAAAAATTATGATATGTAAAAACCTGTTTGAAAATGAAAAATGAAAAATATGAAATGAAAAATGAAAAATAAAAAATGAAAAATAAAAAATGAAAAATGAAAATCGAAAAATTAAAAATAAAAAATGAAAAATGAAAAATGAAAAATGAAAAATAAAAAATAAAAAATGAAAAATAAAAAAATTAAAATTAAAAATAAAAATGAAAAGTAAAAAATAAAAAATTAATAATTAAAAATGAAAAATGAAAAACGAAAAACGAAAAATAAAAAATAAAAAATGAAAAATAAAAATGAAAATGAAAAATAGAAAATGAAAAATGAAAAATAAAAAATGAGAAATGAAAAATATAAAATGGAAAAAGAAAAATAAAAAATTAAAAATGAATAAAGAAAAACGCAAAATTAAAAATGGAAAAATAAAAACGAAAAACTAAAAATTAAAAGATTAAAAATGAAAAATAAAAAATGAAAAATGAAAAATTAAAAATAAAAAATAAAAAAAGGAAAAATAAAAATGAAAAATGAAAAATAAAAAAAAAAAAAATGAAAAATGAAAAATGAAAAATAAAAAATGAAAAATTAAAAATAAAAAATGGAAATAGAAAAATGAAAAATTAAAAATGAAAATTAAAAAAGTTAAAAATGAAAAACGAAAAATGAAAAATGGAAAATGAAAAATGAAATAATTGAAAATTAAAATATGAAATATGAAAAATAAAAAATGAAAATGAAAGATGAAAAAATTGAAAATTAAAATATGAAATATGAAAAATAAAAAATGAAAATGAAAAATAAAAAACGATAAATTAAAAATCAACCGGTTGCAATAATCTTATATATATTTACGCTGATCCCTGACTCACTGACTGACTGACTGATTCTGTAACGCTGAAATAATACACATAGCATTCCCTACAAAGCTATGCGAAATACACAAACAAAATTTAATCTTTCTCATTTTATACAAAACCACACACAATTTTCTCTCTTCTATGTTACCGACCAGTGTTGCTAATAAAATCTTCTGAAAATCGACAATTTTGGAAACTAAATCGCCAAAATCGTCATTTTTAAAACAAAAAATTGTCAAGAAAATAAAAATAAAACTCGACAAAATATTGCAAAAGGAAACAATAAAATTTATTTATATAATTCATATTACGAATATTATTACAGCATTGGTTATTTCTACATATAAAAATGTATTAGTGGTGAAATTTCAACGGAAAAAATTTAACACAGCAATCAACTTAATAATTTTCTTGATATGTATCTATAACTGAAACATATAATATAGGTTTAAAGTATCGCCGTAATTAAAACTTAAATCTTAAATAGAGATGTTATTCAAGGTGTTTCCGTTTTGAAACGACTTGATCCAGAATTAAATCTATACATATTTGGTAATTTCCATTTACACTGAACAAAAACTATCAATTTTCGATAAACAACCCATTAATTGTTAACCCTTGAAATCGAAATTTTTATACTACTGAAAATTTTAAATCTTCAATCATCATTTTAACAAATCATTTTAACAAATAGAAAAATCGTCGAAATTACAATAAGTTGTCTAAATTGGCAACACTGCTACCGACAATAGCACTACATATGCAGATTTCGTGTTACATATGGAATAAATTGAGCCCAAAAAATGCATAAAAAAAAACTAATATCTATTCAAATTCTTCTTTAAATTCCCATTGTTGGTCAATGAGAATATTCTGCAAAAAAAGGAATGAATGAAATTTTAAACATTTTTATTTTTCTCATTTAACGTCGTCCGATATTCATACATACTTCTTTTATCAAACTAAACTTTACCGTTTGTCTGTTTTGTTTTTCATCTCAAAATTGTTTTGTATTGTTAAGAGTGCTTTTGCTCAGGTTCTCTGAGCACTTACCAAAGAGTATGCTTTTTTGATAAATATTTGAGAAAAAAGAGATCTTCAATGTGGATTTTGTTGTTGTCCAACGTATGATTTCGTTATAGCTCAGTATTGAAAAGCCCTTGAAAAAATAGTGCAATATTGAGTTCAAAATTTAAATTATTGTAACTTTGCATAATTAAATTACATTGTAATTTTAGAGAGAGGTGGGAAAATAATTTTTTTTTCACTCATAATATTAATTTTTGCATAATTTGCTTAAAAAAAAATTTAGACAAACATAAATTACGTAAATAGGTATATTTAAGATTTTAATTTGAATAATTTATTGAAATTATCATGGAAGAATTAAAGGCGATTTTTTTAAGTAAAACTAATACGCGCTTATTTTTTATTTTTTCTTTTTTGGATTTATAGATAACTTTGCAAAAAATGTAAAATGATGAAATATGAAATATTTTTTCTTTTTTATGTATGTGTATTGGTGTTTGCATTTCCTTAAGGGGTGGTAGGTTTTAAAACCTTTTTTGCATTTCTCTTTCTGAATGCACAACATGTCGAGAGTGTTGTGTCAAAATTTTAAGTGAATCAGAGCAAAACTTAAGAAGATACAGCGTTTCCAGCGACCGGCCTCATACGGTATATAGTATATAAATCTGTTTTTAAAAAACTTTAAACCGATTTTCTCGCAAATAAATGTTCGAAGTCCGTGAACATCATAACTCAAAATCTTCTTGACCGATTCTTTTGAAATTTTTGACACTATATCTACACATAAATCATAAGGTAACCACGAAGGTTTTTTTTAATTCCATTTTCTTCCCCATTTTTTAACAACAAATTCCCGAAATTGTATAGCAAAAATCGTTTTTCACTTCAAAATGCCGCAAAAAAAAAAAAAAAAAAACTCTTCGTCACTACTTCAGGAAACATGTCACCTTTTGAACGCATTTCAATTTTTTTATTTCACATGGTCCGGTAACGAGTTATGATGGTCACCGCAAAACAACAACGCCTCCGGATATTGGCTGTGACGGACTTATTTATTAATATTTTTAGTTTAAAATTTTTTCAAAGATTCTTCAAATGTTATTCTATAACGTGTATTCATGTCTTCAAAAAAGAATTATGCAAAATACGACTTTTATTAACTTTTAAAACCTTACCCCCCCTTAAGAAACTTTTAGGAACCTTGCTCTAAAACTTTTGTTTTTCTATGCTATTTTATTTTTTCTACAATAAAATGGAGTTCGGTTATAACGAACTCGGCGGGACCGGCCAAATTAGTTCGTTATAGACTAAGTTCGTTATAACCGTAGTATTTTTTTGTTTTGTCCGAAAGGTTTAAAAACTTTAGTTGAATAAGTTTATTTATTTTGAGGCATCTTAAAAAGTTATAAAACATAAATTAAATTATTAAGAAGATACATATTAATAGTTTGTCTTAATAAGACTAAAATTTCCGAGTTTCTATCAAAATAAAATATTTTTTTAAAATCATATAATATTAAAAACTCCTTATGTATTGAAGCAGAAATTATAAAGCAAAGGTTGGCTACTGGACCTTTTGCAAAACTTCATTTGAAAATCGAAGTTTTTGGTTTGTATTTTTTACAACTGTTTTTCGATTTTTTTTTTTTTTTTAACATTAAAATTAATTTTTTTTAAATACATATATAAAATATAAGAAAATTCTGAAATGGGAAAAAAATTTGTTTGTTAAAGTCAAAATAAACGGGCGCCTAGGCGCCACACAATCCTCTAGTAAATAATAATAACAATATCGCTTCCGTTTTATAAAAATATAGATAGTTTTTATACATAAAATAATTTTATAATAAAATTGGTTAAAAATTGGGACATTTGCTATTTTTTGGCGAGTTTTTATTCGATTTTGAAGTTTTATAGCTTTTTGAAAGGATAATTTAATACTGATCCCAAATTATACAACAACTTGTCGGAAAAATTAAACTATAGAACGAAATTTTCGTAAAATCTGAAAATAAGTCATACTTTCCCCATATAAACACACTTGATATTTTCAATAGCATTGAGGCACGACTACATGTTTTTTGATTGGCCCAAAACTTTGTATTTCTCAGTTTTTTTTGCTATTCGCATATTTTTAGGTGGTGAGACCGAGAGTTTGAAAATTTTTTTTATTAAGGGCCACCCTAGCATATGAAAAAATTTACACATGAAAATACGTGGACTAGTCTGACTGATCTAAGCCCTTAAATTAATTCACGTAACTGATATTTATTCCAAAATTGAGCCAAATCAGACAATGCAATTTATTGAAATTTATCGACCCCAGCGGCCCTTACCCTGTCGCCCCCTGTCAAAACAGTTATACTTATCGTTGCACCAACGAAAAAATGCTTGGATACGATACGAACATTAGTTTAGTCATTACATACGGATCAACGTTTTATACAATTGGACACATATATAATATTTTAAAAGAAAAACTTCACTATTTAGGATAATAATTAGATTAAAACAATAATTTCATTTTTATCCTAAATCTGGGATAAGAATTTTACGTGTTTAGTTTCCAACGGAATATTTCTATTTTTGCCATGATCGTTACCACTTGTTATTTAGGGTATTTTTTCTCTTATGGTGGGAGAAGCAACCGTACCTCATAAAAAAATTATTAATACCGTTAATTGTGTAATTGTAAAAAATAAATAGCTTTTTGTTTAGTTTACTGTTGGCATTGCTGCGGGCAGGTTCTATTTTATTACGCGAAATTTAGTCATTGTCGGTAGTTTTTTCTAATAAACCCCTCACCTTTCACCTATATCTAAAGTTAATAATGACTTCAACCACATTACCCACCATTCTTAACGCTGAACTAATGAAACGTGCTCTTGACAATTATCACATTCTAAACAAAACAACCACTAGTACTCTTCAAGTTAAAGATTGCAGTTTTAAGTTTTCCGCTGCAAGTGGTGACAACTTTTGCAGCGAAATATATCACGTGGATGTACAATACCAATTGAATGGCAATGATAAGCAAATGTTCTTCATAATTAATATTATGGTACCGGAAATAGCCGAAATAGGATCAAATGAGACGGTTATGTTTACAAAAGTGCTGCCCGAAATGGAATCAATTTTAAAAGTTATTGCTAATGAAAATGAAAATAAACTGTATGCCAGATGTTTGATAAATGAGCGACAGCAAGAGGAATTTTATGTTCTGGAAAATTTAAATGCTCTCGGGTACTATTGTGCGGATCGTGTTAAAGGTCTGGATGTTAAACATGCTTTTGTTGTAATGCAGAAAATAGCTAAATTTCATGCAGCCTCAATGATGTATGCCAAAAAGGTCAGTACCTGCTTAAAGGTGTTAATATTTTTATTGTTATGTTATTGTTATTGTTATAACAGTTTCCAGAAGTCATACATTTGATGCGTCCTTCTGGTTTTGCTGAGGGTGCCTTGGATATTGTAGCTCAATCTATAACCTTTGGCGGTCTAGAATATGTAGCCAACATGATTGAAAAGTGGCCTTCATATGAATTCTTAGCCCCTAAAGTAAGAGCTATTATACCTAAATTTAATAAACTCGTTATGGAAGTTGTAAATTCAAAAAACTCTGTGTTTAATGTTATAACTCATGGCGATTTATGGGTCAACAATTTTCTTTATAAATATGACAAAGAAACCAAAAACCCTATTGATGTATTGTTTGTAAGTACTTTCCCAATTGCGAACTGAGAATTTCTGTCATAATTTTTCTTCTTCTTAAAGGTGGACTTTCAAAATTGTTTTTGGGGTAGCTGTGGCTATGATTTTAATTTTTTTTTCTATACCAGCTTAGAATTGCATGTTTTAAAAGAACATCGTCAAAATCTCCTACATACATATTATGATAGCTTGAAGCTAACTCTAGAGAGCATTAAATATCCTTTGCATGAAATTCCTTCCAAAGAAGATGTTTTTGGTGAATTTAAACGTTGTGAATTAATTGGTTTATATACTTCCCTGTGTGAACTTCCTATAGTCGCTTTGGAAAAATCGAAATGTAATGGTTTTGATTTAAAAACATTTAAGCAACCGGAGGAATTTAAGAAAATTAGAGTATTGATGTATGAAAATCCTCGTGTTCGGGAAAATTTGAAATATACTTTAAAATATTTTGAAGAAATAAATATTTTATAAATTGATCAAATGAGGAACTAGTTAGTTTTCTTACATGGGTATTTAATACTACTGTGGAAAAATTTTGCAAGAGATGTGTTCGGTATTAAATTTATAGTGCGGTTGTTGAAGATAATATTGGTTCTTTAAATTTTATAGAGGGGTTATTTTATCTATTGAAATAGGGTAACCCCTTTTATACAATGTTTTCTCTATGATAAAATAAATTCTGTATGAAGTACTAAGGATATTACAGATGATGATTACCAAGATATTTTGGCTGGAGCGATAAACGCCCGTGAACTAAACCATTTTAAAAAATCCTTCTAAAATGGCTTAACTACAGTTTACTGTCATATCTTAGATTGGTTTATAATTTTGACCATATGTATAACTTTTCATTTCAAGTCCAACAGTATGCTATTTGGTCACCGACTCACAGTGTGAATTTCACACACGATTTAGTATCAGTAGTAATAAGAAAAAAAAAGTCCTATGTATATTAGGCATATTTATAAAAAAATTCAGAAAGTTGGATTTATGTACATATATGTATTTCATATCAAAACTTCAAACATAAGAAGTAATTCAATTTTTTGAATTTTTAATGTTTTTAATTTAATTTTTTTTTCAGGGACAGTTATCCAGAAAATTTAAATTCAAAAAATCTCCATGTTATAGTTGACGGAGACCTATACTGTCGTATACCAATAGATTCGTTGAAGAGCTCTTTCAGAATCTATGGTGATTTTTAAAAAAATGATCTCAGCTCCACAGTTAAGAGTTATTTTTCAACGAAAAAATTAAACATCGAATGAAACTCTTAAAAAAAGAGTTTTATTTTGCCGTCATAAAAAAAAACTCTTTTGAGGAGTTTTATTTTTTCCGTCTAAAATAAAACTCATTTTGTTTATTTATAGTGTGTGTAGTAATTTAAATAAAATTTTATTGGCTTAATTTTACGAACATAACTTTTTCTAAATTTTCTGTGGAAAGATTTCAACGCAGGTCGCTCAAGAGCATTCTCTGCTTACCTGGGTTGCAGGAACATTTTGTACAGTACAATCTATAATATTAATAGACTAGGCGATTTCTAGTTACCGATGTTTTGTTCTACCGTTTTCTCCCGATTTTGAGCAAACGTATATTATTTGAAAGGTATTTATTTTTAGCTTTTCACCAGATTTACAGATTTACAGATTTTTAAATTTTTTCCTTTATTTTGAGTAAATTGCATTTAACGTTGCTACTAACACATACATAAAGTTATGCATATGCTATGTGTGTTTTTATCAAATTTGTTAATGTGTTTGTTAATGAGTTTGTTTTCTTCATTCACAATAATAATAAGCCAAAAAAGTGTTGGTTTGTGAATTGGCTAAGTTGAAAAATAAAGTTGCCTAGAAATTGCACTCGAATTTCGAGCGCTGGAATCTGCTAGTTTAAATTAATAATAAAAAAATAATTATAAATAAATTATTTATTATAAAGTGTAATAAAAATAATTTTATATTTAATTATGCGTTTGGCCGGCGTCTTAAGCGCCACTGGCTCTTTTCTATAAAACTCGGCACTTCAAAGTTGCCAGAGTTAAAGCACTTAGGAGTGCTAGTGGTTTCAATAAGAAAAACCAGAGCCAATTGCTCGGCTGAGTTGAGTTTTATCATTTCTTTTTATTTACAAACTTAATCCTACTTATAAATAAAACTAACGGTACTTAAAGCTACTTAAATCTAATTAGAAATTATGTTCTAAAATTAAATCCTAAAGCTACAGATGATTTTTGTTTACATTTGTATCAGCTGGTTTACATATGTTTTAATATCAGTGATGGGATATTCACTACAATTATTTTATGGGAGGTGCTATGCCCACTCCCACTTTTAGGTCGACTACTAACATAAGTATATAAATTCAAGGGTCACACAAAGTTTGTAGCCTTTCACTATTGCATGTACTTGAATTTTGTTTTAAAACCAATTCCAGTTTAGGACCGTAGAGTGAATCTGTGCACTTAGAATTTTATAAAAATTTTGAAAAAAATTAAAAAAAATACTAGCGCAAAAAATCGCTTAAATCGCTATATCTCGAAAATTTCCTTGCGATTTTTTTTTAAATGGTGATATAGTTCTATCAAACAATGTACTCTGTTTTTTTTTGGGTGTATTTTTTCAACAGTTCGTCAATTTCGCCCAGTTGTGTTATATAATTTCAATTTTCATCAAATTAGGATTCGAAATATTAATTACTAAATTATTTTTTAATATTTCTTATCTATAATATTAAAAGGCAAGCCGAATTCTTGTGACCGATATAAAAATTGTAGTTAATAACCGACTTTGATCATTTGAAAGGTATTCCATTTTAGCTGTCCACCAGATTTACAGATTTGCACCGTCTGGAACATTTTTTTCGAGTAATGCTCATTTAAACTTGCTACACACAGAAAAATAATTCACCAACCGAATTGTTCTAAATTTTAACAACTGAATTTTAGTTTGTAGCAACAGAAATTTTAAGGCAACAACTAAATTTCTATTATGATAAAATATTTACTGTTGAGACAATAGAATTATAATTGTAAGCAAGTCAAAATACGGTTATTAACTTCATCGCAATTCAGTTGGCAACATATTTGGTAGCCACAACGAAACTGTTTTCTGTGTGTACTAACACATATATAAAATACATAGTATGTGTGTGTTTATTATTAATATCAAAAGTCCTGCGTTGAATTGTGAATTGGCTGGAATTGATTAGCATGCCTTTAGGTTCGTTTTAAATTATTTATTAACAAATCCATTTATATATCTGTGGTCACAAGCGATAACCGCCTAAGTCGACTTAAGAATGATTTGAGTTATGTATGCTATAATATTCTACTAAAAACGCTTTATATTTACGTGAAATCCCCATTTCTCTATCACTGTTTATTAAAAAGTTATTAATGAAAACATACTGACCTAAGTCGTAATGAAGCCCCATTACATTTCTATAAAAATTTATTTTTCTCAAAAGCATGGTATTCGACGATTTGGGTTATGTATGATATCATGTTTTTCTAAAAACGCTTTATATTTACGCGAAATCCCAATTTCTCTATCACTGTTTATTAAAAAGATATTAATAAAAATATACTGACCTAAGTCGTAATGAAGCCTCGTTATATTTATATAAAAAGTTATTTTTCTCGAAAGCATGATTTTCGACTTAGGCGGTTAATGCTTGTGAGCACAGATATCTTCAGTGTGTCCAACAAATATTTATAATGAAATTTAATGAATTTTATTTCAAAAGTGTTGAATTGTGAATTGGCTAAAATTGATTAGTATACCTTTACGCTCTTATAAAATTATTTATTAAATGAAAAAATAAAATTTCCTAGAATTTGCACTCGAATTTCATATAAAATATAGATGATCCCAAATTAAAACCGTTTTTGCTGTATCCAACTTAGTTTTCGAGAAAAATACCCTTTAAGATTTTTTTAAGTTTTTCATTTAAATTTGGGATTTTGTTCTAAACTATAATCTCAAATAATCCCAAATTGAAACTTGAAAACTAAGCGAAAAATGCATTTTATTTTTTTTAAGTTTTATATGAAGTTTAGTTTTTAGTGCAAAATATAAGTGATCCCAAAATATAAGTGATCTACCTTTTTGGTGAAAAATATATCCCAAATTCAAGAAAAACTAATTTTTATGATTTTAATTTAAAAAATAAATTGGATTTTTGGTGAGGGATGTACTAGGTGATTCCAAATTAATACTGTTTTTACTGTATCTATATCAAATTTCGATTCTTTCAATATACTTGAAAAGTTTATATTAGACTGGAAAATGAAATTGAATACTCAAAAGTGCGAAACAATTTTATTTAGACCTCCAGTGGATAAATGCAATAATAATATAAAGAAGAACTGAAAATTATTTGGCATTTAATCTAATATAAATAACTCAAATATATCAAATAAGAAAGTTGTTAAATATTTAGGAATCTACCTTGACAAATACTTATATTTTCATAACCATATTAATGAAATGGTAATAAAGGCAAGTAATGCATTTTTCATATATTGTATAAATCATTATTTTATTCAAAACATATATCAATAATTAATTAGACAAATTGTAACATTTGGATGTCCAATTTGGTTTAACATTTCACCTTCTTACATGGAACAGTTACGTGTATTTGAAAGAAAATATTTAAGAGCTTGCACTTCTCTATTTAGATCGCCCCAAAGTAATTATATAGAAGTAGCAGATTCCAGCACTCGAAATTCGAGTGCAAATTCTAGGAAATTTTATATTTTCATTTAAGATATGCTTCACAATTCAACTCATTTTAAATGAAGAAAACAAACTCAACACATTAATACAAACACATTAACAAATTTAATACACACACATATATGTAGCATTGTGTAATTTTTTGTATGTGTTAGTAGCAACCTTAAACGATCATAACTTCAAAAAAATATTCCAGACGATGAAAATCTGTAAATCTGGGTAACAGCTAATAAGAAATACCTTTCAAATGATAATTTTTTTTTGTCAAAATCAGGGTAAAACTGTGAAACTTACATCGGTAACAAAAAATCGCCTAGCCTATTAATATTATAGATATGTTTCTAACAAAAGACTGTAAAATGCCTCTAATATTATCAGAATAGATAATTTCATCATAAATCTTATTAGAAATAATATTTTAAGATGTACATTGTGTATAGAAAATTACTTAATCATGGCACCATACTATACAAATGAAGAATATATAGCAGTTACCTTACACCTTGTTCCACCCGAGGCTTTTTATACCTCGACAAATTAAATATTATTCAGAATGAAAACGGAATCCCAGTCTTTTATCGTCAATATAGACGGGCTAATATTAAAGCAGTTAAGGACAGCGCTGCAACAAATGAAAATTTCAGATATGATACCACCATAGCTAATAGAGAACTTTGTGGCCGACAGAGAATCAAAACTAAAACATTTTGGTGGCTTACATAATAAACAATTATATCCCTTTTCTCTTTTCAACTCTGACTTTAGTTTTAATAATTCGCACATATCAAAGTGATGTTCTTCTATCATGTTTCATTACATAAAATCATATACATTCTTCATTTGAAGTAATTTACCATTGTTCTTTACCATAAATCATAATTTTATTATAGCAATAATACGGGAGCGTCCGTTTATGGGACAGTGTACAGATGTATATAATATATTTAAAACTAGAGTTTAGTATAGTTTAAATTAGTATTATATTAATGTAAACTAGCAGATTCCAGCCCTCGAAATTCGAGTGCAAAGTGTAGGAAATTTTATTTTTTCATTAAATAAAGACCCTAAAGGTATGCTAATCAATTATAGGCAATTCACAAATTAACACAAAAAAAAAAAACACATTAATAAACACACACATAGCATTGTATAATTTTATGTATGTGTTAGTAGCAACTTTAAATGCAATTTACTCAACATAAAGGGAAAAATTTAAAAATCTATAAATCTGCAAAACGGCTAAAAAGAAATACCTTTCAAATAATATACGTTTGGTTAAAATTGGAATAAAACGGTAGAACAAAACATCGGTCACAAGAAATCGCCTAGCCTGTCAATATTATAGATTAATAAACGTTGAAAAATAAAAATATTAAATTACGAGAAAAATTATTTTTTTCTAAATTTTTCATGTAAAATATATGTAAGTGATCCCAAATAATAGGGCTTGCAATATCGGACAAAATTTTCAAAACTGGTATTTCGGTATTTCATTATATTAATACCGGGTATTAAAAAAAAAACAAAAAGCGAAACTACACTGCAAAAAATATAAAAAAAAAATTAAAAACAAAATAAAATATTTAATTCAATAATGTATAATTCAAAACAATAAACTTTTTTTAAAGTGGCACAAAAGAGAAGAAAAATACAAAATAAAAAAGAGTATTAAAATAATTAATAATACGTAAGTATAATAAGTCCCGTGTCCTATTGTGGTGGTAATTGCCTTTAAAAAATGCCCTCAAAAATGTTAAATTATCAAGAGTTTTGTTGTTTAAAGGGGGGGGGGGGGGGGGGTTAAGGTTTTAAAACCTTTCTTTGCATTTTTCTTTCTGAATGTACAACATGTCGAAAGTGTTGTGTCAAGTAAATCGGAGCAAAACATAAGAAGATACAGCGTTTCCAGCGACCGGCCTCATACGGTATATCGTATATAAAGAACTTTAAATCGATTTTCTTGCATTTTCCATTCTCTTCCCCGTTTTTTAACAACAAATTCCCGAAATTTTATAGCAAAAAAAAAATTGAAAAAAACTCTTCTACCTCAGGAAACATGTCACCTTTTAAATGCATTTCGATTTGTTTATGTCACATGATCCGGTAACGAGTTATGATGTTCACCGCAAAACAACAACGCCTCCGGAGATTCGCTGTCACGGACTTATTTATTAAAATTTTTAATTGAAATTTTTTCGAAGATTCTACAAATGTTACGCTATAACGCGTATATGAAATAAATAATCCAACTTTATTCATAACTTCAAAAACGAATTATGAAAATACGACTTTTTTAACTTATAAAACCTTACCCTTTTTGTGCACAATAGACCTGCTGGTGAAAAGGCTCTTTCTGACTCGACGCTAGTTGGTGGTATGGACATAAGGCAGTCTTATACTAGTTGAAAATATATTCCTCTTATAATTTATACTTCAAAGTCCCAGCAAAAATTTCGTAATAGCAGCTCATTGATTTTTGCATTACCAATAATGACCTACCACTGCCCACTGCATTACTCCTAAAGTGAAAATAAGGCGTTACTAATAATGTGTTATACAGCTACTTATATTTCATGCTAGCGCCTTGCATACTTGCATTACTTTCAAAGTGAAAATAATTAGTTCCTAGGCAACTAGTTACCTCCAATGACATCCCCGTGTTAAAATAATGAGCTTATCAGGCAAACTTCAACCAGTTACATCTCATTCTAAAAGTTTGCCTGATAAGCTCATTATTTTAACACGGGGATGTCATTGGAGGTAACTAGTTGCCTAGGAACTAATTATTTTCACTTTGAAAGTAATGCAAGTATGCAAGGCGCTAGCATGAAATATAAGTAGCTGTATAACACATTATTAGTAACGCCTTATTTTCACTCTAGCAGTAATGCAGTGGGCAGTGGTAGGTCATTATTGGTAATGCAAAAATCAATGAGCTGCTATTACGAAATTTTTCCTGGGTAGTTCCTGTTTCATAACTTTATAAAGTACTTTAGAATTCATCGTTTTTATACCCTACACCACTATGTGGTTTGGGTGTAATGACTTTGTGCTGCTGTTTGTAATTACCAAAAATATTTGACCTAGACCCATCTCTTATCATACCGATCGAATCAGAATCACTATTTGATTCGATTTAACGATGTCCGTGCGTCCGTCCGTCCGTCCGTCCGTCTGTGTGTTCATGCAGGTCGCAAATATGAATATATTTTGATGAAATTTGGTATATAAGCTTTTATCGGCCATAGGATGAACGCTATTGAAATTGGTGAGAATCGGTGCATGTTCAGACCTAGCCCCCATACAAATGACCCCTATGAAATCGACATAAATTGCCATAAGATCCAAATTGTCATATAAATCTTACTGAAATTGGGTTTGTATGCGTTTATTACATCCATTAATGATTGGTCCAAAAATGATCCCTATGGGACAACTCTTAGTCATAGGCTCCATATAGAGCTGCTTCCCGATCTTCACTTAAATCTATCAAAAAACAAAAATATTGCACTGATTCTTCTCAAATTTTGTTTGTATATGTTTTTGCAAAATACAAGAGACTTTACCAAACATGGTTAGGATCGGTCCATTTTTGGGCCTAGTCCCCATATAGTTATAGCATCCGATATGAACTTTTTCATATCTGTAGCCAAAAAAATGAATAAAAATCCCACTCAAATTTGGTTTATGCTTATTTTCTATGTCCAGTTAGTTGGGCCTAAGAGATAGGGTCTCTAAACGCATGGTATAGGGTATCATATAGTCGGTATAGACCGACTATAATTTTCTTACTTGTTGAAATTCCACTCGCAGTCTTCATCACATTAACTTTCTTGGAAATTGTCATTTATAGTTTTTCTTTCATTGTCATCGAAATTAGAATTTCTGGCTTAGAATCAGCAGATGACTCGGAAAAGTCGATGGAAGAGGATCCTATGTTTTCAATATCGTCATCATCGATATTATTTAAGCGATGATGCAGTAGTCATCTGCAGGTATTGCATAGACTCGATAAATCAGTACGCCTTTGTTTTATACGAATAATTAGCTCACCTTGAATTCATTTCTTAAAGCAGTATTCTGTTCTGTCAATTGATTAAATAGTAAAGCTGCATCTGCACTAAGAAGAGTGGCATCTTGATGGTAACAAGCTTCAACAGCTAATTTGATTGGATGAACTGAAATAACTGATGATGCTAGAGAAAAATCAATTTCCGAAATTGATATTTTGGCATTTAAATTTAAATCAATTAAAGTCTTTTGTATGTAGTTCTTTAACTGGACAAAGCATTCTAGAATGGCAAGTAAGCTATTCCAACATATTTCTGTAAAGCTTTATCATTTTTCATTGGGGAACGTCTGAATAGCTTCACAATTTTTCTTATTTTTTTTTAATCTGTTCATGAATAATTAAACAGTCAAAATTGTATTGTTTTGTTGAAGTATGACAAAGCAATTATCATCAGGATCACTGCCATTTTCATCACTTGTATACTGGTTACCATCTTCGTTAGAATTTGAATGTTCTGCATTAGACTTATCTGTGGTCTTAAGTTCATCTTCATTTTCTAAATTTTGATGTATTGAATTCTGTGAACTAAGCAAGTTGTTGCCTTACACAAAGCAATTTTCCAACTTTGGCCATGCCAGATGCACCATCGGTTGTAATGTACACAATATGTGTATTTAAGGAAACTTGGAATAATTTAGGCTTTTCTTCAACGAGGGCAACACACTTTTCTGCAGGCAATCATCCTATCATCCACGTGAACTAATCCTAGGTTCTAGAATTTCTTGATGCCAGCATTAACATTTATATTTAAATAACGTCTGTATTTGACCAATGTCCATTCATCAAATGTAAGACTAAATCTTTGCACAGGTTTTTTCACTGTGCTGCACAACTAAATTTTTGATAGAGTTTATAGTTTTGTTTGTATATTTTCCAAGGTTCAGAAAATACACACATGAAACACACAATGTTCTGTTCAAAAGCAGCCAACATATATCTTTATTTTCATATCAATTATGTTTGTTTTTAAATTTTCTTCGGTGCCCAACACAACCATGACTGTTTTCGTTTTAATATTTCGTTATTTACACGAACATTTTTGTATCACGTACTTTTTGTTTCAATCACACATAAAGCACACATTTTTGAGTGTTGCTTTATTTGAAGTTCATGTTCTGGTACGTGTATTGAAAAAAAAACAGAACATGTACAATAAACAGGTTCGAGTTCAGTTATATTTTAAGTCGTGTTGTGGCTCGTGTAGTAAGAAAAAACAGAACATGTACAATAAACAGGTTCGAGTTCAGTTATATTTTAAGTCGTGTTGTGTCTCGTGTAGCTGCCCAGTTTCATATTGAAAGTTTAAAAAATCGCTCAATTTTCAATTTTCTTTTAAAGTTTATTATAATACGAGTGTCTCATTTGATATGCATTTCAAAGAGCCATCATTTCATTGAGCCAGTTATGCAAATTCATGGGGAAAATTCGTGTATATTTTCTCTGATTTATTATTCAAATTTAGTTAAGCATCGTCAATATGCCTATAATAATTAACCGCTATGAATTTTTTGTGAATATTTCCTATGCGACGGTTTAAGGCCTAGTTAGCCACACGTAACCTTAACCAAACGTGTCAGCTGTTTTTTTCTGTTACATAAAAAGCATTTAGAGCAGTTACCGAACTCAACTGTCACGTAACTGGAACGTCCCAATCTGTTGAAAATAGATTTTCGCTACGTTTGTACGTGACATTTGTGAACAGCTGATAAAGTTTGGTTAATTTTACAAAGCAACATGCTGGTTCGTTTTTTACGTTCTATAATTGCACTAAATGACAACGTTACATTTACGGTACGGATACATTTTAATAATACATACTCATCAACGTGTTTATTCATTCAGATATATGGTATTTGGAAAAAAAATCTACTTAAACTACTAAGCTAATTTCAGAATTTCAATAATAATTCTGGGATAATAATTTTATGTGTTTCCAACGAATTATAAATTCTACGGTGTTTATCATGAACATTGTCATTTGTTATTTTGGGTATTTTTTCTCTTATAGTGGGATAAGCAACCGCAACTCCTAACAATATAATAAATAAAAAGCTTTTAGTTTAGTTTACTGCTGGCATTGCTACGAGCAGGTACTATTTTAATGCGCGTAAGTTAATCGTCGTCCGTATTTTCTTCTAAACCCCTCACCATTCACATATTTCTAAAGAAAAGTTAATAATGACTTCAACAACCACTTTACCCACCATTCTTAACGCTGAACTAATGAAACGTGCACTTGACAATTATCACAATATAAACAACACAGTCACTAACACTCTACAAGTAAAAGATTGCAGCTTTAAGCTTTCCTCCGCAAGTGCTGACAACTTTTGCAGCGAAATATATCAAGTGGATGTACAATACAAATTGAATGGCAATGATAAGCAAATGTTATTCATAATTAAAATTATGATACCTGAAATAGCGGAAATAGGTTCAAATGAAGAAATTATGTTTACAACGGTTTTGCCCAAGATGGAATCATTTTTAAAAGCCATTGCTAATGAAAATGAAAATAAACTGTATGCCAGATGTTTGATAAGTGAGCGAAAACAAGAGGAATTTTATGTTCTGGAAAATTTAAATGCTCTCGGGTATTATTGTGCGGATCGTGTTAAAGGTCTGGATGTTAAACATGCATTTGTTTTAATGGAGAAAATTGCTAAATTTCATGCCGCCTCAATGATGTATGCCAAAAAGGTGAGTATCGGTTTAAAGATGTGTTGATATTGTAATATCTTTTTTAAATTGTTATAACAGTTTCCGGAAGTTACAAATTCGCTGCTTGATTCACATTTTGCTAAAGGCGCCTCGGACTTTATAGCTGAATCTATAGCCTTTGGCGGTCTGGAATATGTTGCCAACATGATTGAGAACTGGCCATCATATGAATTCTTAGCCCTTAAAGTAAGAGCTATTGTACCTAAATTTAATAAGCTCGTTATGGAAGTTGTAAATTCAAAAAACTCTGTGTTTAATGTTATAACTCATGGCGATTTATGGGTCAATAATTTTCTTTACAAATATGACAAAGAAACCAAAAATCCCATAGATGTTCTTTTTGTAAGTAGTTTCAAATTAACATTTGAAAATCTCTGTACTAATTATGATTTTGATTTTGTTTATCTAAAGGTGGACTTTCAAAATTGTTTTTGGGGTAGCTGTGGCTTTGATATAAATTATTTTTTCTATACCAGCTTAGAATTGCATGTTTTAAAGGAAAATCGCCCAAATCTCCTAGAAACATATTATGATACCTTAAGGCAAACTTTGGAAAAAATTAAATATCCTTTGCATGAAATTCCTTCTAAAGAAGATGTGCTAAGTGAATGTAAACGTTGTGAGTTAATTGGTTTCTACACTTCGTTATGCGAACTTCCTATAATTGCTTTGGAAAAATCTAAATCTACCGGTTTTGATTTAAACACATATAAACAACCAGAGGAAATTAAAAAAATGAGAGTTGTGATGTATGAAAATCCACGTGTCAGCGAAACTTTGAAATATACTTTAAAGTATTTTAAAGAAACAAATATTTTATAAACTAATTAAATAAAGAACGAGTTAGTTTTTTTTTCCCAGTGTACTTAAAATTGTGGAAAAATTTTGTTAGAGATATGTAGGGTTTGTATTTAATTTATGATGAAATTGATAAAGAAGATTTTGGCCCGTCTGTCCGTCAGTGTGTTTATATAAACCTTGGAATCAAACTACAGATCGCAAATATGAATCTATTTTGATATAATTTAGTACATAAGCTCTTAGCAGGCATAGTACCAACGCTATTGATATTGGTGCATATTTATGATAGATCTAGTCCCCATACGAATGACACCTATTAGATCGACGTAAATAGTCATCTTATATATATTAAAAACTAAAAACTAAAGTCAGTCCGTCTGGCCGTTCTATCCGGCCGATTTCCTTCATTTTTTTTAATGAAAGGTATTTAGACACAGATATGTCATCAATCATTGAAATTTACTCAACTCGCACCTTACTCAAGTTATACTCAAACGCGATTCTTCCCTGTACATTTCTTATGGGACACATTCACTCTAGCAATTCGAATTCTCATAGCTCCTCTCTAATGAATGGATCTTGATCGTTTCACTCTCAGAACACTCAGTGGATCAAGCTCTTTGCTTAAACTCGTTGAGTTTGATGAAAGTAATGCGTGCACAATCAACTTTACATTCAATTTTTTCAAGATTTTTTCAATATTTTCCTTCACTCAAACCTCTATAACTAGAGTTCTAATTAACGTAGGCAGTTGACACAAGAACACTCAGTGGATCAAGCTCTTTCTTTTGAGCTATTAACTGTTTAAATTCGTTGAGTTTGAGGAAAGTTTTGCGTGCACAATCAACTTTACATTATGCAACACGAAAGTTAACGTACAGATTTCATTGCAGTAATTGCATAACACATACCAAAAATTTGAATACCTTTAGGTGGCATACAAGGTGGCCTTTATTTCTGTGTGTTCAACAAATATTTATAATGAAATAATTAAATAGATTAAAAAACATTGAAAGAAATAAATTGAATGATAAAATATAATTTCCTAGAATTTGCACTCGAGTTTCGAGGGCTGGGCTCTGCTAGTTAGATTGAAATTTTATAGACCACGGTAAAATTTGATTTGTGTGTGTTCATTGCACCCATTAATCAGCAGTCATAGCCCCCCTATTAAGCTGCTTCCCGTTCTTCACTTAAATCTATCAAAAAACAAAAAAATTTGCACAGATTTTTCTCAAATACGGTTATTATACGTTTTTGCAACAATTAAGTGATTTTACTATATATGGTCATGATCTGGCCATTTTTCGACCTAATCCCTAAGTAAATATAAAGGGTCCGCCAAATAACTTTTTTTTTTTGAAAATGCTATAAAAAAAACTACTGAATATTATCTCAAATTTCTTTTTTTATTTGAAAGTAAAATCCTTCCGGTTAATAATGGAAAATAATTTCATTCAAATGGCTGCCTCGGCTGGCCATGCAATAGCCTACACGATCGGTCCAATTTTTAAGCACATTATCGATTGTGTGCAGCTGTATTTCACCAATGGCTTCACGAATATTGTCCTTTAAGGCGTCAATTGTCTCTGGCTTGTTGGCGTAACACTTATCTTTGAGGGCACCCCACAAATAATAGTCCGACGGTGTCAAATCGCAGCCCCGAGGTGGCCAAACGACATTAGCTCTGCGGCTGATAATGCGATCTTCAAAAACAGGGCGCAAAACATCAAGTGTAGCCTCGGCTGTGTGGCACGTAGCGCCGTCCTGTTGAAACCAAATGTTGCCAATATCCTCCTCTTCAATTTTTGTGAACAAAAATTCGTTCAACATGGCCCGATAACGATCGCCATTGACTGTAACGGCCACTCCTTGCTCATTTTCGAAGAAAAAATGGCCCAATTATGCCTCTGGACCAAAATCCGCACAAAACAGTGACTCGTTTTGGGTGTATCGGCTTTTCAATGTATGCGTGCAGGTTTTCTGTGCCCCTAATGCAACAATTTTGCTTGTTTACATACCCGCCAAGATCAAAATGAGCTTCATCTGAAAAGATGATTTTTTTTTTGGCAAAATCGGCATCTTCTGTAAGTCGATCGAAGGCCCACTTAGCGAGGCGAAAACGCATTGGATGGTCAGTTGGCTTCAACTCCTGAATCAATTCGACTTTGTATGGCGTCATACCAAGGTCTTTATGCAAAATTCGTCTCAATGATGCCTCCGAAATGTTCAATTCTTGAGAACGACGGTGAATTGATGTTGATGGCGCTTCACGCACACTTTCTGTCACAGCAGCAATATTCTCGGGTGTACGCACTGTTTTTGGCTTTTCACGCTTTGGTTTATCGATGAGGATGCCAGTTTCTTTCACTTTTTTTCACAAGATAACGAACATACGGAGCTGACGGTGCTTCTCTTCTTCCAAAATCCGTACGCAATTTTCGCACACATTCTGCAACATTACCATGATTTTCAAAGTAATGTCGCGTTGTTCAAGCGTATACACAACCATATTCATTCAGCGGAAGGATAAAACTAATTATCTGTCAAATCAGACATGAGCTAAGTGTTACTGTTCACGAAATAAGCACTAGTTGAAAAAAAAAAACGTTAGATGGCGGACCCTTTAGCATGCAAAATTAACTTTTTCATATCTGCAAGTGAAAACATGTGCAACAAATTGCTTCGAAAATATTTGTAGATAAAACTTAATACTTCGTGGCGAATCCTTTATTTTCAATGACGGCCTGACATCGGCGAGGCACTGAAGCTATCAAATTGTCAATTAAATTTGCAGGAATGGGATTCCAAATATCTACCAATCTTTGAAATTAAATATAGTAATTAGTGGGATTTTTGCGATCGATTCTATGATTCACAGTTTCCCAATGGGGTTTAGATCTGGTGATTGTGGTGGGAATTCCTTTACCGAAACTCTTTTTTATGCTAGCCACGACTTAACACCATCGCAGCAGCATGTCATCCTTTGCATGTGGAAGAATTACTGTTTCCCAGATGGCAGTGTCTTTCCCATTGATTCAGTGCGATGGGCCAGCTCCAGCAGCATAAACACAGCCCCACACCATAACGATGCCTCCTCCATATTTTACCGCCTTTTTGCAGTATCGGCCTAGGACCGTTTTTTCCGACCAATGTAAATGCTCCTCAGCAGACTTTAAACTCTTTTGATTACGCTTAGATATAAGCGTTTTTTTTTGCTGGGACGCTTCTGCGACTCGCCTAAGCATAGTAGAAATTGGTAATTGGATATTTTCTGCAATCTTTGACAAAGTTGTAAACGGATCTTTCTTCTCCTGCTGGATTATCAATTGTCAAATTGGTTTGTTGACCGTGGTCGCCCTCCGCGGTGGGTTACTGTACTTTTCTTAAATTTTGTAATAATTCGTGAAGCTGAGCTTTAATGTTTTATGAAAAATCACTTACAATTCTCTTTCTTAGCTTAAGCCCGAACTTATGAGGTGCTATTGTTATAACGAATTTATTTTATTTTACCGAAAATATTGAACTTTTATGCCGTTTTGTGCAGCTTAATAAATAAAAAAAATGGTAAAAATTCCGTTATTTGAGAAAAAAAAAATAGTGGAGTAGGATTTGTTTTGTCCAGACCAATATTTAGTTTATTGATAAAATTTAAAAAAATATGTCAACATTAGCAAAAAAATTGACTTTTTTATCGATTTCATTTATTGAAATCTTACGCAAATTAGTAAATTACAGATCAGTTTACCATTAGAGAACCACAGTGCATTTGGTTTGGATACCACTGTACTTACATTTATGTTCATTGCATTTCTGTGGTCACAAGCGATAACCGCCTAAGTCGACTTAAGAACGATTTGAGTTATGTATGCTATCATAATCTACTAAAAACGCTTTAATTTTACGTGAAATCCCCATTTCTCTAACACTGTTTTATTAAAAAGTTAATAATGAAAACATTCTGACCTAAGTCGTAATGGAGCCCCATTACATTTATATAAAAAGTTATTTTTCTCAAAAGCATGATTTTCGACTTAGGCGGTTAATGCTTGTGACCACAGATTTAATAATTGCTTTCAATTAAAAAAAGCCCGAAAATACCTCAAGTTTTTGTAAATTATCTTATGAATTTTAAATATCGTTGTAATAAATCTGGCTATTTAGAACGAGAGTGGGGGATATCAAAAGTTGGCCGCAACCAAATTTAACACTCTTGTTTATCTTAAAGTTTATTCCTGTTTGTTTCTTAAGGTCTCATGTACAGTAGCTGTTCTTTGAAAAGCATTTCGAGGAGCTATTATATGAAAAGGCCAGACCTTGCATGTCTGTCATAGTAAAAATTGGTGCTCATACAAATATTCTCTCTGAGTTTAACCTAAGTTGGGTCAAACAAATATTTTTATAAATTTAGCTTATCATCATCAAAATGACTTTAGATAGGCAGTCTCTGTCATATTGTCATATCTATAATATTAATAGGCTAGGCGATTTTTTGTGACCGCTGTTTTATTCTACCGTTTTATCCCGATTTTGACCAAACGTATATTATTTGAAAGGAATTTCTTTTTAGCCGTTTTGCAGATTTACAGATTTTTAAAGTTTTTCCTTTATTTTGAGTAAATTGCATTTAAATTTGGTACTAACACATACATAAAATTATACATATGTTATATGTGTATTTATTAAATTTGTTAATGTGTTTGTTAGTGAGTTTGTAATCTTCATTCACAGTAATAATAAACCAAAAAAGTGTTGGTTTGTGAATTGGCTAAGTTGAAAAATAAAGCTGCCTAGAAATTGCACTCGAATTTCGAGCGCTGGAATCTGTTAGTTATAACAATTACCCCTATCTGGTTCAAAGAGGTTTATCATGTTTTTAGTATTTTCGATTTGTTGATATTATAATGATTCTATTCCACTTTCACGGTGGTCTCTTTAATAACTTTGTCTTATTGCTCCCAAAATTAATAGGCAGCGTAATGGTACATTTCTGTGTCGGCTGTCGTCAAACCCGTTATCATTTAATAGCAAAAAGAAGAAGAAAATTAGCCAAACGTACTCGTAACAAATTAGTTGACTAGGGTACTAAGTTCATTTTCATCAAACAATACGCTCACATAAATCACACACTTGCACAGATTCACTACAAATCGAACAGAATCTAGTTATAACTCGTTGTTACCATACATACACGCACAGTAAATAGCAACAAATAAACAGTCGGTGAAGCTGTAAACAGCTGGTTTTGTTCTGTACTCGTACTTCATAATTTGTAGTGTTTATTAGTTTGATTTCTTTCTTTCTTTATTTATTTAAGTGATAATTTAAGATACGAACTGCCGTACTAAGTTATGCATACAATCACAAAATCAGAGCTTCCCACGCGGTTGTATTGAGAGGATTTCCTTATTTTATACACGTATCAAAACTGTCATTTTACCTTGGAAATAATTTAGTTTAAATCCTTTAGCGGCTGAATCTCTATTTTTAGAAGAAGATAAATTTTTGTTTTAAATGTAACTCAATAGTCACTTTCACGTCACTTTTTGCATTATTACATCTTTGGATAAAAATGACAGTTTACAAATATTTACATACACTATTTACATGAACACTGAAACTGCACAACATTGGTAAATATTATAAAATAAACTAGCGGCTCCTGTCAAAAGTTGTTTCGCCCTAGTCTACATTAGAAAATAATTATTTTTTTGTGTGGATTGAAAATGCTCGGTTTAAATAAACATAAGTATTTTCGTTATGAAATTAATAACATGTAGATAATATTTAATATTTACTTTGGACGGTAGGTGTCATGCTCACTAACCGATGCCGCCCATTCTATACAAAATTTCAATAATCTCGTTATAATAGTAAACTAAGATATGTGATAAAAAATATTTAGTTTATAGTAGAGGTGCCAATAGTGGGACTATTCCCATGGGGTCCACAATAAAGAATAACTCGAATCGAACCTACGACGTTAAGCTTTGCTCGATAGCTTAACATACTATGTCAAACGTTTCCGAATTTTTTTATTCTTCCGAATACAATCACAATAACAGCGTAACATGTAAGACAAAATCGGTGTGAATTATGTTTGTATTGGTAAAAAAATTATGATATGTAATAACCTGTTTGAAAATGAAAAATGATAAATGAAAAAGAAAAAATAAGAATTGAAAAACGAAAAATTAAAAATGAAAAATAAAAAATAAAATATGAAAAATAAATAATGAAAAATGAAAACTAAGAAATGAAAAATATAAAATGAAAAATAAAAAATTAAAGATGAAAAATGTAAAATAAAAATTAAAAATGGAAAATGAAAAATGAGAAATAAAAAATGTAAAATATTATTTGATAAAAGAAAAATAAAAAATAAAAAATGAAAAAATTAAAATAAAAAATGAAAAACGAAAAATGAAAAATAAAAAAGGAAAATCAACAATTAACCGGTTGAAATAATGAATGATTTATTTTATTTTTTTTATTTTATATTAATTACAATACAAAGTAAATTTGTATTCTAATTTGGGTCCAGGGATAAGCCGGGTGACGAAGACCATTTGGCTGGTTTTTACAGCGACAGACCAAAGCCTCTGGTGGGAATCGAACCCACGACCCGCGCATGATAGGCGAGCACGCTACCTACTCACCTACCGGGGCGCTTATATAATAAATGATAACAAATACTTTTATATTAGCAGAGCCCTTGCAGTTGATTGCTATAAATGATACATAGATGCCATAAAAAATCTTTAATTACTAGATGTTTATACATCTTCCCTGTGATCGGACTCACATGAGTTTTTTTTTTTATATTAAATTGAAACTATATTAGAGCTTACAAAAAGGTAATTGTTTTAGTTCTAAGCGCTACTTATGAAGTTATGGACATATCCCATAAAGGTTTTCCTATTTTTCCTTTAAAAATATTTAAACATTAAATATTCAATATCTTTGACTATAAATTTCATTCGCTGTAATATCTATAGATAAAATCTCGGAAAATGTAAATATGTAAATAAAAACTGTAAATAAAGATGAATTTAAAAATGAAAAAAAAAAATGGACATATCCCGGAAATCCTTCCATTAGTGATTTTATAGTGCTTTCTTTCAGTTTTTAGGAACAGGTAATCCATCTCCCTTTAAAATCTTCCACATTTTGGAACACATTTTTTGTGCTCTTCAACTCTCTTTTCACAAGAGCACAATACCTCTCTACTGGCCTAAGCTAAGGATTTGCCTCCATTGGTACAAAAACCAGGTTATTGCACTTATACCACTCAAGAGCTTTCTTACCCAATATGTGGACACATTATGTTGGCTTAAGACATGAAGGAGTCTTATTTGTCGGTATTTATAAATCCCAAAGCCAGAAAGGGAGCATACGTATAATGGCTTCGACGCCGTTTCTGACTCTATATCTAGATTCATTGAGAGTTGCCCGAATAGTGAAATCGTGGTTGCCGGTTTTTATAATATTCACTATTCTTCTTGATTTCATTATTCGAGTCAAACAACGCATAACCACCTAATACAACTAGTGAATGAACCAACGCACATTCCGTGCATTGAAGGGCGAAAATACTTTTCTCATTTCAACCCTTGCAAGTATGAAGAGAATATGTTTACACTTCACGCAATTCGGATCACTGCACTATTTCCGCATCCTTTCCGTACTATGTACTTCAAAATGTTTCAGCACAAGCTATGAAGCGCTCAGTTTTCATGTACGAAAAGGCTCGTTGGGCTGAGCTCAACGATTTCTTAAAGCAGTTCATCTGGAAATGTTGTTTCCTGGATAAAAATTTTGACGCTGCTGCGAAAATGGTGGAAAAAACAATATTGCTTGGTGTGAAACTATTTATGCCATCAACGTGCATTTCGGCCAAACCTTCTGAAAAATTGGTTTAACCAGACTTGCAGAAATGCAGTCAGATCCAGGGAGAAATGCAGTCAGATTCAGATATTGGCATCTAAATAAAAATTCCGTTACTGATCTGCTACGAAAACAGGCGACAACTGAATGTGACAAAGCACTAAGACGCGAAAAGTTTCTTTACGAACAGCGTCTTCGTGTTAAAGTTCTTTCCGCTCCTCGCGGCTGTAAGAGCTGTTGGTTATTTGTTAAAAGGGTAAAGAATTATGAATGAACAAATATTTACTGATCCGGTTGACAAAGCTAACCATTTAGCTGCACTTTTTTTTTTTTTTTGCAAAAAATTCGTTTTTGCTGGATAGCGATCAACCACTACCCTAACTTGAAAGGGTATCTTGAACGGATCTCAACGTAAATAAGTCTCCGGGGCAGGAGATTTATTTCAGCGCTGGTGCTGAAACAGTGCTCTTCGACGCTACCTAGTCCATTAGCCATTTCCTTCTTGCTGGAACGTTGCCAATGTCCAACCAATCCTTAAACACGGTGAGGCTATTAACCCTGAAAATTACCGTCCAATTGCAATTTGCTCTGCGCTCTCAAAGATGACGGAGAGCATGATCAATTTCCACCTTGTCAACTACCTAGAGGACAACTCACTTCTCAATGATCGACGGTATGGCTTCCTTAGAAATCGTTCTACGCTCTACTTTTCGAGCGCTGGAGTCGATCTATTCACAATTTTGGTGAAAGTAAAATGGTTACTCTAGATATTTCCAAGACGTTCGATCGCGTGTGCCACGGTGCATTGATATCAAAGCTTATTGTATTCGGGGTCGATATTGACTTCTCTCGATTTATATCGAGTTTTTTCAGAGACAGCAAAAGGTTCCGGTGTTTCTCCTTGTCTTTTGCTTGTATTTCTGAACGAATGATAATATTTGTCATTAATTTTCCTTCAATTGTAGGCCAAGCCTTTTGGAGGTTGTTGCAAAAGGCGGACAATGAATGACACACTCAATCAAGACCTGTTAACAATCTTCGAGCGGGGTAAAGTGCAGAAGAGTCAATGTTCTTTATGGACCCATCGGGCAATGTATTCAACAATGTTGTCTGTATATATGGGTGGTATAGGTATTGAGAAATCGGATACTCTTGATGTTCTGGGCATGAGAATTCAATGTGATGTTCTTTGGAGCGAGCATGTTTTTCAAGTGTCGAAAGAAGCATTCAAGTGTCTTGGTTTTCTAAAACGGTGCACAAATTACATCACTCCTTCTGATCTGCATAAAATCTATTCCACTTACATCCGACCGAAAATGGAAAATGGCTACTGTTGCATAGATACTACTATGGGAAATGCTCTTCTGAGATTAGCGAACTTATTCCAAGAGCCCGAGTTTCAGTTCGCTCTACCCGCTTCTCTAGTAGATCACATCAGTTTGTAGTCTACTGTCCTTTTGACCGCACAACGCATTACAGAGAAAATTCGTTTATAACTCGAACTAGCCGTATGTGGAATAAAGTCTTGCCCGACAGCTACAATCTAATAAAATTTAAGTCAAATATCCACAAACACTACTCACTCTTTCCTCCTTCCCATGACCTATTTTCCTAAAATCAAGACATGCACTGCATTTATGGGGCGCATCCCCTGACTTTAGGTTAATAATAATAATAAAAAAAATGACATGTATCTTTTGCAGTAACTGCATATTGATTGTCATACCAGGAATTTTTTTTATTATTACGTCTGCTCTTGGGTCCTAAACTAATCTTCAACATTTCATCAACAGCCGGCAACTGCCAAAATCATACTTTTGATCGTCCATTAAGCAAAAGGACTATTTTTTATGAAACATGACAACTTTTCTCTCTGGAATCTAAAAATCTCTCTGGAACTTTGTTACTCAAATGATAGATATATATATATATACAGATAGATAGATAGATAGATAGATAGATAGATAGATAGATAGATAGATAGATGGATAGATAGATAAATCGATAGATAGATAGATGGATAGATAATCTGGGCAAGGAATATTAGAAGCTCGTTAAGGCGAAACCTACTCTCGTTGTATAGACGAAATTGGCTGAGAGTTTGCAGTGGCTATAGGACCATATCATTGGAGCGGCAGAGGAAATACAGAGAGTCTATGTTGCAAGGGGGGAAAACCCCGAGGAAAATAGACAAGAGAGGCGGCGCGTGGAAAGGAACGAAACAATAACCAGTGGCAAGGAAGGTGGGACAACACGCCCAAGGAGATGGACCCACAGACTAATACCAAGTGTTAAAAGTGGATAGACCGAAAACATGTTAACTATAACTTGACGCAATTCTTAACCGGGCACGGAGGTTTCATGGCCTACCTCTTTAAATGCCGACATGATGATTCACCACTGTGCACAAGATGCCCGGATATATGTGAAGATGCGGAACATGTTTTCTTTGAATGTCCCAGATTCGAGGAATGCAGGCGCATATTGACCAGGGAAATTGGCCAGGATATAGACCCGGAGCACATAATAGATGCAATGCTAAGATCGGAGGAAAACTGGAGTTCGGCCAGCAACTTTGGAACCACCATCAATCAGAAACAACGCATGGAAGAGGACATGCGGAAGAGGATAAAAGCATCCATAGCTCGGAGTTCAGGAGTAGCCTAAAGCGCTAACCAGCCCCGCGAAGTAATACTTAACGGCAGTCCCACGGGGAGAGTGGTTGAAAACTGGGGAGTTGGATTTTTAGTGAGTAGGCGGCCCACACGGATTTAATCTCACATCCGCCCCCAGCAATTAAAGAAGAAAAAAGATTGATAGGTAGATAGATAGATATTTAGAAGATTTATCCGCCCCCAGCAATTAAAGAAGAAAAAAGATTGATAGGTAGATAGATAGATATTTAGAAGATTTATCCGCCCCCAGCAATTAAAGAAGAAAAATTGATAGATAGATATTTTCTTTATTTGTTAATTTTTTCAATAATGTTTACAAAATAAAACGTATTTCAATAACTTATTTGAAACAATAAAGAATATACAGCAGACGGTTCTTGCTTTTATTTTGTGTGTTTTTCAACCCGCATTGGCTTTAACTTTTCGCACAAAATAGTCTGAACACTGGGCTAACTGGGCTGGTTTCCTAACGGATGTGTGTGGAACACTTTTCAATATACTTTCTATTTCTTTGGCCTTACAAGCATCATATGGGACTTTCTTTCTTTACGAACCAGATTTCATTATTAATGGTCGAATTCTACTGATACTTTCTAACAACATTGCAAATAGTTTGACAGTATATCTTTCTAAAGTACAGAACAACGGCCGTTAACAATTTGTTCAAACATTGTCAGACCATTTTTATTTAGTGAATATAAAATAAATAAATTACCAAAATTGATAAAAACAAAATTTTTGTACTAACAAATAATTTGAGGAGAATAATAATAAATTGTCCTACTGTTACATCGTTATTGTTTATGTATAAACATACACATAAATATAATTGTTTGTCAGTTGAAAATTATTAGCCAATCTTGTATTTTATCATTCTTTTTTGTAACTACCAAAAATATGTAGCCAAAACCCTACTGTTATCGACTTAGAATTATTTTCTGAGACGATACAGCGTTGACCGTCTGTCCGTCCGATATATTTTATCAAACAAATAAAACTTAAATTGCTGATGAGTCATTGTGACGACGTTGTAAAAATCTTCTCAACCCTCATAACCAATGAAGACAGTACACGTCTACAGTCTGACCTAAATAGCTTCTATAAATGGTCTATTGTCAACTTAGTGGAATTAATCCTTAAAAATGTCAGTGTATGGCCTTCTCCAGATTTTCGCCATCTTCGAACGACTCTGTGATCTATGACACAAAACTAAACTGAGCTGACTCAGTCATAGAATTGGAAGTTTACTTCGATAATAATGACTGTTCATAAGGCTAATGGTGTTTTATGTTTTATAAAATGTTGGAATTTAAGGAATTTAATGATCCTTATGTAACAAAAAATCTATTCACGTCTTTGGTCAGGCCGATACTTGAATACACATTATTAATCTGGGATCCACAGTACAATGTCTTCATAAATAATCTTGAACCAGTTCAGAAACAATTCTTACTATTTTGTGTTCGATATCTTCGGTGGAATGCGGAGTGAGTCTCCCACCGTATCGCAGTCGTTTGGTTCTAATAAATCTCCCAACTTTCAAAAGTAGAAGGATCATGTTTAATGTAACATTCTTCCTAAACTTAGTTCATGGTAAAATTCATCCTTAATGCCTTTTTAGAAAAATATGTATAAATGTTCCTTACAAACAACTTCGATCTTATGAACCTGTTTCTCTCAATTTCCACAGATAAAAGTGCGGAAGTGAAAAGACTATTAACGACTTATTTAAATTCAAACGATTATATCTATAATATTAATAGGCTAGTCGATTTTTTGTTACCGATGTAAGTTTCACAGTTTTACCCGGATTGTGAAAAAAAACTTATCATTTGAACGATATTTCTTTTTAGCTGTTACCCAGATTTACAGATTTTCATCGTCTGGAATATTTTTTAGGAGTTATGTGTGTGTTTATTAAATTTGTTAATGTGTTTGTGTTAATGTGCTGAGTTTGTTTTCTTCATTTAAAATGCGTTGAATTGTGAAGCATACCTTTAGGGTCTTTATTAGATGAAAAAATAAAGTTTCCTAGAATTTGCGCTCGAATTTCGAGTACTGGAATCTGCTAGTATAGTAATAATAGGCAAGGCTATTTCTTGTGACACATTCTACACTTTCAATTATAAACCGATTTTGACAAAATATATACCATTTGAAAGGTATTTCTTCGCAGATGTCCACCATATTTACAGATGTGCACCATCTAGTACATTTTTTTTTGGAGTAAAATTCTTTTAAAGTTGCTACTGATACATACATAAAACACATATTTAAGCTTCAAATAAAAAACTATACAGTGTTGTGTGTGTTTATTAAATTTGTGTTGAATTGTTAATTGTCTTAAATTAATTAGCATACATTTAGGCTCTTATAAAATTATTTAATTGTTAATTGTCTTAAATTGATTAGCATACATTTAGGCTCTTATAAAATTATTTATGAGTGAAAAAATAAAATTTCCTAGAATTTGCGCCCGAATTTCGAGGGCTGGGCTCTGCTAGTGCTTATAACAGTATTTAAAGTCATGTGTTATTTTTGTAATATATTTACATGTTTTGCTCAGCTGTTGCTATATTTTGCTCAGCTGTTGCTATAAAGTTTCAGAGGTGTTACATCCTATCAATGAAAGAAAAACTTCATCTACTAATACAAGAGACATCAAATGTAAACCTTAAAAGAGAAATGACGTACTTTGAAGATGTGAAAGCTCGTGGTAAATACTTGAATGGTTTTTTGATAAATCGATAAATGATAATTTTTATCGAATTATCGACCATTTTATTTTTATGATATATTTTAATCAAAAGTCACTTGCACCAGCAAATCCAAACAGACGGTTCAAGTCTTTCACAATTTCAAGTTTATTACTTAGGAAAAATAATCGACACTTTTTACCAGTATGACAAATATCGAAATCCATTTATTAAGTATTGTTGAGTTCAAAAAACTTGTTCAATAATCTTTGTTTGCGATAGAAATGCGTTTTACCGACAGCTGGTCTATAAAAACTTATAGAGGAGAAATAATGGAGGATAACATCAATGTGCCACTAAATACATATATATATTTATCTATAACGTCGAAGTTCTCAATTATTATAGGGGTGAAAGTGAAAGTTATGACGCCTTTTTTGATTTTTGGGTGAACTTTAACCTCAATTCTAATAATTTGTCTATCGGAATCGAATAGTGACGTTTGTAGCCATCCGCAACCATATTCGGGTTAAGCCTTATTTATTCTATCAGAAACGCACACTTGTCGCGCTTAGTTGAAACAAATAAATAATAAAAAAAACTCCAGCAAAATTATTTTTAAATAAGTACATATTTTTAATCCCTGCGTTGAAAACGTTGTCAGCAGCACCAGCCCAGAGAGATAAACAGCAAATGACATTAAATATAAAAAAAAACACTGATAGTGTAAGTACAGTGGTAGCTTAACAACAAAATATTCCGTCTCAATAGATTTTGTCTTGTATTGAATATGGATGATGATTGTTTGATAAGTAGAGGTGTTTCTATAATATCGGTCAGTTGTTATCAATTTACTAACACAAACACTAACATCAGCACCAGCACTAATACCCCATCATCAGCCATTGTGTTTTTCGTTATCGTCAATTTTATTTATTAGTGTTTTTTTTCTATGCACCATTTTTTGTTGTTATTGATATTGTTATTGTAAACTGTTTATAAATCAATAATGTTTTCATTATTGTGCTCTGATAAGGCACAACGTTAATAATATACAATTTTTTTTTTAGCACCGTCCGTCTATCAATTTCGGTGTGTAATAGGTTCGATTTTGTTAATATTGTTAAGTAGCACACATATGGTCGATCCCAAATACATAATAGAAAATCTATGTGAAAACCAACAAGGTGTTTACTTTATACATACAAACAGATATACACTATTGGACAATTTAAAGTGCAATTGATTACAGTGTAAAGGAAATGTAAAAAAAAAAATTCTAAGAGAATTCCTAAAAAAACTTATACTATCCCGTTATTCCTAGATCTGTTTTGTTTACTTTGTAATAAACAAAAAAATGTCTTTTACTTATCTTTGTGCGCTGGAGACAAGATCAATGATTGGGGCTATTTAACGAGGGCGGTACCAGAACAGCCCGACCTGAGAAAGAAAACACAACAAATTTTACAAAAAATTTCCTTATTTCGTACTCGGTACAATTTTCTCAGAGATATTCAATAGCTGCAATACCCTGTTTATAGTAAAAACTGTCTAGCTCCTTAAAATAGCCATCAACCGAAGACTCCACCATTTCAATCTTGGTAATCTTTTACCCACGAGCTATTTCTTAAAGTTTGAAAATAGAAAATAGTCAAAGGGAGCTAAATCTGGCGAATAATTTACGTGATGAAGAAAATAAACATAAACCAAAGTTGAGTGGCATTGTTATTATTATACCCTCCACTCCAGTGTGCAGAGGGTATATACATATAAGTTTGTCATTCCGTTTGTAATAATTAGAAAAAAAATTTTGGACCCCATAAAATATATATATTTGTGATCCCTATAACAACCGGAGTTGATATAGCGATGTCCTTCTGTGGAAATCACGATGACGGCATCAATCGGGCAGCTAGGGTGCTCGTTGACATAAAAAATGATTCCTTAACATCCTGAGAAGTTTCCAATTTAAAATCGTCCAAATCGGTCGATTAGGGCCCGAGATTTGAATGAAGAACTAAAAAAAGTCTTGAAAAAACATAATTTTCTATGTTGTTCTTGTCACGATCACGCCCTCAATAGGATAACTAAGGTGATCACTTTTAGTGAGAATGATTCACCAAATTCATGGGAAGATTTCTGTTTCAAAAATCATTAAAAGCGGTGGAACTGGTCCAGAGAAATCTCTGAAAAAGTAAAAAAAAAATGAAAAATATGATGTTTCTATATTGTTCTTGTTGTTATTCTAAATGTTGTATTGTTGTCATAGCTGGACTTGTTGTTTTTGTGTTCGTTGTGGTAATAATATAATAAAAACTAACCCTTTGTAAATTTTTTTTATCAACTTTGGTAGAAAACTTTAAAAGTTTCCATTGTTTTGGCATCACTAAAAAAAATTATTAGATCATTTCTGTCATTGCCACGAGCCTGCCTGCAAAGTTTCAGATCGATTGGGTCACGAGAAAGGGGTTAAAATCTACCCAAAATTTTTTCGACAAGCAGACACTGCGAGTTAATATAAAGGGAGTAAAAATTCACCAGCATCTAAAGCAAATAATGCTAAAATACGTAGTTGTTAATAAAAAAAAACAATGTAAATTTAGCAAAAAAAAATTTTATGTATAAATTTATTTAAAGAGAAAAAACAAAACGTTTGATGTTGTATTTTTTGTGTGTAATATTTACATATACATACATAAACATATTAAATAATACAAATAATATACATATATTCAATATATGTATATCCATAATAACTGCATATTAGAAATAAATCGGTATATTATTTTATTTACATAAAATTCTGCAATATTTTGTTGTGGGGAAAATACATTTCTTTTGCATTAACAGAGTGTCACTTCATTTTGCTCAGCGTGACTATGCCACAGTAGATGGCGCCACAATTTTTGTTCTAATTAGCTTTGCAATAGTTATTTCTATTTTAACATGAATGTCAATATTTTCAACTAGATATCATACAGAACAATGTTAATAGTATACACCGGCTGGTCTTTTATTTCATACGTTTTTCATTATTCTTTTACAAATATGAACATAAGTTTGGCATATTAACTTTTTGTTGTCTTTACAAAATAGAGTTACCGAGTTCATCAATGAGTTTTTTGCTTTCAAAACAGTTCTACATAGTAATATAGAATTCTTATTCTGCTTTACCTACAAAATATCTGATTGCGATTACATCTAATTTTTAAAAATTGTTTATAATTACTAAGGTATTATTATGCACATAAATACAAAATTGCACTTTTTAAATTTCCCATTCAAATTTTAGAAAATATCAATTCTAAAAAATTTCCAATTATAAATTATAAAATATTAATTGAATTTCAGAAAATCATATCAAGATGTCGGAAATAATTTTAAATTTAGAAGACATCAATTGCATCAAATTCCAAAAAAAACACCAAATATGTTTACATTTTAAAAATGTTTACATTAAAAATAAAAAAAAATATTGGCATTCAGGAGAAATTAATAACTTCTCGGTACCGCGATTCAGTAACTTCTTTTAACGATAGTCGAATCGTTAAAAATAAAATAGCAAAATTATCAGTAAAATTTTTAAACGATATTCGCTATTGTTAAAGTCAGCTGTTGTTGTTATCTAAACGACAACCATTTTTGTGTTGTTTATTCAATCGATAAAAACTTAAATTTTTAGGTTGAAATGTTGTCATACATAAATAAAAATCATAAAATAGTGAAAATATTTTGCTTCTATTAAAAAACTTTTTTATATAAATAAAAAAATTAAATAGCATATTCAATTCATTATTTAATTTTCAAATAAATAAACAGAAATATTAGTAAAAAAAATTGAGATAAACATAAAATCATCCTGTCAAACACGAAGTAATTTGTTTTTTTCTATTCTATTTTTGCTTATTTTGACAGAGATGCCACTCGTTTACAATTTAAATAAATAGAAAAATAGAGATGTCGACTGTCGTTAAGATGTATGTACTTAGTGAATCACTTAATCCTTAGTGCAAACAACAATAGCTGTCGATATATTTTGCGATTGTCAGAAAACATTAATTTAAAGTCAATGAATTTTATAAAACCTCAAATGATATTTAAGAATTGCGAACGTAAAAATTGTTACATAAATAAACGCAATTTGATGTAAATGTTATTTATATATAAATTTTCACAATTTTTTTTTGGATGAATATTTGAAGTTTTCAGAAAATAAAGATAACAAATTATTTTATTTAAAATGTTTGGGACATTTGGTTTTTTGTGTTTGGCATCCCTAATTTGATTATTTGTTATTATAAATTTATTCTCTATGACTTTTAATAAATTAGTCGAGCTCGAGGTCACGTTTTTGTTTATAAAATACCCTTTATTATTTTAATTTTTCTCCTCCAATATTTCGTCATTCTTTGAATGACATCTTCAGGGAGTATGTACAACAACAACAAAATATATACACACAAAATTTATTGCCGCTGCTGTCCTCTCATGTCAATATTACATTAGACACTCCATGAGAGGACAAAGGTCGAATAATAATTCATCATTTATTCTCTATGTTTTCCAAATATGGCAATATTTTAATAAAAAAGTTGAGAGAGCTTTTTTTTGGTTATTATTTTGTTACTCCATCCGACCTATATGGCCGCAATGAAAAAATATTTCGCCAGTTAAAAGAAACTATACAGCCATCTCCAATTAGCACGATTTAATGCATATAGCCACCCTACACAATCATTACCTTTGCAATGGAGGTTAGGGCGAGCTATTTAATTAGCAAAAACTAAATTAAACGAGAAGTTATGTCATATAACCGGAAACGCATGCATATTTTTCCAATATTTTGTTTACATTTATTATCAATACTCAAACCGAGGTTATATGGTGACTAGGTCAAAAAATGCACCGATCCTGACCATATTTGGTAAGATCACTTATTTGTTGCAAAAATATATACAAGCAAACCAAATTTGAGAAAAATTTGTGCAATATTTTTGTTTTTCTTATAGATTTAAGTGAAGATCGGGAATCAACTTCTTATGGGGGCTATGACTAAGAATTGTCATATACGGTTTATTTTTGGAATACTGATAAATGGATGTTATAAACATATACCGACCGAATTTGGCCGAGATCTATTAGATAATATGGATATTATGACCATTTAAATCGAGGGTCATTTGTAGGGGGACTAGGTCCGAATATGAACCGATTTTCAGCAATTTCAATAGCGTTCATCCAATAGCGTTCATATACTAAATTTCATCAAAATATATTCATATTTGCAACCTGTACTTTGAATACAAGGTTTACATGGACACATAGACGTACGGACGGACGGACAAACTATACCCTGACCACATAGTAGCATAGGGTATATAAAAACTATTGCGATTCAAAACTTTGGCTTTCTCGACATTCATATAAAGTTACATGAAACCTTTTTATTCTAACATAAATGAATTCAGTTAAGTTTTAAACTTTAAAATTAACTTAAATTATTTTTTCTTCAACGAAAGGAAACATACAGGTACTTTCGGTTGCACTTTATTTTGTCCAATAGTGTACGTACGAGTATTTACATACATGCGAATGTAGAAAATATTATATTGTTGTTGTTTGTGTGATAATGATGATACATTGAAATAAATGTCTGCCACAACAAATAATGATTTAAGTCACTCACAGTTGGTCTATGCAAATAAAATTTACGAGGGGGAGTCAATAAGTCTTTACAAAATCATAAAGGCAGCACTAACAAAGTAGGTTTCTGAAAAATATCAACTACAGGCAAATTTTTAAGGAAAATTTGTCATTCACGTTTCTTAAACAACTTTTGCAATTTTTACAAAATGAAAAAAATGAATTTCGTGCTCTCATCAAACACTTGTACTTGAAAAGCAAAAAACCTAAACACTAAATCAAAGTTGAGATGAGACCATGGTACATCTGCACTAGAATATCTTTAAGACTATATTTAACTGGGAAATGGCGCTGCCTAATCAACAACCAAACAGATCGCTAAAAAATCCACTGGCAAATCCAAAAAGTATATATGCTTCTTGTTATAAAATAAGTTTGGTGTGATTTTTTGAAAGTCATGTTCTTCTATGTTTTAAGTGAAGTGTTGTTATTGTTAATTGTATATCTGTGGTCACAAGCGATAACCTCCTAAGTTGACTTAAGAACGATTTGAGTTATGTATGCTATCATATTCTACTAAAAACGCTTTAATTTTACGTGAAATCCCCATTTCTCTAACACTGTTTAATAAAAAGTTATTAATGAAAACATACTGACCTAAGTCGTAATGAAATCCCATTACATTTATATAAAAAGTCATTTTTCTCGAAAGCATGGTATTTGACGATTTGGGTTATCTTTGCTATCATGTTCTACTAAAAACGCTTTAATTTTACGCGAAGTCCCCATTTCTCTAACACTGTTTTATTAAAAAGTTATTAATGAAAACATTCTGACCTAAGTCGTAATGAAGCCCCATTAAATTTATATAAAAAGTTATTTTTCTCAAAAGCATGATTTTCGACTTAGGCGGTTAATGCTTGTGACCACAGATATATAAATTTTATTCAATATCCACAACATGTCACATAGGATTAGTATGTAAATTTATTTATTTTTAATCGTGTAAGATAATTTCTATTTTATATATGGGGGATTTCATGTCAAGTGCACCAACTTTTGAAACCGATGTCTTCCGATCGGGATGATTTGCACCAAGGTTCGTCCTATTGGATAGTAGTTTAGACACAATTTTTCAACAAGATCGGTCCAGATCTATCTGAGTTAGAGTGGATCAAAATTTGACATTTTGGCCAAACAGGTGTTTTTTCTCATCCATGTAACTTATTACCTATTGTTCTTAGAAAATTTTCTTCCAAAGAGTTTAGATAGCTATTTCTTCAATATTTCGGAACAAAATAATTAAAAAAAAAAAAAATTTTTTTTTTTGCTAAATTAAAGCATTTTTTGCCTTTTTTTTCAAAAAGGGCATTTTTTTTTTTTTCATAAGAAAGCTTAGGATTTTTCATTTAAGAGCTTTTTTGTCGCTTAGTGGGATGGGAGTGGGATATCTATCAAAATAAATGTTTTGTAACTCAAGACAACGGTTTTTCAATTTTTCACAAGTGCACTATTTTGAATTTTTTCCTATTTGTGTCTAAAACCTTACAAATAAAACTTATACTGAGAAACTAGACAAACTAAACTTTCCGAAGGTATATAACATACCAAACTAAAATTTTATACCCTCGATACTGTAATACCCAGAATATGTTAACCTCAGGAAAAAAAATCAATTTTTTTCTATAGAAATGTTGAAAAATTATTATTTTTTAATAATAATTAAATTAATATATAATAATTATATTAAAAATAAAAAGATAAATAATTTGATAAAATTTAATCTTAATTGCATTAGATCCATTTCTATCATAACTATTTTTATACTTAATTTATTGTAGCTGATGAAGTATTTAAGTCTTGTAAATTTTTAAATACCCAGTCTTTCATCCAGCTTTTTTGTCGCCTTTATTTACTGCGTTTTTTTGTCAATCATTTCTTGGCGTTACTAGGTTCCGCTGTTGACTTCGCTTCTGGTTTATTTGCTGTCTTTGGAAAGAAATCGCATTGAATAGAGGCAGAAAACTTTTTCAACTTGAGTCTTCCATCGACAAGCGGTATAAAAGCATGGTATTGAGCGGTGCCATCGATTGTTACCGCAGCATCGAATCTGCTCTTCAGTGTTTTCAATGTTTCCTGATGATCCTCTTTGCTACTAAAAACTATTTTAGTTTCTTTACAATAACTCTTTGCCCAATGGAATAAAGCAGTCGCATCTAAGATGCGATCTTGATGAGAGCACTGGAGGCTATACTTCGCTGCATTTCTTTTAAGCTTTGCTCCAATACCATCACATGCTCCTTTACCATGAGCAGTAGGATGAAAATGCCACTCAGCTGGCATTCCAAAATCTTTTTCATGGGCCATAAGATTTGCCATGCTACTTTTGTTTTTAAAATGTTGACGAGCTCCGTCCGAAACGTAGTATACCTTCTTTACTGAAAATTTAGATTTTAGAAATTTTAGTATTCTCTTCTGGTACTCATAAACTGCAACGGTATCATGTTTTAAATCGTCGGATATGATTGCCATACTTTTGTGTTCCAGTTTTTCATCTTTCATGTAGTAAATAATTACTGTGAATATCGTTGCTTGGTCGTTATTGAAGTGGAATGCTTGTATGGCATCCTGAAGAACATATTTATAGTTTTCTGCGAAATCATGTGAAATAACGAATTCACCAGACTTCAAATGTATCTTCAAATCCTTGAAGAATGACCATTGCTCTTTGACTAAAAAGTAATGGTTTCTCAAGTTTAGCAATCCTGTACACATTTCTTCCACAAAATCATTGTTTTCAATGTGCATCTGCCAGTCTTAATCCAAGAATCAAATTTGACCTCCTCTATATATTCTCGATCTAAAAAGTTGATTAAATTTTCTTTGATGAATGTGGTTTTCGGGCAATTGGTACATTCACCTAAGTGGCAAGAAGTTGTTGCATTAGGACACATAGTCAATTTAAGGCAATCGCGGTAATCGTGTAAATCTTCTGCCGAATCATCTGTTAAATACTTTAAGTTGATTTCCTTCAACATCAGTTTAACATTTTCATGGTAAATTCAAACGCATACTGTGTGAGTTCTGCTGCTTTCTGCCAAAACGCAATGTTTTGGCCTAATCTGGGTTAATTTCGTGAAGCCAATTCTAACATCCTCGTGTTCAGATTGAAATGTTGCAAATAACTCCTTCAGGTTACAGAGAACCATTTTCTTCTGTTATGTTATGAAGGTATGTTACATACCTTCGGAAAGGTTACTTTGTCTAGTTTCTCAGTATAAGTTTTATTTGTAAGGTTTTACACACAAATAGGAAAAAATTCAAAATAGTGCATTTGTGAAAAATTGAAAAACCGTTGTCTTGAGTTATAAAACATTTATTTTGATAGATATCCCACTCCCATCCCACTAAGCGACCAAAAAGTTCTTAAAGGAAAAATTCTAAGCTTTCTTATGAAAAAAACAAAAAAAATGCCCTTTTAAAAGAAAAGGCAAAAAATGCTTTAATTTAGCAAAAAAAAGTCTAAATTTTTTTTTTTTTTTTTTAAGTATTTTTTTCCGAAATATTGAAGAAATAGCTATCTAAACTATTTGGGATAAAATTTTCTAGGAACAATAGGTAATAAGTTACATGGATGAGAAGAAACACCTGTTTGGCCAAAATGTCAAATTTTGATCCCCTCTAACTCAGAGAGATCTGGACCGATCTTATTGAAAAATTGTGTCTAAACTACTATCCAATAGGACTAACCTTGGTGCAAATTTCATCCTGATCGGAAGACATCGGTTTCAAAAGTTGTTGCACTTGACATGAAACCCCACATATTTAATTTCTTATTTTAAAATTAATAAATAATAAATAAAATTCTTTTTAGTGTTTTTTTATATACACGCATTGAAGATTTTTCTCAAATATGATTAAGTTATTTTTAATGGGGCGTGGTAGAGAAGAAGAAAGACCCGTTTCTGGCTTTACAGCCTTCATCACTGAATGTAATGACCAGTTTACACTATCACACTGTGTAATACGACCTGTCAAAAAGTCGAGTATTATGAAAAAGTCATATCATCAGCTTGTGTTATGGAATTGATAGTCTGCATGATTTTATTTCCGAAGTCCGATGGTTATTTTTCATTTTAGAAACATTTCTAAAAACTTGTCATTTTCATCGGACCAAAGTTGTTTTTTTTTTTGTAATATTAAAAAGAAGAACAAAAGAAAGTGGAAATAAAATATAAATTTCAAAATAATTTTCTTTATTATTCTATACAGCTGTTTTCATAAGACTTGAGTGTTATGGTTTAAATGGCCTAAGTATGCAGAAATAATGTTGGTACGACTTTATGACAGTCCGATGAATTTCATCGGATTTTTATTTCGAAAAATCATACGACTGAGTGATTGCTTCGTCCTGCTTCACACCATGAAATTTTTCTTTCATCCGTGTTTATTAACTGAAATTTTTGTACTGAAATTCAAGATTTTTTCATGTTTACTTGAACATTATTTTTCCTGTTTGACGTTGACATTGAAATGAAATTGCTTTCTGTTTATTGATTTGGTTTTTATCTTTTTAATTTTTTATTTTTAAAGTTTTATTCAATTAAATTAACTGTAATTTATTTCAATTTATTATATTTTTTAACACAAATTTTTGCTGTCACATTCACGAACGAAAATAAAAATGAAAGAAAATGTCAAATAACTTCACTTTGACAATTACGAATTAAACAAGTAAGAAAATTATAGTCGGTCTAGACCGACTATACGATACCCTATACCATGCGTTTAGAGGCCCTATCTCTTAGGCCAAACTAACTGGACATAGAAAATAAGATAAACCAAATTTGAGTGGGATTTTTATTAATTTTTTTGGCTGCAGATATGAAAAAGTTCATATCGGATGCTATATCTATATGGGCACTAGGCCTAAAATTGGACCGATCCTGATCATGTTTGGTAAGGTCTCTTGTATTTTGCAAAAATATATACAAACAAAATTTGAAAAGAATCAGTGCAATATTTTTGTTTTTTGATAGATTTAAGTGCAGATCGGGAAGCAGCTCTACATGGGGCCTATGATTAAGAGTTGTCCCATAGGGATAATTTGTTGGACTACTCATTAATGGATGTAACAAACGTATACAAACCCAATTTGAGTAAGATCTATATGATAATTTGGATCTTATGGCAATTTATGTCGATTTCATAGGGGTCATTTGTATGGGGGCTAGGTCTGAACATGGACCGATTTTCACCAATTTCAATAGCGTTCATCCTATGGCCGATAAAAGCTTATATACCAAATTTCATCAAAATATACTCATATTTGCGACCTGCAATTTGATTACAAGGTTTACATGGACACATAGACGGACGGACACACGGACGGACATCGTTAAATCGAATCAGATAGTGATTCTGATTCGATCGGTATAATAAATGATGGGTCTAGGTCAAATATTTTTGGTAGTCACAAACAGCAGCACAAAGTCATTATACCCAAACCACATAGTGGTATAGGGTATAAAACCACATGAAAGCGTGTACCGGGTACATCGTGTGTATCTTAGGGCGGGTCGATTTGTAGGGAGGAAAACAAATCGCTCAAGTGACATGGAAAATCATACTCTAGGGATCAAAATAAGAAACTTTGCCCAAGGAACCATACCTCTAAAACGAATTCTGATGTGCCGACTTTTGACCTGTCTGTCTGTCTGTTTGTCTGCCATGGGGCAACCCCATTCCCCCTCATGCAATTGATCTGAAACTTGACTCATAGTCTTGTTGTGGCTACAGATTAATTTTGGGGTAGTCACGCATAGTCACACATAGTCACGGACTGATCTAAAAGTTATTTACCCAACATCCGATCGATTTTTTTGAATAACATAACATAGTCGAGCCGTATGATTATTATTTATTAGCAGAGTAGAAGGTACGTATACGTATGAGTGTTAATTATACCCTATACCACTATGTGGTTTGGGTATAATGACTTTGTGCTGCTGTTTGTTACAACCAAAAATATTTGACCTAGACCCATCTTTAATTATACCGATCGAATCAGAATCACTTTCTGAGTTGATTTAACAATGTCCGTCCGTCCGTCTGTGTGTCCATGTAAAGCTTGTAATCAAACTGCAGGTCGCAAATATGAATATATTTTGATGAAATTTGGTATATAAGCTTTCATCGGCCATGGGATGAACGCTATTGAAATTGGTGAGAATCGGTCCATGTTAAAATTACCCATATGAAATCGACATAAATTGCCATAAGATCCAAATTGTCATATAGATCTTACTCAAATTGGGTTTGTATGCGTTCATTACATCCACTAATGAGTAGTCCAAAAATGATCCCTTTGACCCCATATAGAGCTGCTTCCCGATCTTCACTTAAATCTATTAAAAAACAAAAATATTGCACTGATTCTTCTCAAATTTTGTTTGTACATATTTTTGCAACATACAAGAGACTTTACCAAACATGATCAGGATCGGTCCATTTTTGGAACTAGTCCCTTTATAGATATAGTATCCGATACGAACTTTTTCATATCTGCAGCCAAAAAAATTAATAAAAATCCCACTCAAATTTGGTTTTTGCTTATTTTCAATGTCCAGTTAGTTGGGCCTAAGATATAGGGTTTCTAAACGCATAGTATAGGGTATCGTATAGTCGGTCTAGACCGACTATAATTTTCTTACTTGTTTTAATATTAAATCAAACATAGTCAGCCCAATTCTAAACAAAAAATGGTGATTTTTTGAAATGTTTGTATGGGGAACCCCCCAGAGGATTCCAGGGGGTGTGCCACTGGCATGGGTGGGTTGGCCCTCCAAAGTTAGAGGGGGTCGATCATACATGTGGACTCGATTGGGGCACTCTAAATGGGTCAAAGTGAGACAGACGGGTCAAAAGTCGGGACATCAGAATTCATTTAAGAGGTATGTTTCCTCGGCCAAAGTTTCTTATTTGGATCCCTACAATATGATTTTCCTTGTCACTTGGGCGATTTTTAAACCGATCCGCCCTAAGTGTATGTACATTAGGGTGGCCCTTCATTATATGGAGGGAAAAAAAAGTGTTCAAACTCTCGGTCGCACCCCCTAGAAATATGCGAATAGCAAAAAAACTGAGAAATACAAAGTTTTGGGCCAAACAAAAAACATTTAGAGGTGCCTCAACGCGACTGAAATATTTAAGTGTGTTTATATGGGGAAAATAAGACTTTTTCAGATTTTACGAAAATTTCGTTCTATAGTTTAATATTTTCAACAAGTTGTTATATGAATCCCATAAATATATCCTGTAGGACAGTTCCTAGTCATAGCCCTCCCTATTAAGCTGCTTCCCGATCTTCACTTAAATCTATCAAAAAACAAAAAATTTGCACAGATTTTTCTCAAATTCGGTTATTATACGTTTTTGCAACAATTAAGTGATTTTACTATATATGGTCATGATCTGGCCATTTTTCGACCTAATCCCCAAGTAAATATAAAGCGTCCGCCAAATAACTTTTTTTTTTTTGAAAATGCTATAAAAAAACTACTGAATATTATCTCAAATTTCTTTTTTTATTTGAAAGTACAATCCTTCCGGTTAATAATGGAAAATAATTTCATTCAAATGGCTGCCTCGGCTGGCCATGCAGTAGCCTACACGATCGGTCCAATTTTTAAGCACATTATCGATTGTGTGCAGCTGTATTTCACCAATGGCTTCACGAATATTTTCCTTTAAAGCGTCAATTGTCTCTGGCTTGTTGGCGTAACACTTATCTTTGAGGGCACCCCACAAATAATAGTCCAATGGTGTCAAATCGCAGCTCCGAGGTGGCCAAACGACATCAGCTCTGCGGCTGATAATGCGATCTTCAAAAACAGGGCGCAAAACATCGAGTGTAGCTTCGGCTGTGTGGCACGTAGCGCCGTCCTGTTGAAACCAAATGTTGCCAATATCCTCCTCTCCAATTTTTGTGAACAAAAATTCGTTCAACATGGCCCGATAACGATCGCCATTGACTGTAACGGCCACTCCTTGCTCATTTTCGAAGAAAAAATGGCCCAATTATGCCTCTGGACCAAAATCCGCACAAAACAGTGACTCGTTTTGGGTGTATCGGCTTTTCAATGTATGCGTGCGGGTTTTCTGTGCCCCAAATGCGACAATTCTGCTTGTTTACATACCCGCCAAGATCAAAATGAGCTTCATCTGAAAAGATGTTTTTTTTTGCAAAATCGGCATCTTCTGTAAGTCGATCGCAGGCCCACTTAGCGAAGCGTAAACGCATTGGATGGTCAGTTGGCTTCAACTCCTGAACCAATTGGACTTTGTATGGCGTCATACCAAGGTCTTTATGCAAAATTCGTCTCAATGATGCCTCCGAAATGTTCAATTCTTGGGTGTACGCACTGTTTTTGGCTTTTCACGCTTTGGTTTATCGGTGAGGATGCCAGTTTCTTTCACTTTTTTCACAAGACAACGAACATACGGAGCTGACGGTGCTTCTCTTCTTCCAAAATCCGTACGCAATTTTCGCACACATTCTGCAACATTACCATGATTTTCAAAGTAATGTCGCAATATTTCCCAGCGTTGTTCAAGCGTATACACAACCATATTCGTTCAGCGGAAGGATAAAACTAATTATCTGTCAAATCAGTCATGAGCTAAGTGTTACCATTCACGAAATAAGCACTAGTTGAAAAAAAACGTTAGATGGCGGACCCTTTATCTGCCTATTAAAACAACTTTAAACCAATTTTGTTATAAAATTGTTTTATCTATAACAAGAAAATTATAGTCGGTCTAGACCGACTATACGATACCCTATACCATGCGTTTAGAGACCCTATCTCTCAGGCCCAACTAACTGGATATAGAAAATAAGCATAAACCAAATTTGAGTGGGATTTTTATTAATTTTTTCGGCTGCATAAATGAAAAAGTTCATATCGGATGCTATATCTATATGGGGACTAGGCCCAAAAATGGACCGATCCTGACGATGTTTGGTAAAGTCTATTGTATTTTGCAAAAATATATACAAACAAAATTTGAGAAGAATCAGTGCAATATTTTTGTTTTTTGATAGATTTAAGTGAAGATCGGGAAGCAGCTCTATATGGGGCCTATGGCTAAGAGTTATCCAATAGGGATCATTTTTGGACTACTGATTAATGGATGTAATATATACATACAAACCCATTTTAACTAAGATTTGTGTGATAATTTGGATCTTATGGCAATATATGTTGATTTCATAGGGGTCATTTGTATGGGGGCTAGGTCTGAACATGGACCGATTCTCACCAATTTCATTAGCGTTCATCCCATGGCCGATAAAAGATCAAATTGGTATTTCATCAAAATATATTCATATTTACGACCTGCAGTTTGATTACAAGCTCTACATGGACACACAGACGGACGGACGGACGGACGGACATCGTTAAATCGAATCAGATAGTGATTATGATTCGATCGGTATAATTAAAAATGGGTGTAGGTCAAATATTTTTGGTTAGTCATTATACCCAAACCACATAGGGTATAATACTTGTATGACAAGTAAAACATACAAGGGTATAATACTTGTATGACAAGTAAAACAAGTCTGAACCGAGTTTAGAGAAAGGGTCTTATGCCCAACAAATTGGATGTAGAAAATAAGCATAAACCAAATTTGAGTGGCATTGTTATTCAGTTTTTGCCTGCAGATATGAAAAAGTTCATATAGGATTTATGTTTATATGGAGAGTAGGTCGAAATTGAAGCGATCCTGACCATATTTGATAGTCACTTATTTTTTGGTAAAACATATACAAACCAAATATGAGAAAAATCTGTGCAATAATTTTGTTTATTGGCAGATTTAAGTGAAGATCAGGAAGCAGCTTTATATGGGGGCTTTAGTTTTCGATTACTGATGAATGTAATAAACACACACGAACCAAATTTGACCGATATTTTTATGATAATTGGATCGTATGACAATATAAGTCGATCTAATAGGGGTCATTTTTATGGGGTCAATAGCGTGGCCTATTCAATCTTATGCAGCAAATTTAATCAAAATAGTTATATTTATATTTGTGGCCGGTAGTTTTATTACAAGGTTTACATGGACACACAAACAAATAGACGGATGGATGGACATCGGTAAATCGACACAGAATCACTATCTGATATAACAAAATCTGGGACTAAGTAAAATATTTTTTGTAGTTGCGAACTACAGCACAAACTCATTATATCCTGACCACAGAGTGGTATAGGGTATAAAAATCTATATATATAAAAATGCTGTAAAAAATGTATAGTAATTCATAAAAGGAGAACGGCTGGGCCGATTTCTGTAAAATTTTTTGTCAGTTGTTCGTATTTTCGAGGAGAAGGTTTTTACGGAAGAAAGGGAAAATCCCTCCGGAAAAGTCGGAAAATTGGATAAATCGAAAATCGAGTTTTTGTATGAAATTTTGTGTGAAATTATTCCTTAATGGCTTTCCAAATCAAAAAATAGAAAGTACTTGGTCTAAATCATGGAAAATTCCGGAAAACGCGAAATGCGGAAAATTGGAAAATCTCTCCGCTAATGTCGGAAAATTGGAAAAATCGAAAATTGATTTTTTTGTATGAAATTTTGTGTGCCTTTCCAAATGAAAAAATAGAAAGTTCTCAGCCGAAATCCGATAGATGGCGTTATACGTTGACTTAGACTTTGCGCAATCTGACAGGTGTCATTTTGGCATTGTAATTTTCTACAGTAAATGTGCTATTTTTCTTGCTGCAATTTATACGAGTTTTGTATATTATTAAACTGATTCCGGATTGTCGTAAATCACGCATTATATCCATATACGGTAAAAGCATTAGAATCAATTGAAATTCAGTGCAATATTTATCAAAACATTCATTCTTAAAGAAAATAAGTTTGTGTGAAAAAATTGAGTTTATCTAATTGGATTGCGAGCATTCATACAGAAACATTTATTCCGTAAGTCTGTATCTTTAAACATAATTTTCTTTTGAATTGGATTAGTCAAAAACGACTTTATTGTTTTTTAGGAGTTTTGTGTATTGTTAAACTGATTCCGGATTGTCGTATATCACGCATATCCATATACGGTTGTGCGGCAGTCTGCTGTCGACATTAGGATTGCCCAATCGTTCGATCCCCGATGCATTCAATTTGGAATTGCAACGGGTGTAAGCCTATGATCGAGATAAGCTGGCCGAAAGAGTCCGAACAAATGTGGCACTATTGAATCCCGAGCAGAAGAACGTGAACGATTCGCTGATGAAGGTTGTTGACGATGGAATGGGAGGCATTTACTTTCTCGATGCTCCCGGTGGGACAGGCAAGACATTCGTCATTTTGTCCATTCTGGCAACAATTCGGTCAAGATCACAAATTGCGTTGGCTGTTGCATCTTCTGGAATTGCTGCCACATTGTTGGAACGCGGTCGAACTGCACATTCCGCTTTCAAGCTGCCGATGAATCTTCTCACAGTTGACAAGCCAACGTGCCCAATAACCAAGAATTCGGCGACAGGCAACTTGATGCGCGAATGCAAAATCATCATTTGGGATGAATGCACGATGGCGCTTAAACGAGCTTTTAAGGCAGTTGACCGAACAATGAAGGATTTACGAGGTGATTTAAGACGATTTGGTGGGGCTTTGATATTGCTCTCCGGAGATTATCGTCAGACACTTCCCGCCTTCCCCAAATCTTCTGCTGCGGATGAACTTAACGCGTGCCTGAAATCGTCGTCTTTGTGGCGGCATGTCCAGAAGTTGCAATTGACCACAAACATGAGAGTCGCGTTGCAGAACGACCCATCGGCTGCTGAATTCTCGAGACAACTGCTGGAGCTTGGCAACGGCCAAATTCCTGCTGATGTTTCGACTGGATTGATATCGTTCCCTGAAAATTTTTGTGAATTCCCATCGTCCAAGGAGGAACTCATCACCAAAGTATTCCCCGGCATTGCACAAAATTACAAAAATCTCTATTGGATTGGTGAACGGGCAATACTAGCAGCGAAGAATAAGGACGTCGATAGCTTAAATTTAATTATTCAAAGTCAAATCGCAGGACAACTGCATACGTACAAATCTGTTGACTGCGTGACTGACGAAAATGAAGCGACCAACTACCCGACGGAATTTTTGAACTTCCTTGATGTACCAGGAACTCCCACGCAACACTTACAGCTGAAGGTGGGATCGATCATAGTCATGTTGCGGAATCTCAATCCTCCAAAATTATGCAACGGTACGCGGTTGTCCGTCATAAAGCTAATGAATAATGTGATTCAGGCGACAATCATCAAGGGCAAATTCAAAGGAGAGGAAGTCCTTATCCCACGAATTCCCATTATTCCAACTGACCTTCCATTCCAATTCAAGCGGATTCAGTTGCGATGACAATCAATAAATCGCAAGGTCAATCGCTAGATGTCTGTGGGATTAATCTCGAATTTCCCTTTTTTCGCACGGTCTGCTGTACGTTGCATGTTCGCGTGTTGGGAAACCATCTTCGTTATTTGTTTTTGCGCCGGAAAACAATTCGAAAAACATTGTTCATCAAATCGCTCTCTACTGATTCCATTCAAATAAATCACATTGAAAATTTAAATATTTGTGTTGTATTATTACTCTAAAGTTTGTCTGAAGGCTTAAAATTGGGGCGAGGCGAAGTTCGCCGGGTCCGCTAGTTTGTTATAAAAATCTGTTAATTAAAAAAAAAAATAAAAAAAATTTGAAGACATGTTTTTATAGATTTCAGGTTAATCGCGAGAAATAATGATCCGGTCATTTTGAAGTTGATTTAAAATTAAAATATCGAACTTAAATGTAGCTAGTCGGGAAGTTGGTAAAAATTAAATACAACAAGTGAAAAAATTATAGTCCGTCAAGATCGACTATACGATACCCTATACCATGCGTTTAGAGATAAGGTCTCTCTTAGGCCCAACAAATTGAAAATAAGCATAAACCAAATTTGAGTGGCATTGTTATTAATTTTTTTTTTTGAATATAAAAAAGTTCATATCGGATTCTAAATTTTTATGGGAACTAGGTCAAAATTTGGATCGATCTTGACCATATTTGTTAAGGTCACTTATTTGTTGCAAAAACATATACAAACCAAATTTGAGAAAAATCTGTGCAATATTTTTGTTTTTTTGATAGATTTAAGTGAAGATCGGGAAGCAGCTTAATATATGGGCTATGACTAAGAATTGTCCTATAGGGTTTATTATTGGACTACTGATTAATGGGTGTAATAAACACACACGAACCTAATTTGACCAAGATCTAAATGATAATTTGGATCGTATTACAATTTAAGTGGATTTCATAGGTGGAATTTGTATGGGGACTATGTCTGAACGTGCACCGATTTTCGCCAATTTCAATAGCGGTCATGCTATGGCTGATAGAAGTTTACATACCAAATTTCATCAAAATATGTTCACATTTGCGAGTTTTAGTTTGATTACAAGGTTTACATGGACACACAGACGGATGGACGGACATCGTTAAATCGAATCAGATAGTGATTCTGATTCGATCGGTATAATAAAAGATGGGTCTAGGTTAAATATTTGTAGTTACAAACATCAGCATAAAGTCATTATACCCTGACCACATAGTGGTATAGGGTAGGTTAGGTTAACCGCGAGAAATAATATTCAAAACGTGGTAAAAGTTATAAAATAATGTATTAACATCCACTGTAGACACTGTAGATCACATTATACACTTTTAAATGTCGTTATGAAATAGATCATAAATCTTACGATAATTTTGAAATCGATCAAACTTAATATATGATTTAAGTGGTTCTTTTTTATTATTGAAAAACAAATAATATCTTATTAATAGAGCTCACAACCTATGCCACTTTCAATGTTTTCATCATCTTTCCCAGTCAGCATTCTAGAGGAGTCTTTTTCGACTCCTCTGAGCGATCATTTTCTGATCACAAAAGACTCATTTGTCGGGAGAAAATTGTACCCTAGCAGCGACTATTCTTCAAGAGTCTTTTATTACCCGTTTTTCTGATCAGTTTCGACACATTTTCGTTTACGATTCTTTTTCGAGTCATATTTCAGATATTACGAGTCCTTTTTTTAAGACATACGAGTACGAATCTTTTTCGAGTCATTTTTTGAGACATATTTACGAGTCCTTTTCGAGTCATTTTTCATTCATATCCGTGTCTTTTTTGAGTTATTTATTTGACCTATTTCTAATCGTTTGTGTTGCAAACATAAAACATTTCTTTGATGTAAATTAATCAAATAAGTTTATTTAAAAAGATTTATATATAAGACAAAATTATGTTATTGAATGAAAAATAAATTAATAAATGAAATAAATACTAAAAAAATACATAAATACATATAAAACATTAAATCTTAACGTTTTCTCTTTGCCACCCTGTTCTTAGCAAAAAAGGGTAATTTTTTTTTCGTTTAGAAAGTACTCTGGCAAATCTTCATAAATTAATAGGCTAGGCGATTTCTTGTGACCGATGTTTTGTTCTACCGTTTTATTCAGATTTTGACCAAACGTATAATATTTGAAAAGTATATTTTTTTAGCCGTTTTGCAGCTTTACAGATTTTTAAATTTTTCCCTTTATTTTGAGTTAATTGCATTTAAAGTTGCTACTAACACATACATAAAATTATACATGTGCTATGTGTGTTTTATTAAATTTGTTAATGTGTCTGTTAATGAGTTTGTTATCTTCATTCACAATAATAATAAACCATAAAACTGTTGGTTTGTGAATTGGCTAAGTTGAAAAATAAAGCTGCCTAGAAATTGCACTCGAATTTCGAGCGCTGAAATCTGCTAGTCTTCATAAATTGATTCATGTTTGAACAACGCTACCGAATTTTCCAGTCATCGATTCGCGCAACTTACAGACGATTCGTGATTTCTATGGCGCACATAACCACATGAAGAAATGTACGTACTGAAGAAGGTATAACGACGCTGTAAGCGAATGTTGGAAGAACATCCAAATATATCAATTCGTTTTACATGGAAAATTTTGTGCAAAATCCTGCTAATGCAGGAATTAAAGCGACGAAACCATCATATGCGTCGTTCTTTCACAGTTGGAAACCGACCCGATATTTTATCGTAAAATTGTGTACAGCGATGAGGCTCATTTGTATATGGAGTGAGACCAATCCACAACAGATTTTATAAGGTCCATTACATCTAGAAAAATGCACCGTTTGTGCGGTTTACACGCTGGTGGTATCATCGGACCTTATTTCTTCAAAAATGAAGCCGGAGCTCGGGTTACGGTTAGTGGAGATCGCATTATGATCAATGACATTGATCCCCGCGAGATGTGGTTTCAACAAGATTGTGCCGTACGGCGACAAGTTTATTTCAAGAAATGGACCTGTAAATAGCCTCCATTGGTAGCGATTTGATACCTCACGGTTTTTTCCTATGGGGCTAAGTGAAGTCACTGGTTTATGCTGTTAAACCAGCGACAATTGACGGCTTGGAGGCCAACACGAAAAAGTGGCCCAAATTTGGGCATCCAGAACGCACTTCTACAACACAGCCGCGGTGGCCATATGCCCAAAATCATTTTCAGAGGTTAATGCCATGTATTGATCCTTTGAACAAAAATTTATTTTTTATTAAAATTTAATTTTTTTTTCTTATTTTTTTTACACCCTCTCTATGAATTTTTTTCACTTAAAGCGGCCGTGGGATTTGAACCTTTGTCTTTATCACATACACTCGTTCCTGCACTTTTTGGTCATGCGCTTTAACACACTCGTCTGAAGTCAGGCCTACGATCAGTGTGCTTAACAATCAGTTTTACACCATACAGCTGATACTTCGTATTATTCTCTGAAGAAACATTACAGACCAATTTTTATTTTTGAATTTAGAATATTTATGCATTTATACTTCTAATTTCCACAATTCTCAGTTTCGTAACAGTTGTCATATGTGATGTATGGTTTGTACATTCTACATATGGCACTTTTTTCATATATTAATTTAATATAAAAATGTTTTATTTAATATCTCCAATGCGAGGACTTGCCTGTGAATGTGCAACATAACCTTTCACATGTGGTTTCTGTTTCCTTGGAAAAAATATAAAAAAATTTGAAAAAAAAAAATAGAAAACGAGTTTTTAAAAAATGGTACATTTCACAGGCGCTTATCGCTAGAGCCAAAAAATTTTTAAATCATCGTAGTTCTGCTACCAAAATTTAATTTAAGGAGTTGGGGAGTGGGGTGGTTTGAGCATTTAAAACATTTTTTTGGTTGTATAAAGTCGACCCATCTTAGTATGTATGTATATAGTACGTACATTTGTTATACCCTATACCACTATGTGGTTTGGGTATAATGACTTTGTGCTGCTGTTTGTAACAACCAAAAATATTTGACCTAGACCCATCTTTAATTATACCGATCGAATCAGAATCACTTTCTGAGTTGATTTAACAATGTCCGTCCGTCCGTCCGTCCGTCCGTCCGTCCGTCCGTCTGTGTGTCCATGTAAACCTTGTAATCAAACTTAAGGTCGCAAATATGAATATATTTTGATGAAATTTGGTATATAAGCTTTCATCGGCCATGGGATGAACGCTATTGAAATTGGTGAGAATCGGTCCATGTTCAGATCTAGCCCCCATACAAATGCGTTCATTACATCCATTAATGAGTAGTCCAAAAATGATCCCTTTGACCCCATATAGAGATGCTTCCCGATCTTCACTTAAATCTATTAAAACACAAAAATATTGCACTGATTCTTCTCAAATTTTGTTTGTATATATTTTTGCAAAATACAAGAGACTTTACCAAACATGATCAGGATCGGTCCATTTTTGGACCAAGTCCGTATATAGATATAGCATCCGATATGAACTTTTTCATATCTGCAGCCAAAAAAATTAATAAAAAGCCCACTCAAATTTGGTTTTTGCTTATTTTCTATGTCCAGTTAGTTGGGCCAGTTAGTTGGGTCTCTAAACGCATGGTATAGGGTATCGTATAGTCGGTCTAGACCGACTATAATTTTCTTACTTGTTTTATTTTGAAATATTTATTAAGGTCTTTGTTAAAGTTTTCCTTATGTTTATTATAAGGCAAGTATGAACGGAATTTTGCGTTAAATATGTTTTTCCTTTTCAAGTTTTTTTTTTTTTTATAAATTATATACCTAAGCAAAGTTGTAAACAAAGTACATTTGTTGAGAACATACAAAAAATACATATTGTTAACTTTAAAAAATTTTGTTCTCATAAGTATAAAACTTATATCAAACAAGTAAGAAAATTATATTCGGTCTAGAGTGACTATACGATACCCTATACCATGTGTTAAGAGAAAGCGTAGATTAGGTTAGGTTAGAAGTGGCTGCTAATCCAAAGGAAAAGCCCACTTAGACTCTGGGGTCCATTGTGATACCACGGAACCAGTTTGAGCTCCTGAGAAACAGTATTAGATCGAGCTAATTGGATATAGAAAATTAGCATAAGCCAAATTAGTGACATTGTTATTAATGCCTTTTGTCTGCAGAAATGAAAAAGTTCATATCCGATTCTATATTTATATGGGGACTATGTCGAACAATGAACCAATCCAGATCATACTTCGTAAAGTCCCTTATTTTTTGCAAAACCTATACAAACCAAATTTTAAAAATATGAAGGTAATATTTGTATTTTTTGGTAGATTTAAGATCGGGGAGCGGCTTTATTTGGGTGCTATGACTAAGAATTTTCCTACGGGATTTATTTTTAGACTACTGATTAATGGATGCAATAAACACACATAAACCGAGATCTGTATAATAACTTGGAACTTAGGACAATGTAAGTCAATTTCATATTTCTCACAAATGTTCTTTTGCTTACGACCATTACTAAAATCATTTACTATTCTGGTTTAACTCTTTAACTCTTCAGAAAATTTTATTCTTGCCATTATTTTATAATAATTGAAAGAAAACGTCAGAATCTACAAATAGTTAAGATTTCTTACATTTTCTTTCACTCGTTCTTCTATTTTTATTATTTTAAACAACTCTGTTAAAGAAGTTTTAAAGTTTCCACTGTTTTGGCAAAATACTTTTTCGTTAACCTATTTTTTTTAAATTATATTTTTTTGTAACGAATGTGTTATCTTCCACTCTAGAATACACCAAATAATGATTTCGCAAATAAATACATAATTTCATTACTAAGTGCGAAATTATTAAAAACGAAATTGGAAAATTTAGAATTTTGTAAAAGTTTCTAATGTATTGCCACCTACTTTATTTAAGTATCACTTTTTTATTCATAATAGGTTCGAAAATTATTCAAATTATAAAGATCATTATTTGTAATATCGATGGCTTAATTTGTAAAGAAAGTAACTCAAGCCATAGGACAAACGCTATTGAAATTGGTCAAAATAGGTGCTTGTTCAGACCAAGTCTTCATTCAAATGACTCCTATGATATCGACTTAACTTGCCATAAAATCCAAATTATCGAATATATCGCAGTCGAATTGGGTTTGTATGTGTGTATTACATCCATTAATCCCTAGACCAAAAATAAAACCTATAGGACAATTCAGTTAAACCTATCAAAAACAAAAATAATGCACAGATTTTTCTCAAAATCGGTTTGTATATGTCGTCCAATTTCCGAAGTAGATTTGGTTTATGCTTTTATTCTAAACCCAATTAGTTGGACCTAAGACTGACTATAATTTTCTTACTTGTTTTCTTAAGAAAATGTACCTTCAAATGAAAATTTACCATTTGAAAAGTATCAGTTTTTCCCATTTTTTAGCCGTTTTTACCCCCTAAAGGCTGAAATTGAAAAAATTTTTAGTCTTCTCCGATGTTTATGGCTCTGGTGGAATCTACATATCAAAAATTGTTATTCCTAAATTACTTTGTAAAGAAGATGGAAAAAGGTACACTCTTACACCTACCGGCCGTCTCTACCCCCATTTAACATCCATTTCATGTTTTTATCTCTAGTAGAATGCACAAACTAGATTTTATATTCGTTTGTTTAGAAACGAAACGAAATGTACACTTTCTCCCCATTTTGCCCGTTTTTCCTCCCCTAGACGTTAGAATTACCAATTAATTCATCAATGACTGATGTCCACGTGTTCGGTGGAATCTGTGTACTAAAACTCATATATATGGATTAATATGTTAAAAAGATGTAGAAAGGTAACATTTTTACCCTTTTTGGTCGTTTTTACCCTCTTAGCATCCGAATTTCTAAAAGTTTTCCTCTTATCTGATGTTTCTATCTCTACTGGAATCCACATACTATATTTCATATCTTAGATATGTTTGTTTAGAAGATACCAACTGTACAATTTTCCCCATTTTTTTTTTGCCGTTTTTCTCCCCTAGATGTTAGAATTAGCAGTAAATTCATTCTGGGCTGATGCTGATGTATGCGGTGGAGTCTGTATACCAAAATTAATATGTTAAGAAGATGTAGAAAGGTACCATTTTTACCCTTTTCTGCTGTTTTTACATCTTAAATGGCCGGAATTTGGATTTATTAATTCTGAGTCCGAATTTCATTTTCCTAGATTGATACCATTTTCCCCCCTTTTGTCCAATTTTACCCCCCTTATGTACAAATTTTTAAAAATACCTTCTTAGTGGAGCTTTACGCCGAGAGGGAAATTTACAGTCCAAATACCAAGTTTCTGGATGGAAGGGTTTGGGCTGGGCGATGATGATCAATCACACAACTCTTTTATATATGTAGATTAATGGACTTGTAAAATTTAATATACAAAATTTAAAAAATACTTATTTATTATTAAATAATTACAATATATATTTGGCGTAGCAATATTGCTGTTAGCCAGACTGTCATTTCAATTAATTATTACATATTTGTTTTATTTTTTAATTTAAAAATCGAATTCATTTAGTATAAGGTTTCTATATTTTATATATGACTAGCTGAACCCGGTGTGCTTCGCTACCCCTCATCGTTATAAAATAAAATAAAATAAAAAAAAAATATTTATACATTAACAAAATATTATTTATTTAATTTAGAATTAATTATTGCACTAACAACTTTATATAGTCAAGGGCTTAATAGAAGTTATTATGGATTTTAATTTTTCTAAAAAGGGCGTGGTCCCGCACAGTTTTCTTGTAGTACTATTTCTATTAATTTCAATACGATATATACAAATATCATCGCCGTAGGCTAAAAAATGGCCGAGATATGACGATTTTAAATTTTGGGTTATATGGGCGGGACCACGCCCCTTTGCCCACTAACAACTTTATATAGTTAAGGACTTATTATTTCGCAAAAATATCCTTCTGTGAAAATTTCATGACGATCCTTCCAGTAGTTTAGAAGATTTTACGATTTTTTATTTTTCTAAAAAGGGGCGTGGTCCCGCCCACTTTTCTTCTGGTATGTATTTCTATTCATGCCAATACCATATGTACCAAAATGACCGCCGTAGGTCAAAAAATTCCCGAAATATGACGATTTCAAATTTTGAGTTATATTGGCGTGGCACCGCCCCTTTGTCCAACCAAAAATTTATAATTTCAGGAAGATCGGTTCAGGGGTTTGGCCTCCTATAAAGCACAAACAAACACACATTCATTTTTATATATATAGATTGAAAGCAGATTAATTATAATTTAAGATAAAATGGGGCGAAAAAGGGGGATTTGGTAATAAAAAAATGTATGGCTACCTTACCTGTAGATAAAAAGTGTATAAAACTTTAGGTAAATACATATTACAAAAAAGTATAGCAAACATTGTTAGTGGTATAAGTAAGTATCTGAATTAAAAAAAGGGGGCGGTGAAGTGGGCGTGGTTCATAGTAATATGGCGACGTTAACAGTATTAATAGCAATATACTGCCAAATAAAAAAAAAATCCGTTGGAAGGAACAAATTTGTACAGAGAACAAAAAGTTTAAAACTTTCAAATAAAATTTGGCGTGAAAAGGGGCGTGAAAGGGGCCGTAGCGTAAGAAATGTTTATTTCTACCTCACACAATTTGAAGTAAATCTGTTAAAAACTATATGGAGCAATTACATAATTTTAAAAAAGTGGGCGTAAAAGTGGGCGTGGTCGAAAAACAAATAAACAAACACACATTCCATTTTATATATATAGAAAAGAGAGACGAAATTCATGTCATTTAATATATTAAATACTTAATTTTTACTGAGAGTGTTTTTACCAAAGTATATAGTTCTAAATTCTTTATATATTGGACAAGAGCCAATGAAATGGAAAGTATTTTCAGGTTCGTGCATGTTTCAAATTGAACATATTCCACTGTATTCTTTTTGAAGCATCTATCGTTAAAATTCAGCAAACTACCTCTAGTCCTTAAGGCAAATGTAGCAGTAAGTTTTCGTGTAGTTAAAGATCGTGAAACTGTAAGTGCGAAGCATTGAAGGTAAAATCATTTCTTTCGTTTTGTTTCAAAAGAGCAATTATATCTCTCCAATAAACACATATTGTTGTTTGGAGGACAAAATTGCAGTATGTTACAATAATTTTACTATTCCTTTGGCCCAGTATATATTCAGCTCTATAACTTTCTCGGTCAATATTCGTAGTAGTCTTTATGGACTTAAAGCTAATACTTTGTTGATGTAAGCAAAATATAGTTTGAGAGAGTTGAAATAAACATGGAATTTAGACCAAACCCTAAGTATAACATGTACTTAGCAGTAGTGTTTGGTATGTGTAGCATATTTTTAAATGAAAGAAACGAAATAATTTCTCTACATCACCATATTTTTCATATCCCCAAATTTGAGCAGCAGAAAACATTATTGCATTGTATTGTATAAAGAGGTGTTTGAAGTACTGCAACCGAAGTGATCTATTGTACTGCCCTCTGCTAATAGGTCATCCCTATAAACTCTCATCCAACCCTGAAGCCCTCAGGAATTCGAGGATGTTGGTTGGTTCTAGTAATTTTATGTCGCTACCTAGTATTTGGAAATATCCCAGGTGCTTTTTTCTTTTGTAAATTAGCGCTCCTCAGTCGCCTAGTATGTGCTCTGGTGATTCGGTTAAAATCCCGGTTAGTATTCTCAGACCGTTCTTTGACAACCCAATGCACGACCCAAATCTCTTCTTGTTGTAGCCACCCAACAAGATTTTGGATTTCCTTAAGCCCAAGTGGCTCGAGAAAAATTCCCGTCTAACACAATTTTCATGTTCCCTGAGTACGCCTTCCCATACTCCTTTTCCTATTCCACAAAATGGTTCTGGCGCTATTAATTTTGTGGAAGCTCCCCTTCTGGCAAGTTCATCAGCTTGCTCATTATCTTGAATCCCAATATGTCCCGGGACCCAACAAAGGCTAACCTTGTTGTGTTTACCTAAAAACATTATTGATTTTGATCCAGCCTTAAAAATTTTTTGATATTTTTGGATGATTTATATACTTGGACCAGGTGGAATTTATGGCTGAAGAAGATATTTTTTAAAGGATAGGTTGTATGTTATATCGACGTCAAGGTATGCGAACTTGTTAACAAATTCAATATTTTCATGTTCATAATGCCGTCTTAAATCTGCAACAATTCTTGCACCTTTACGAAAAATAACTAGTTTTGATTTAGGTAGTTTTTTTAAGCTCCATGTCAACAAACATATCTTGCAAACCACTAAAAAAATTTTTACATACAGTGTTGTTCAGAACAAAAGCAACCAAAATCATTATTGTCCATTTTTGTATTTTTAAGCATTATTTTGTTGTTTTTCCAAAATCTTTATTGTTTCTTACTCTTTATATCATTACAATAAAAAGATTGTTGTTTTTCCAAACTCTTCTATTTTATTTCTTACTCTTTGTAACATCTATAATATTAACAGGCTAGGCGATTTCTTGTGACTGATTTTTTGTTCTACCGTTTTAACCCAATTTTGATCAAACGTATATTATTTGAACGGTATTTCTTTTTAGCCGTTTTGCAGATTTAAAGATTTTTAAATTTTTTCCTTTATTTTGATTAAATTGCATTTGAAGTTACTACTAACACATACATAAAATTATACATATGCTATGTGTGTGTTTAGTAAATTTGTTAATGTGTTTATAGTAAAATGAGTTTGTTTTTTGTGTTGATTTGTGAATTGGCTATAATTGATTATCATACTTTTAGGGTCTTTATTTAATGAAAAAATAAAAATCCTAGAATTTGCGCTCGATTTTCGAGGGCTGGAATCTGCTAGTTACAAATATAAAGAGAAATCTAAAATTGTAAACTAAAAGAATCGTTATATTTTTGCAAAAAAATCTCAAAACGGCACTATTTCAGTTGGACAAAACAAAATCAACATTTAATATTATTCAATATATAGTGAAGAATCCGTTATTTTCGCGGCATCTACGTGGCGGGGATTCAATAAGGTATTTGATAATATTGACTGGAATGCTTTTTCACTCAGTTTTCAGCGCTTCTTTCTAAAGGTTGTTTAGAAGTGAAAGCCCGACCAGCTATTCGCACTTTAAAATGCCAAATAAGTTCCCAGTAGCGTTCAAATCAGGTGATTGGGCCGGCCAATCAAGCGATTTCCTTTTTTGCGGCGAACAGTGCACATTCCGTCAAAGTTAAATAAATTAAATTTAGACTCGTCGCTACATAAAAGAGTTTTCCATTTTTCAGGCGTCCAGATTTGATATTTTTGTGCAAGAAGAGGCCTACAAATATTGATATGCTAATCATTTTAGCGAAATTGAATTGAAATAAATAGGTTCTACCTACTTGCTAAATGTTTCTTAGTGAGCAGTGGTTTTTTTGCTGGCCTGAAGCTTCGGAAACCTGCTTCTAATGTTCGGCGATGAACACTCCTTGAATCTATATTTAAATTTAAGTCATTTAAAATATTTTTGATGATTTAGATGGGTATGCTTGCACAATTTGTACAATGTGACGGTCTGTCCTTTTATCTGTCTCCCGTGGTGCTCCTCCCAAATGCAATGTTTTTTACAGATTTTATTGTTTTATATTTTTTGATAAGCCGAGATATTATAGATTTATTAATACTATGCTTTTTAGCTAATTTTCTTTGACTCTTTCCATTCAAACCATCCTTAATTATTTAAGTTTTCGGAGTATATATCACGAGCCATTACGATTTGATTTAAATATGATCAATTTCACAACGCAACTAGCAGCTACCAGTCAACTTAAATTAAATTAAAAGAGAATACAAATATAAGCCGTTAAACTTGAAGCTAGAGACAATGCATTTTGTTCTTGCTTAAAGTTGCTTTTGTTTTGTCCAACTGAAAAAGTGCCATTTTGAGTTTTCTTGCAAAAAAATATAACGGTTCTTTTAGTTTACAATTTTAGATTGATCTTTTTATTTGTAAAGTGCTTAAAAATACAATAAAGGCCAATAGTGATTTTGGTTGCTTTTGTTCAGACCAACACTGTGTGTATTAGCAACATTTATGCCACCAGGTAAAATATCGGAAAGATCATTTCTGTGTAAAGAGAACAAAACTTGCCTTATCCCAGATTCAACTAAAAAATATTCCGAAAATGTACATCCATCCCAAATTCGGCTCTTTGTGTTTTCATATAAAGGTTGTAAAAAGCGGATAATTTAATAACAATCTTTTCGATGACTCAAATCTTACCACTATAATGTCGATGTTTAACTTGTCAGCTGTCAACACAACCAAACCTACACACTTCACGTTAACAAATAGCACTTTGCTTGATCTGTTCTTTACCAGTAATGAAAGTAAAGTCCTTCATTATGATCAGTTAGCAGCACCAGCATTTTCGAAGCACTATCTACTCTTCTTATCATATGATTTTGCAATAGAAACCCAGCCCCAAACATTTACTTATCGTGATTTTAATAATATTGATATCTTGGGTTTGGGATATGATCTTTACTCTACTCCATGGGATCAAATTTTCTGTTTACCGACTGTTGGAGAACAACTGTCATTTCTTAATGGTAAAATTTTAGGAATTTACAACAAACATGTCCTCACCAAAACGAAAACTATTAAAAATGGAGATAGACATTGGTTCACAATGGAAACCAAGATGCTAATAGAACACTGTGATAATCTGTATCAGAAGTGGAAACGTTACAGGATATCAGAATATCACGACGAATATAAGATGGCTAGGCAAGCGGTTGTTTCCAAAATAAGGCATGATAAGTCTTCCTATTATTTTAATAAATTTAATACAGCTATTGGAAGTAAAAAAACCTGGAAACAAATTCGCGAAATTGGATTAAATAAGACAATTAATCAATCAATGAATGTTGACATTAATGCGCTAAATGAAGCTTTTGTAAATATTCCTCTACCAGCCGTAAATAACGAATTTTATGATGATTTTCCCTGTAATAATTTAAACATTCCCAAATTTAACTTTCAGTGTGTAACACTAACAGAGGTAGTTGAAAGTTTCAATGCTATTAAATCGAATGCAGTGGGCCTTGATAATATACACCCCAGATTTATAAAAATGACTCCATTTTATGCCTCATATTGAAGGGGTTTTTTAACTTTTCTACATTAGCAGTTAGGCTCATGTTTTCATATCTCACAAACAGATCCCAATCTGTTGCTAATTTTTATTTATTTATTTATTTATTTATTCAGTCTATGGAATCATCCTTACAGACTACTTAAAGTATATGTACATTTATATTATAATTTATATATATAATTAAACATTTAACAAAATTGATATATAACATTTATTTAATTCAGTTGATTTAATGCATTTAAGTGTAATATAATATCTCTTCTCACAATATCCAAACTTTTATTAAAATCAATAAACTGATACAGCATATTAAACTCATCACAAATTCTACGTAGTGGATTAAAATTAGCATAGTTTGTACAATAATATTTGATAGTTAGAAAGTTATAATTTCTTGATGATCGAAAAGGAATATTTATATTTATTTTGTTGATAAGAAATTCAGATTTAAGACTACCATTTAACAGTTTTAACAGGAAAGTAACATTTAGCATATGTCTGCGACTTTTCAATGTAGGAAGCTTAATTAGAGCCAGACGATTTTCATAAGATGGCAACCTCATATTAGGATCCCAGCCCAAACCACGAAGACAAAATAACAAAAATTGTTTTTGAACTGATTCAATTTTATTCGAATGTATATGATATTGCGGATCCCAGACTACAGACCCATATTCGAGTATTGGTCTTACCAAGGTAGTAAACAATTGTTTTGTCGTATACGGATCCGAAAACTCTTTAGCCCACCGTTTAATGAATCCAAGTACACCAGTAGCTTTATTTATTGTTAGCGAAATATGACTTCTAAAGTCTAATTTTTTATCCAGAAGTACGCCAAGGTCGTTGAATGAATCAACTAAATCAAGCACAGCATTATTCATGATATACCGACCATTTATTGGAATTGATCTTGTAAAAATCATATATTTGCATTTTTTGACATTTAGGTCCATTAGATTCATATTACACCAAGTAGTTAAACGATCAATATCATTCTGTAAAAGTGATTGTTGATCAAGATTGTTGAGGGTAAAAATTAACTTTACATCGTCTGCATACATTAATGTAGTTGAGTGTTTAATTACAGAAGGAAGATCATTTATAAATAGCGTAAATAAAAGAGGTCCCAAGTCACTACCTTGAGGTACACCAGATAATACTTTTATGTTGTTGGAATACGAGTTACGAAACTTAATACATTGTGTTCTGTCTTTTAAATATGATCCGATCCATTTTATTAGCATTATACCAAAGCCCATACGGTCAAGCTTAAACAACAATAGATCATGATTTACTTTATCGAATGCCTTGCTAAAATCATTATAAATAACATCTGTTTGTTTCATATTAATAAAACCATCATTTACTAAAGTTGTAAGTTCCAAAAGATTTGTTATTGTAGAGCGTGATTTGCAGAATCCATGTTGCGTTGGAGATATGACAGAGGACTCATGATGTGACAACGTGTCATATATAAGTTTTTCAAATAGTTTTGGAATAGCACTTAATTTAGCAATACCTCTATAATTCGAAATACCAGCTTTAGATCCAGACTTAAAGAAGGGAATAATAAATGATTGTTTCCAAACGGGAGGAAAGTAACCCAATTTAAGGGATATGTTAAACATATAAGTCAAAGGAATATACAATAAATGTGCGCAGCGCTTCAAAATGCAACTAGGAACACCGTCAGGACCAGCAGCATACGACAATTTTAATTTTGTCAGGGCATTCAGAACTGTATGTTGATTGATGGATGGTATATTAATAATTGAAGATTCCGATATTGTGTATGGATACAGATTATTAAATACTGTCGAAGAATAAGTTGATGCAAAAAAGTCTGCAAACATATTACTTATGGAGTTATCATCTGAAGATTCTAAATCACCGTACTTCATAACCGAAGGAAAGTCCGCAGTACGTCTTTTAGAATTAATAAATTTATAAAATGATTTTGGATTATTTTTTAGATTATTCCTTACTTTAATTAAATAGTTATTATAGGCCAATTGATTAGCAATAATAAATTCCGATCTTGATAACGAGTATTTCATATAGTCTATCAATGTTCCATATTTTCTATAATTTTTGTACATTTTGTTTTTCTTATTTTTAAGTTGAGATAGATGTTTTGTATTCCAAGGAGGACCATTCGATTTAGGAGGTAACATTTTAGGTACAGATGCCGAGAAACATTCAAAGAGGTGATGATAAAATGTATGCAAACACAAGTTCAAGTTATCATTGCAACGAGATAACACATTTATCCAGTCAATTTGGAATAGATGGAGTTGTAAATCTTGGTAATTAGTTTTATTAAAGCAAAAGATTTTATCGCTGTGAGTTAACTTTTTTTTATGAAGAGGATAGGAACAAAAGCAAGATATCTCAAGTGTTGGATGGTATATATCTTCCGGATTAGAAATAGGGCTATGCCGCAATATTGAAAAGTCATTCGGTTCATTAACGAAAATAAGGTCCAACAGTCTACCAAATGCATTTGTGACGGAGTTGACTTGGAAAAGACAATTTTCCAATAAACCATGAATAAATGCAGCTGAAGAATCGGAATAATGAGATGGAACTAAATAATTGGTATCAGGATCAGCTTTCCAGGATGTAGACGGCATGTTAAAATCTCCAATTAACATTAATAAATCAGATGGTTTTATATAATTTTGGATTAAATCAACAGCTTTCAGATGATCCTCATAAACAGAAAGCGGAGAGTTAGGCGGAATGTATGAGCAAATAATGTATATGGACCTGTTATTAATTTTAGCTAAAACACATATAATCTCAATATGTAAAAAATCGTTTAAGATAATTTCTTCAGACGAAAATTCGTTTAGTATAGCAACCAATACGCCGCCACCAGACTTTTTTATTACATTATTACACTGATTATTATTTTTATCGGCTTCAATTCTTTCACAACTTTCTCTATCTTTTCTGAAAATTTGATATTTTGGGCAAAAAATCTCAAAGTTATTAACTTTTTTACTGAGCCAGGTCTCCGTAAATATAATAATATGATTATTGAAGCCAAAGCTATTACAATAAATTGACGAAAGTTTTGAATTCATACCTCTAACGTTTTGATACAAGATGTATATTAGTTTTTTGGATTTTGATCAGCGGATTTGGGAAGCCGAGCATTATCTTCTTCTCTATATATAAATTCACGTATTAATGCGTTTTTAGGCTAAAAACTGGCATCTACGATTTGTTCAAATAGGTATTCAGGAACAATTATTTTAAATGATGCTCTATTTCTGGAATTCATTTTGTAAACACTAATATCCTCAGGAATACAGTTTTTAATTTTAGAGATCACATAAAATTTCATCTCATCAGCTTTCGTATCATGTGCGAAACGTGTAGCAAATATAGTTTTCTTCGAAGGAATTGTTCGCAACCTAGGAGTGGGTATTGATTCAATACCAGTAGTAGGCACTATATTTGAAGTACCAGATGTTGAAGCAGATGGAATTGGTGATGCAGCATCAAAATTAATCAATCGACCAGCGTTCTCAGGATTATAAAGTAAATAATTATTATTTTTTAATGCAAATAAATCTAAGTGTATTATAATAAAGAAGAAAGTAATGCATTTGGAGAATGAGATTAATGTCTTCCTTGGGGGCTCTAAAATTGACATCGTGGACTCTGTACGAAATCTCGAAGTTGTGTTTAATGGAACTCTGACTTGGTCAATTCATATTAATCAATCCTGTGGCAGAATTTATAGTATGATAAGAAGCTTATGGTTAACACAGCACTTTACTCCACTGAAAATAAGATTGATACTTGCTAAAACATATCTTTTACCAACATTACTATATGCATCTGAGGTTTTCACAGGTTGCAACTCTAGGGATAACAGAAAACTTACTGTAACTTTCAACAACATTATTCGCTATATCTTTGGATTAAGAAAATTTGATCATGTATCCCAATACTCGTGTCATGTCTTACATATGTCATTTGACAACTATATTAAATTCAAGAACATTATATTTCTACATAAAATTATTATAACAAAGGCTCCAAAATATCTTTTTGAACGATTAAAGTTCGCAAGAGGGAATCGAATAATTCAATTTAAATACCGGGACCATGCCTCTGAATGTCAATTTTTTATTCTAACTATTCGTCTCTGGAATCAGCTTCCTAATGTCATGCAAAATACAAGCAACGCAATAGGGTTTAGAAAATTACTATACCAATACTTTAATTGATTTTATTTAATTTTTTTTTAATATTTTTAAATTGTAATTTATATTTTAAATTTAGATTAAGAGTTACTGATATTAAATATATAGTGAATAACTAATCTGATTCCATTACTGTAATTTATAAGATACTGTGTCTTGTTGTAATGGAAAATCGCATTTAATAAATAAATACAAATACAAATTTTTGATAGCCTATGCATGATAGCTTGTAAAATAGACTGTATCTGGGTATCATATCGAAGGCACACGAGAAGTCAACAAAGAATGCATAGATATATTTATTATTTATTTTGTTTAATTTAACAATGTTTACAAGATTAAATATGTTGTCGAAAGTAGAATAATATTTTTTAAACCCAGCTTGAAATTGATTCAAAATATTATAATTGTTAGACAATCTGATAAATGATCCAATAAAATGTTGTTAAAAATTTTGGTATTAAAATTGGATCGCCTTTTTTAAATAATAGAATTAAGATTGACTGTCTGAAAGATGTAGGAATATCCTCCCAGAGGAAGATATAATTAAATATATTCATTATGTTTTTTTAAGAAAGCATTAGAGAGCAAATTTATAAAATTCATATGAAATGCCATCCTCTACTGATGATTTGTTTAATTTTAGGTTCTTTATAACTAAATACGAATCACATAACTCAAAAGGAGAATCCAAAAAACCAATCTACAAAACAAGGCATACACCAACTTATCACTTGAGCTTCATTACTATTTTGTAAAACAGAGGCAAAGTATGAAAAAAGTCACCAGCATTTAGATTTCTCTTAGGCAGAGTTTGATAACTTCCACCATTCATTGCTGTACTTAACTTTATCAAGTTTCCTAAAGAAGGTCGCCCACAACTACGGCTTAAGCTAAAGGGTGATTTTTTAAGAGCTATAGGAAAGTTTTCCAAAAAAAAAAACACATAAAATTCAGAAAAATGCATGAAATCTTTATTTGAATCGATAGTACGGTCCATATAATTTAATGTTTGAAGATTATTTCATGCAAATGTTGACCGTGACTGCGCCTCAAATGGTCCATCCGCTTAGTCCAATTTTGGCATACTCTTTCCAACATTTCGGCCGGTATCTCACGAATAAATGCTTCAATGTTGTCTTCCAATGCGTCAATTGAAGCAGGATTGTCTGTATAGACATGAGCTTTAACATAGCCCCACAAAAAATAGTCTAAAGGCATTAAATCGCACGATCTAGGCGGCCAATTGACCGGTCCCGAACGTGAAATAAAATGTTCACCGAACTCGCCTCTCAATAAGTCCATTATTGGGCGTGCTGTATGGCATGTGGTACCGTTTTGTTGAATCCACATGTCATGCAAGTCAAGCTCTTGCATTTTGGGCAAAAAAAAAGTTGGATATCATCTCTCGGTAGCGCTCATCATTCACAGTTACGTTACGATTCGCATCATCTTTGAAGAAGTACGGTCCAATGATGCCACCAGCCCGATACAGCTGCGATATTTTCTTCAGTTCGCACTCTACATAAGCGTGTTGGTGGTTTAATGTCCAACAATGTAAATTTGGTGCGAAATTTAGTCACAATAGCCCGAATAGCCGCTTCAGTGGGTCGATTAAACTGACCATAAAATGGAAGAGCGATGAACTTTCTTAACAGAGCACGCATTTTGATAGTAAAATTCAATAACTTGCAAGCGTTGTTTGTTTGTAAGACGATTCATGGTTAAATTATAGACCAAACTGAAGATCTTTGACAATGAAACAAAACACGAAACGTGCGTCAGCTGTTTAAACCAGTGTTGCCAAAAAGATAATAGCTAAAAAATTACCCTTTATTTGGGATTTTAATTTTGAGACATAAAGGCATGTGATCAGAATAGGGCTTAGAAGCCACCGTAAAATCATTAACATATTGTAGTAAACTATACGAACAAATACGTAACTCCACAAGGACTGCCATTTACCACAATTCCTCCTAAGTTTTCAATTACGTTAATCAGTTTTCTTCCTTGAGCATTAAAAGTTTTATCACTGATATGAGGCAAATCGCGGTAAATATTTTGATATAAACTTGTTATATACGTGCATTTAAATATCCGATTATGCAAAAACTTGTGGGGCTAAGTTGTTGTAAGAAGTCTTCAGACTTCTCCAGGTCCTTTTCCCAATTTGTGCAGTTTAAATCAAGGTTCAGAAAATACACACATCAAACACACAATGTTCTGTTCTAAAGCAGCCAACACATATTTTTATTTTTATATCAATTATTGTGTTTCGTTTTAATATTTCGTTATGTACACGAACATGTTTCTATCACGTATTTTTTTGTTTCGAACACACATAAACCACACAGGTTCGAGTGTAGCTTTATTTTAAGTTCGTGTTCTTGCACGTGTACTGCTAAAAAAACAGAACATGTTCTTGAACGCGTACATCTAAATTTTAAAACATTATCCACTCGCGATCGGACAAATCTGATACACCGCTATAATAATGACAACAATTGTTTCAACCAAACTTATTATAAAAAATAAAAATAAAAAGATAATAATAAAAATTAAAAAAAAAAAAAATAAAAAAAAATAAAAAGATAGTAATAAAATAGAAAACAGAGAAATTTTATATGTTGTTTATGACTTAATTTCGTTTGTTTTTCATTTTTATTTTTTTTATTTTTATTATTATCTTTATTGTTATTTTATTTTTTTATAACTGCTAATGAATTATTTTAGATTTTTTAAAATAAATTTGGTCGAAACAATTGTTGTCGTTTTTATAGTGGTGTATCAGATTTTTCAGATCGCGTGTGAATAATGTTTAAATTTTTAGCTGTACGCGTTCAAGAACAAATTCATGATTGTGTTCGGCACCGTACAAAATTTAGAAACACCCAGAAATGATATCAAAATAAAACAAGTAAGAAAATTATAGTCGGTCGAGACCGACTATATGATACCCTATACCATGCGTTTAGAGACCCTATCTCTTAGGCCCAACTAACTGGATATAGAAAATAAGCATAAACCAAATTTGAGTGGGATTTTTATTAATTTTTTTTGCTGCAGATATGAATGCTATCGGATGCTATATCTATGTATATGGGCACTAGGCCCAAAAATGGAACGATCCTGACTATGTTTGGTAAAGTTTCTTGTATTTTGCAAAAATATATACAAACAAAATTTGAGAAAAATCAGTGCAATATTTTTGTTTTTTGATAGATTTAAGTGAAGATCGGGAAGCAGCTCTATATGGGGCCTATGACTAAGAGTTGTCCCAGGGATCATTTTTAGACTACTCATTAATGGATGTAATAAACGCATACAAACCCAATTTGAGTAAGATCTATATGACAATTTGGATTTTATGGCAATTTATGTCGATTTCATAGGGGTCATTTGTATGGGGGCTAGGTCTGAACATGGACCGATTATCACCAATTTCAATAGCGTTCATCCTATGGCCGATAAAAGATAAAATACCAAATTTCATCAAAATATATTTATATTTGCGACCTGCAGTTTGATTACAAGCTTTACATAGACACACAGACGGACGGACGGACGGACGGACATCGTTAAATCGAATCAGATAGTGATTCTGATTCGATCGGTATAATTAAAGATGGGTGTAGGTCAAATATTTTTGGTTGTTACAAACAGCAGCACAAAGTCATTATACCCAAACTACATCGTGGTATGGGGTATAAATATGTGTTTGTTGGTCTAAACTATGTATGTTTACATATATGTATGCACGAGTTTTTATTCAGTGTGTGTTTTTTTCTGAACTCTGGTTTAAATACTTGGGAATTAAATAAAATACATTTTCTTAAAATTTGGCAGATAAAAATGTACCGTCACAACCAGGAACCGTACAGTTCCAGGAACCCCATGTAAACAGTAATTTTTAAAAACTGACAAGTATAGTCCTTCGGTATGTAGATCTATTGACCTTACATCTTTCTTTTTGCAGCTAAAACGTTGTGAGCTTGACTGCTGGTTTCAAGGATGAATATAAAAGATTTACCAGCAGCTATCATTTTAGTTGAGACTATATTAATATCAACCTTAAACACCTTGTTGCATATATTCAAAAACTTCGATTTTTCTGCTAAAGTAGCTGTACAAGATAGTGAACTCACTATAACATTTGTAGCACGATACTTACGATTAATAACTTCTCAATATCTTCATTTAATCTAATATTCTACTGTTGTAACTCATATTCGTAGTTGCGACCTGTGGTTTGATTACAAGATTTACATGGTTGCACAGACGGACGGACGGACATCACTTAATCGACTCAGAAATAGATTCTGAATCGATCAAATATTTTTGTTAGTTACAAACGTCAGCACAAACACATTATACCCTGACCACATAATGGTATACCCTATACCGTTATATAGCATAGTGGATTATTATTTATATTTATTTTAAATGTACAACTCTACGTCTCTGATTATCTATAACATTGTTGTTTTTTTTAATACTTGTTGTTAGTGACTTCGCCGACTGCATGCTTAGTTGTCGACGATGATGATGCTGTTGTTTTTATTAAAATGATTACAGCTAGTTATTGTTGATTTTGTTATTGTATATATAAATATATGTATATGAACCAACAAAAATTTCTATTTTTGTTGTTGTAATTTACAGATACAGTCTGTTCTTCTATAAAGCGTAGTGCTATTGTAATGCAAATATTGTGTGTGGTAGGGGTAGGGGTATGGGAAGTAGTGGTCGTGTTAACAAAGAGGGCTTTAGAAAGATAAAAAAATAATAAAATGCAACTTTGATATGTAAAAAATTATTATTATAATAAATGCAATAGTGAATAAATACTATGGATCTTTTGAGAATAATTAAGTACATGTAGAACTAAGGCGTACTTATCAATATTGGTGATGGGATATTTATTCCATTAAGTGCATTAACAATCGATGAATCAGTTCCCTGATCACATTTTTTTGTAATCAAGCTGCAGCTAAATTGACCTGCAAAATTTGCCAAACCTCATCAGTAGCATCAGTTTTACTGTTGATTAATCGCTCCCGTCGCGTATTTGCGTTATCAAAGTGAATGCATTTTTTGATGAGCATAAAGCCATCGATCATTCTTTAGGCATTCAATTGAAAACCAAATACGGGTAAAAAAAAAAAAAATAAAACAAAAAAATAAAACTCATTAGCGATTTCTTCTAATAATAGTACAAGATCCATTTCCACTAATCCACATACTAAACGTCTTTAAGCCTCAATAAAATCTAAACTATTGCTCGTATCGCTTCCAGATTTAATCGATTCAGCACACTTTTTGCTTGGAATACGTATACGGTTATTGAACCCAAACAACATTGAGGAGTTGTGAGAGTTTGAAAATCAAAAAAGTCCCCAGAGACCTTCTCATAAATAGAAGAGTTAACCATCATACTAATATGATCAATGAAGTCAAGTTTTCTATCCATAAGTACACCAAAATTCACAAATGTTCGACCAATATCCAATACTATTCTCTTAATGCAATACTCGTTAGAAATTATCCTCCTTCTGTAAAATACCATGTGTTTACATTTCTTTATAATCAGTTCCATCACGTTCACATTACAGCATTCAACTAATATAAAGCTCTCGTTGAAGAGTAATAAAACCATTTATTTCATTGAAACTGTGAAATAACTTTACATCATCTGCATACATAAGGTCGTTGCAATTCGAAATTACAGTCGGAAGATCATTTACGAATAGTAAAAACAATAACGGGCCCATATGACTACCTAAAGGAACGCCAGAAGTAACACTTACAATCTTAGATTCAATATTGCGAAACATGACTGTTTGAGTTCTAAATGTAAGATACGATTCATTTCACAAAATAAGAGATTCAGTTATGCCAATGAGTCTTTATTTGAGAAGTAAAATATTATGATCCACCCTATCAAAAGCTTTACTAAAATCAGTGTACACCACATCCATCTGCTTACCACGGGCGAAACCTTTTAAAACATAAGTCGAAATTTCTAGAAGATTAGTAACTGTCGACTTTAGTTAATATGAGAGATAATCAGTAACAAGTTTCTCCATTAACTTAGGAATAACTCTTTGCTTTGCTATTCCCCTATAGTTCGCCTTTCAACCTTACTTATGCAAAAGTATAATAAATGATTCTTTCCAAGAAATAGGAAAATAAACTATTTTCAAAAGACTGTTGAAAATATACGTTAAGGGTACACTTACAAAATACAAGCAGGAATACCATCAGGACCAGGCTTGTATAAAAATTTCAACTGAATCAGAGACTTAAAAACAGTTTCCGTATCAAAGAGCGGAATATTTGATATCGATGCAACTTTTATTAAATATGGTTAAAGTACTTTAAATAGAACTGTTAACGTGGGACTGGAAATAATCAGCAAACATTTTCGCAATATCAAGATAATCAAAGGATGAATTATCATTGTAGGCGGGAACGACGACGATTTGCGTTTAAGACGTACAAAGCCATAGAAGGACTTTGGGTTATTAGCAATGTTTGAATTTAAATCATTCAAAAACCTCGTATAACAATTATTATTCAGTAAATTTTATTCAGTGCGAGCGACAGAATATTTAGCATAATCTAAAGTTGAACAGGATTTTGCCTATCTTTTAAAAGGGCAAGATTTTCCGTTTTTTAGCCTCGACAATTCCTTTGAATTCCACGGAAAACCGTTATGCTCAAAGTTCTGGTGGGAAAGAGGAATGCATTTAGAAACATAATCGTTCCAAATATCATAAAATTTTACCAACAGAAAGTACATGGTGCAAGTTTTAAAGATCCAAAATAATACCGTCAATGTCGTTTCACCCTAGTCTACTTTTGCAATTAGTGCGACTACGCACTTTTGTAACTCTCTATGATAGTTCCCTAGTTAAGTTACGATAAATATTTCTTTATATTGGAGGTGTCAAGCCCAGTATAAAGATCAATTTTATGTATAAAGATGGAATAAATTTTTTAATCATTTTTTTAATCAGTAATTGTTCGTTGAATGAATTCTTTGCGATGTAGTTGAATACTTTAACTTAAGACTTAAACTTGCACTAAAGTCTCAAAAACAATTATCTATGCCCTTGATTTCGTAAAAGATTTAAATTATCTTTGAAAGATTGAGTGTAAATTGCCCCTTCTGTGAATGTATTGTGAGAATCCATAACAAAACGTACAGAAAACTATTATTACATCTTCCATTTCAATGAAACTTACCCTTGATATCATATATTGCAAGAGTTTAACAAATCAAAAATTTTCTCTACGACTTGATCTGAAAAAGCTTAAGGCTGAGTTACCCAAGTCTAGCGGTAACGTCGCGCACCTTCTGTTTAATGGAAAACGCATACGAGTGCTTAACCAACGTTTCGGGAGCTTCTGTTGAAATTAGTTTACGAGATATAAGAGGTCAAAAGTCACAAAGACCAGTTTTTTGTGAATAACTCGTTTGAAAAAATAATAAAAATGTAATGCGCAAGTCATCCAAGTGAAAGGAAGTTCATCTTTGCTTCAGCATTGAGAAAATTTCAGTTTTTAAGTCTTGTTTAGTCTACATTCGGAGTGTTCTGATACGATTGTAGTCACTAGCATAACATCATCTCTACTTTTTTGCTTAACGTGTCCTGTAACATCGGTTAGCAGCTACAAACATCGCTCAGTTTCTTGAATGTGAGAGGTATTTCTAGATCAGGCAGCGATAGATCTTCTTGTTCTTTATTCCTTTACTCTTGTTAGAGCATAGTGACATAACATGCATACCATATAGTATTTCAGACAGATAATCAGTTTCATAATAAAAATATTATTAAAAGAAATACCAATAAAAATATTAACCAATACTAAATATTAGGAAGACTACTAATTTTCTCCATTCTTGTCTATTATTTGCCATATGGTTTCAGTTAAGCCGACCATTTTGTTGGTGATATTCCTCTTCTTCTAGTTCCTTCTACTTTGCCGTCCACGATTAATCGTTCCATAATGCCCTCTCTTCTGGAAATGTGTCGAAAGTATTTTAGATATGACCGGCTAATTCGTTGCAACAATCTGTCTTTTATATTTAATTCCTCCTAGATTGAGTACAGGAAACCCTTACAATTCTTCAGCACACCCACAGTTCCATGTCTCAGCAGCATATGTGGCAATTGGTTATATTCCTGTCTTTCCACAATTTGTAAAATTTTTTTTGTAGCTGATCTGGCTAAGGAAAGACGTCTTGGTATTTCTGTACAGCAGTCCCAACTAATTAAAACAGTTAACAACATCAAATCCAGCTGTGGTTATTTTTTTTTTTTTTTATTAATCAACACTCAGGGGATGCCCCCTACAGATGCATTGCATTGTGTTGATCTCAGGAAAGATATAGCTATAGGAAGGAGGTAAGAGGGAGTAGTGTGTTCATTTTTTTTTGCAGCGACAGACCAAAGCCACTGGTGGGAATCGAACCCACGACCCCTGCATGGTAGGCGAGCACGCCACCTACTCACCTACCGGGGCGCTTATTTCGAGACTGTTGTTGTTAACTCTATCTATGATCATGACTTTAGTTTTCGGTCTATTTATTTGAAGGCCATACCTATTACTACATATTACAACTACAGTCTCCTCATAATCTCCAGTTCAAGTTCATCATCATTAGGACAAGAAGCTATTATGAGCATATCATCGGCTTATCTTGGGTTGTTAATTTTTCTTTCCCTAAATGGGATAGCTCCATTCCACTCCAATTCTCTCGTATTATTATCTCAGTATACGCATTAAATAGTGTGGGAGATAAAAAAACAACCCTGTCTAGTACCAGACTTGGTTACAAATGGATCCGACATTATATAGTTGACTTTTACTGTGGCGGTATTATGTTTGTATAGTTCGTGTATGATCCGCACTAAATGTTGTGGTAGAGCCAGTTTCAGTAGCACATCCCAAAGAAGATTACATTTTACTGAATCGAATGCTTTTGTATAGTCCACGAAACATAAGTAATCTGGTACATTGAATTCTCGTACTTTTTCTATAATTTGGCGTATAGTTAGAATTTGTTCTCTTGTGCTTTTGCCTGGAACAAAGCCACACTGCTCTTCAGCTATCTCCGGCATAACGAATGGCTTTAGACGGTTGTGTATGATGTGCAACATAATTTTGCTCATGTGCGGTATAAGCTCTACATTTCTGTAGTTTGCACAATTCATAGGTGAGCCTTTTTTATATATTGGTATGAATATCGAGTAAAGCCACTCTTCGGGCCATATGAGAGAATTCCATATTTGGTTACATAAATTATGAATCGGTTGAATAGCTATTTCAACCATAGATTTGATAGTTCCTGCTGTAATCATATCCACTCTAGGTGATTTGTTGTTATTTAGTCTGGAAATTACCGTTTGACCTTTGACTGAAGAATTCAGAAAGATCGTCAAGCCCTATATAATCCAACAAGTGTCCGTATGGAATGTTGTGGAGGCTCGGCTAATAATATGTCATCATATAAGTCAACCAAATTAACATAATCTGTGCAATCGAAGTTAATTAAATGCTTCTTCTAAACCCTAAGTTTATGTGGGAAATTTATATAAAGGTGAGCTGCCATACATAACTGAATTATGGAATTTAACCTTGAAGCACATTGGGACTTAAACTTTCATAAAGTAAGTTGCTAAAATTATAAAATTTTTTGATGTTCAACTTGTTGCAACGTATAGGCGGAAAAGTCTGCTGGCCTTTGTTAACCAACGGGAGCGAACCATTTGTCCCAGTTTCATGTTGGCTAAATCTTGGGGACAAAAACCTTCCAAAACAACATTTGCTAGATGATACAGATATAAAACGTCAGGAAATGAACCTTTTTCATATGCAATTTCCATTAATGGAGACATATTTCCAAACGAAATCGATTCAAAATCAGATACAGTTCAATATTAAGGTATATGTTTAAATAATTGTAGGTCTACCGGAAGCTTTTCAAAGGTACGTAGCAGTAAGTAGTCCACTTGTGGTAGACATTTCCAAAGCCCTAAAAATGGCAAAACGTAAATTCATTGAAATGCTACCAAACAAACTAATGTAATGGTTTGGCCAATAAAATTGCAAACATTCGAATTATATCATTTTCAATGTCAGTATTAGTAGGTTCTTCAAAGCAGCAAAATCCTATTGAGATGGTAAGAGATAGATGTGTTTCCTGGAAGAACTCGTATAATTTATTTTGTTTTGTATTGGCGTCTGCAGCGTCAACTTTAATATGACCCAATAATGTGCTTTCTGGCTCCTTAAGAATCAGTATATATGATTCTTTTTTAATTTCTGGATTGTATTTCCGACTTAGTTCTTCCCTTGTTAGTGCTCTATTTTTTCCGGCATCAAAAGAAAATGCTAACAAAGCTGAATCATTACACCGCATTCTATGGACGGAATCCCTATTTTTCTTTTTTTCACGAGCTACTTTAGATTTATCCATAACAAATGGTTCATCTTTAAAGCCGAAGTCATTAAGTAAAGCCGTAGCCAAACACAAAGCAGCTCTGTCAGAAATTCCGAATCTGTCGCACAGAAGCTCCTCTTTTCAGGTGGTTTGCAAACTCTATTTAAGATTCCACTTCCATAAGTCCTGAATCAGGCTAATATGAAGGATCTAAGCTAGCTGGCGGTTGCGTTGATTGTTTGTGAACCGTATGTTTCCTTGTATGCTGGTCAATCATAAACTCTTGTAGGTGATACGAAATCAAGCCACAGCAGCATGGTGTTGTTATTGTGCATTTGCGTTTACCGATGTAAAATATTTCATTTAAGGTATTCACGAATTCTAAAAATGTACGGGATTTAGATTTGTTTTTGATTTCTCTATGATACTTCTTAATCAAAATGTTTCTCACTACACTTTTTCCATTGATTATTGCAACATTAGTTTTGCTCCAAATTGCTATTATTTTCTTAGCTACTTCCGGAGAGAGACTTTCAAATGATTGTTTTATTTATTCTCAAAATTCTCAAAAAAACAATATTTTAAAAATTCACTTGGCAAACCAAAGGAACTAAAGTTCGAAACAAATAAAAAACTTGACCCGGAAGATAAAGAAAATACATCCCTTCCCTAATTGGAAGAATCGACGGACATTGCTGATGTTTCATTTATTTATTTTTTCAGTCAATGGAAAACAACAGGTCCTTCTGCCGGTTCGAAGGGCTTTTCACGTAGCGTTGATTTCCTGCTGATACATTAGACTTTGTGCAAACCTAGTAGGTTTCTTTTTGCGTACACTCCCTCTCTTATTTTTAGAATTCGAGAGTCCTTGAGATAGCAGCAGAATTGTTTTAGTTACTCAATTCGACTTATTCTGACTTATTCATAGAAACCTTTTGATCTATTAGATGGATCAATGGATATTAGGACGTTTCACCAAAAATGTTTTTTCCGATTTTTGCAACTCTTAAATCGAAATTCTTATGGCAAAAAAGATTTTTGTTGTGTTGCTGAAATCGATTTTATTCCAAAAATGAGATTATGAAACATAATTACTTTTTATCTGATACTTTATTTTAACAAGACAAGGTAAATCACTTATTTGCGAAACAAAATTATTGGTTTTAATGACACTTTGCTAACATTAAAAGCAAAAACTAAAACCTTAATTTCTCGTGAAATTCCTAGGGCCGTATGCAAAACAATTAAAGTGTTCTTCAAGTAGACTTTATTGTATGTTTTTCATGCAAAATTTGTTGATAAAGTCTACTTGAAGTACACTTTAATTTTTCTGCATACGGCCCTTAATCTTTGGGCATGAAATCTTTATTTGAATCGATAGTACGGTCCATATAAATTAATGTTTAAAGATTATTTCATGCAAATGTTGACCGTGACTGCGCCTCAAATGGTCCATCCGCTTAGTCCAATTTTGGCATACTCTTTCCAACATTTCGGCCGGTATCTCACGAATAAATGCTTCAATGTTGTCTTCCAATGCGTCAATTGAAGCGGGATTGTCTGTATAGACATGAGCTTTAACATAGCCCCACAAAAAATAGTCTAAAGGCGTTAAATCGCATGATCTAGGCGGCCAATTGACCGGTCCCGAACGTGAAATAAAATGTTCACCGAACTTGCCTCTCAATAAGTCCATTGTTGCGCGTGCTGTGTGGCATGTGGCACCATCTTGTTAAATCCGCATGGCATGCAAGTCAAGCTCTTGCATTTTGGGCAAAAAAAAGTTGGATATCATATCTCGGTAGCGCTCACCATTCACAGTTACGTTACGATTCGCATCATCTTTGAAGAAGTACGGTCCAATGATGCCACCAGCCCATAAACCACACCAAACTGTGACTTTTTCTGGATGCATTGGTAGCTCTTCCAATGCTTCTGGCTGATATTCACTCCAAAATCGACAATTCTGCTTATTTACGTACCCCAAAAATGAGCTTCGTCGCTGAACACAATTTTTCGGTAACAAAATGGATCTTCGGCCAACTTTCCAAGAGCCCATTCACCAAAAATTCTACGTTGCGGTAGGTCGTTCGGCTTCAATTCTTGCACCAGCTGTATTTTGAAAGGCTTCACACCTAAATCCTTCCGCAAAATTTTCCACGTTGTTAAGTAACAGAGGCCCAATTGCTGCGAACGGCGACGAAGCGATAATTGATGGTCATAATTAACACTGGCCGATACAGCTGCGATATTTTCTTCATTCGCACTCTACGTAAGCGTGTTGGTGGTTTAATATCCAACAATGTAAATTTGGTGCGAAATTTAGTCAAAATAGCCCGAATAGCCGGTTCAGTGGGTCGATTAAACTGACCATAAAATGGAAGAAGCGCGCGATGAACTTTCTTAACAGAGCACGCATTTTGATAATAAAATTCAATAACTTGCAAGCGTTGTTCGTTTATAAGACGATTCATGGTTCAATTATAGACCAAACTGAAGATGTTTGACAATGAAACAAAACACGAAACGTGCGTCAGCTGTTTAAACCAGTGTTGCCAAAAAGATAATAGCTAAAAAATCACCCTTTAAATAAAGGGTGTCCCAACAAGAACGCAATTTTTAAATCTGGCAACATTCGAAGTGTCATTGTTTGACATTTGAACAATTGTTATTGTTTGCTAGTAGAAGGTACGAGGTTAGTAAAAATGGAGCGCTACACGAATGAACAACGCATTCTCAATGTGAAATTGTTTTACCAAAATGGTGAAAGTTGTGCGGCTACAGTTCGCAAATTGCGATCAATTTGGGGTCACAATAATGCTCCAAAAGAGTCAACTGTAAAGAGATTAATGGATAAATTTGCCGAAACTCGGTCTGTTAATGATGTAAAGACAACAACGCGCCATCGACCAGGTCGATCGACCGAAAATGTCGCAGCTGCACGTGATGATGTCGCTCAAACTCCATCCACCTCAATTCGACACCGAGCTCAGCAAATTGGTGTCTCCAATTCATGCATACAAAGTTCAATTGACTCAGGAACTGAAGCCAGCTGACCATGGACAGCGAAGGGAGTTCTTTAATTGGGTATTGGAGAGACAACATGAAAATGCTGATTTTGCCGCTAAAATCATCTTCAGTGACGAGGCCCATTTCCATCTTGATGGCTTCGTCAATAGGCAGAATTGTCGCATTTGGGGTGAGGAAAATCCTCGAGTGATTCACGAGAAGCAAATGCATCCTCAACGTGTCTCTGTGTGGTGTGGTTTTTGGGCTGGAGGAATCATTGGACCTTTTTTTTATGAAAATGAGGCAGGTCAAGCCCAAACAATCAAATGTGTTCGGTATCGTGAAATGATAACCAGTTTTTTCTCGAATTGAAGAAATGAATGTGGAGGGCATGTGGATCCAACAAGACGGCGCCACATGTCATACAGCCAGAGAAACAATTCAATTGCTGCATCAGTCATTTCCCGGTCGTGTTATTTCGCGTTTTGGAGATCAGAATTGGCCGCCTATATCGTGCGATTTAACACCATTAGATTTTTTTCTTTGGGGTTTTTTGAAGTCGATGGTTTACGCGAATAAGCCGACGACGACTCAAGCCTTAAAAGAGGAAATTGGACGCTGCATTAATGAAATACCGCAGCATTTATGCAAAACGGTCATTGAAAATTTCATTAAAAGATTGCGTGCATGCCAGCAAAGCCGCGGCGGCCATCTGCACGATATATTGTTCCATACATAACCTCATTCTGTCTACTTTACGATATAATAAAGTTTCACGATTTTTTTTTTAAATATCTGTGTTTTATTTAAAATTTAAAAATTGCGTTCTTGTTGGGACACCCTTTACATAGGTATTTGAGTTTGATTGTCCTGTATTCATTGTCTGGAGATATGATAAAGTTCATATCGGTTGAGAAAATAGTATGGCGACTAGGACCAGATCTAGGATACTATAGACCGATTTTCGACAAATCGACTGGTTTTATGACTTCGACTTTTTGTGGTAAAATAAATCGATTAGTTACCTTTTGCTTTCAACTTTTAGATTTTTGTCACTTGTCACAAATTTAAAAATTTGTTTTTGTTGATATAGAAACTACACTGTGGAACATTTTCAAGGGGCGTTTGAAATTCCAAGTCAGGCTAGTATAGTAACCTGTCAAAAGTTTGGCCAAACTTTTTTTTATGTCGTCTTATATTTTTTCCTTATCTTGTATTTGTTTAGCTTTTCAGACATAAACATTAAATTTAAAGTGAAAAATGGAAGTGTGCAGCTTGAAAGCAGTTTTAACGCATAAGACCAATGTGAAACTTTCGGATCCAATCGAGTAAAAAAACGAAAGAAACATATGATTCACTAGGAAATATTTAAACAAGTAAAAAAATTATGCGATACCCTATACTATGCGTTTAGAGAAATGGTCTTATGTCCAAGAAATTGGGTATAGAAAATTAACATAACCCAAATCTGAGTGGAATTTTTATTAATTTGTTTGCCTACAGATCTGAAAAAGTTTATATCGGATGCTTATTTACATGAGCTCTAAGTCGAAAATTTAACCTATGATGACCATATTTGGTAAAGTCAATTATTTTTTGCAACTACGCATACAAACCAAATCTGAGAAAAACCTGTGATATATTTTTTTTTGGATAGGCTTAAGTCAAGATCGGGAAGGTGCTTTATATAGAGGCTATGACTAAGAATTGTCCTATAGGAATTATTTTTGGACTACATATTAATGTATGCAATAAACACACACAAACCCAATTTGACTGAGATCTATTTATATGGTAATTTGCATATAGTGGCAATTTAAATTGATCTCATAGGGGCAATTTGTATGCGGACTAGGTCTGAACATGCACCGATTTTTGCCAATTGCAATAGCGTTGGTCCTATGGTCGATATAAGGTTATATACCAAATTTTATCAAAACATTTGCGACCTGTAGTTGATTATAAGGTTTACATGGACACACAGAGGAAAGGACAGACATCGCTAAATCGACTCAAGAAGTGATTCTGAATCGATCGGTGTACGTAAAGAAATGGTTAACTACGCGTATGCTTTTTTATATATTTAATTCGTAGAACTCGATTAAAGACGTTATTTTGCTCAAAAATATTTTGAATTTTTGGCTTTATTTTTCAGTTGTATATTCGCAAAAATTGTTTAAAGAAAGGGGAAAAACGGAGTTTTTTTTAACATAAAATTATTCCAACTTAATTTTTTACATTGATAATTAATAATTATTTATTTAAGCCTTAGCTACAATTTTGCTGAGGAATGACATGAGAAATCAACAATGGATCTTGAAATATAAACGGTCATAATAAAAAAAGTTTGGACTGAGAACGCCAAACCCTTTCGAGGTTTTACTATATTGGCCCATTATATTCACCCTGAATTGGAATTTCTCATCCCCCAGAATGGCTGTTGCACCTATTTTTATACCATAATTATTAATGTCTAAGAAGCAAAATACGGAATCAATTCCGCTTTCGATCGGAAGGGAGTTCTGTGATAGGCCTATATATATGATATAACAAATAAACATTTTAACCTTAAATGAACAATATCCCGAAATAAAGAAATTCTACTGCTAAAAACGAGACTCACTAAGACTCCGCCTAATTATTTAAAAAAAACTCTTACTAATCCGGAGCAGCTCGAAAATGTGTTATTTTTTTGTCGAACTTTGTAAATTTGAAACATAAAGTCAAATAATAGACTTTTATTGGCAAAGAGTCGAAAAATCGACTTTTTATATAAGCCTAACCCGATCCAGCCCATAATTTGTAACGCTACTTATATATTTATATTCAAAAAATATAGCTCGCAAAGCTCGCTAATTTTCATCACATTTTTAGATGTGTGTTATCGATTGAGTTGGTTCTAGCTTTTGACTCTTTCAAATATGTAGCTTAAAAAAATATACTGAAATTCTGCTATTTTGTTTTTAAATATCCCAATATTGCATGTCATAGTACGACTGGTCCTACGTCTATGATTTGATTGTATGTTATCGGTGCTTGTCGTCAATGCTGCAGAGCTCACTCATATAGAAACAGCCGAACGAAATACACAAAAATAATACCAGACTAAAATCTACTTGAATACGAGCAAGCAAGAAAAACAGCAGTCAGCTGTGTAACATTTTCTACACTGTATTCCAAACGAATGTTAACCTAATCAGAGTTGTTAAAGAATTTATTCTCTGATTAAATTAAGAAATTCTGACGTCTAAAGTTTTGAAGACTGAAGAATTTTTTAAGCAAATATTATTAAACAAAATATTAATAATTCGAAAGATTTGCGGATAAACTTCCGAAAAGCGCATACCTCCAATCGGTCTGAAATTTGCTATACTAACGTATTTTGACCTGCTAATCACGAATATCATAGTGAACATTGCCGAAAATGCCAATTTCAGTATAAAAATCGAAAAACCTTGTTTTTCCGCTATGCATTGCCATACATATATTTACTATCACCATATTATTAATACAAATATCTAGAGATTTTTTCAATAATATCTAAAATTTTCAGCTTTTTTTAACTCTTTCACTTTCTACGAGGGTTTTTTTTTCGAATCTTCTTTTAAAACTTCAATAGTCTCAAAGCTAATATTGTTTTGAGTAAAACAAGCTTTCATTTGTTTAAATCGGTTAAAAAGTTATAGTACTTTTGTAAACAATGAAACCCCGATTTCGATTATATGATTCAACAAAACTTAAAGTACGAACAATTTTTTTTTTAAATATTATTTATTTTTTTAAAAATGTATACTGAATATATTGCGTTTGCAAGACAGATAATCAGTTTTACGTTTTAGCGATCAGCAGTAATTCGCTAGCATTGTTATCTGACTTTTCCTTCGAACCACTTTTCCATTGTTGATAGATCTTGGTAGAAGCGTTCAATTTGCTTTAAAATGGCCTACTAAAATGACCCACATTTTTTGGGATTAATTCCAAGGTCATTTAACAAGTTATTACAATTTTTGTTTTTTTTATAGCAGCGTGTTAACAGTGTTTCGTTATTATACGTACACTAAAAATGACCGATAAGCTAAAGGGAAGATAGTGTTGCCTCTAACTTTTAAAGTAAGGTTTATGTATTTAATGTTGCCACATTTTCTGATATATGACAAAGAAGAAGAAATTCACATAATTTTTTGTTTGTTGTAAAATTAACTTGTTTGGTGTCATCATTTTACATTTTTTAATATATTTTGGTGTATGTACCACACGACACAAAATGAAAAAAAAAAACACATTTAAAAAATTTTTGTTATTAGGTTGTTTTTAAAAAAATAAATAAAAGTACGTTGACACTAGGTATTTTTAAAATAATTCATTTGCTCAAAAGTATTCGGGGTTTCCTTTGGTGTTGCCACATTATCAAAAATATTAATTTTATAACTTTTTAAGCACATTATCGATTGTGTGCAGCTGTATTTCAGCAATGGCTTCACGAATATTGTCCTTTAAAGCGTCAATTGTCTCTGGCTTGTTGGCGTAACACTTATCTTTGAGGGCACCCCACAAATAATAGTCCAACGGTGTCAAATCGCAGCTCCGAGGTGGCCAAACGACATCAGCTCTGCGGCTGATAATGCGATTTTCAAAAACAGGGCGCAAATCATCGAGTGTAGCTTCGGCTGTGTGGCATGTAGCGCCGTCCTGTTGAAACCAAACGTTGCCAATATCCTCCTCTTAAATTTTTGTGAACAAAAATTCGTTCAACATGGCCCGATAACGATCGCCATTGACTGTAACGGCCACTCCTTGCTCATTTTCGAAGAAAAATGGCCCAATTATGCCTCTGGACCAAAATACGCACCAAACAGTGACTCGTTTTGGGTGTATCGGATTTTCAATGTATGCGTGCAGGTTTTCTGTGCCCCAAATGCGACAATTTTGCTTGTTTACATACCCGCCAAGATCAAAATGAGCTTAATCTGAAAAGATGATTTTTTTTGGCAAAATCGGCATCTTCTCTAAGTCGATCGCAGGCCCAGTTAGCGAAGCGAAAACGCATTGGATGGTCAGTTGGCTTCCACTCCTGAACCAATTGGACTTTGTATGGCGTCATACCAAGGTCTTTATGCAAACTTCGTCTCAATGATGCCTCCGAAATGTTCAATTCTTGACAACGACGGTGAAATGATGTTGATGGCGCTTCACGCACACTTTCTGCCACAGCAGCAATATTCTCGGGTGTACGCACTGTTTTTGGCTTTTCACGCTTTGGTTTATCGATGAGGATGCCAGTTTCTTTCACTTTTTTCACAAGATAACGAACATACGGAGCTGACGGTGCTTCTCTTCTTCCAAAATCCGTACGCAATTTTCCCACACATTCTGCAACATTACCATGATTTTCAAAGTAATGTCGCAATATTTCCCAGCATTGTTCAAGCGTATACACAACCATATTCGTTCAGCGGAAGGATAAAACTAAATATTTGTCAAATCAGACATGAGCTAAGTGTTACCATTCACGAAATAAGCACTAGTTGAAAAAAAAACGTTAGATGCGGACCCTTTATTACTGGGAAGTTGTAATAACGAAAAACAGTTTAAGGTCAGTTTATTGCTCACTTACATAAAGTTACTTTTAACTCACATTTACTTTAAAGGCAAGATATAATGGCCTTTAATTTTTTTTTAAATAACAATTGACAGAAAAACTTGCATCTACTATTCGTCTTAACTCATGACACCAGTAAGACATCTTTCTAAATATTAAAGAACTATCGGCTATAAAGCTTTGTTTCAAAACTTTTTAAAATTTAAGATTTTGAAAAAAGAAATATACTACAAAAAATTTAAAAAAAAACAATGAAATAAAAAAGTCAAATAATCTAACCCATAATAACAAAGTTATTATTAAAACTCTTTATTTCTTTATGCATATGAGTTTTGAATCTCTCCGTGACTGTGCGTGACTCTCTGGTCACAACAAGTCTATGGACAAAGCTTCAGATCGATCGGATGAGGGGAGGTGAGGTTTTAATCTCTCCGTGACTGTGCGCGACTATGCGTGACTATGTCAAAGTTAATCTATTTTCATCGATCAGATAAGGGGAAATGGGCTTTAGATCACTCCGAGACTGTGCGTGACTATGTCGAAGTTAATCTTTCTTTACAGCAAGTATATGGACAAAGTTTCAGATCGATCGGATGAAGGAAATGACATTTAGATCACTCCGTGACTGTGCTTGACTACCCCAAAATTAATCTGTAGTTACAGCAAGACTATGGGCCAAGTTTCAGGTCAATTAGATAAGAGGGAATGGGGTTGCCCCACGACAGACAGACAGAGAGTATGAGTTAAAGGAAAGAGTTTACAAAATAGTCATATTTATGCTTATATCGGAAAACGGTTTTATATGGGTACTATCACTTTAAGTGCTTCTTAATTTTAATTTTTTTCCTGAACTTATTACAGTGTGCACCACTATTTTGGGGTGGATGATTCCTGCGCCATAATATTGTATTATGTTAGTATTATAACACCTCCAAAGGCTTTTGGGCTGTGTAGATACAGCCTTATATTATGGCTATTTGAAAATTTTATGTTTTCCCCAGCTCTGCATGAAATAATTCAAAATTGTATTTTAAATTTTCTTCTGTAGTGAATTTCTCTAACGTTTCAGCGACAAATATCGGTAGTTAAAAAGTTACAGAATCACGTCTCTGAAAATTCCTGAGATTTTTTATTCCTTTTTATCCGTTTTATTCCTCTTTCAAAAAAAGTCCACTAAAATTGGCATTTCCTGGTGTAAAATGTTGGTTTTAAAGGTTGCCATAAACAAATGTTTATACGGTAGGGGCAATATTCTAAAAAATTTAATTTTTAAAAACTTCTTTTAAAGCTTAAAGTGGAATCGAATTACGTAGGATTATTTTCAATTTAGCATTAGTCTTCACCTAACCATTAGTCTTAAAAAAACTATAAGCCAAGTTGCCAATTGATAACTAGGGATTTAACTTTTCGAATTTTTTTTCAAATATCATGGCATAGCTTTGGAAAAATATACAGAAATACAGAAATACTTTTCCCGATACCCGGGAATTAACATTTTTTTCAATCTTAAAAAAATTGTATATTGTGCTTAAAATTACACAGTTTTATGTTATTAATTTATAGTAAAAAAATTTCCCTGCTATTCTGAATATAAAGAATGACTTCAATGAAATATTTTTGCATTAAAAAAGTATTTAAATAAAAAGCCTTAATAAATTTTAAAAAGTTCTATCGGTGCGCAAGGTTTTTTTTCCAACTTGACTTAAAAATAAAATTTTTATTTTCAGTGCACAATAACCCACAAGGGTCTGTAAAATAAAAAAAAAAAATATATATATATACTACTACTGATAATATTCACGGAACAGTTAAACTCTTGAATCGTCTGTTTAGTAGACTTGTTTCGATTTGTGTAAAGTTTTAAAATATTCTCTGAAAATGGCAGCGGTTAAATGTAATCTCATAATTGGGGGGAGAGAAAAACGACTGAAACGTCCCGTTTTTCGTTTCTTACAGATATTTCTCATCTTATAAAAGGTATTTGAAAGCTCTATTCAATCGTTTATGAGGCATGCACGATACTTAAATGCTCGTGTTATTTACTAAAGCTCATAAATTTTATAATTTTAAATCAAAACTCACATATATGTACATATTACTCGTAGTTCTGTTTGATTAGATTTTTTCAGGATTTAAGATCTTCTGTATGAACTTTTAGTCTTGGGTGACTCTGAAACTCATAGCTTAACATATTCGGGATACAATTGCAATAATTAATATAACAAAGTTTCAATATAATATTTAAATATAAATTTTTAAAATATCAATTGAAATTCGTAATTACCAAAAAATAATTAATTAAATTCAGAATAAACATTAAAATTCACAAAATGTCAATCACGTTTGATTGGAATCGAAATTGAGAAAAATGAATTAGAGTTAAGAAAATTTAATTTGAAACTATTTAAGTGAAACTATTTAAAATTCAGACCTACCAAGACTTCTTGACATTTATGTTTTCATAATCAAATTTTCGTAGGAATTTGTATTGTGCAATTAAAATATTTTATTTTATTTAGTTTTCTTTTATTTCAATGGTTGCTGATATACAATATTTTGTTTTTTGTTTCGGTGCAAAAATTATCAACTTTTTCGGCGTTTATGCTCTGCAGCAAGCTGCATATAGTTGCTCGTGACACAAACATGGATTTTCCAAATTAAATACGGCAACACTTAACGTATGGCCTGGAATTTAGACCATCATTTGGCAATTTTTTTATTTTAGCGAGTATAATTTTTTTTTATTTATTTTAGTCTATGGATTAAATCCTTTCAGACTTTATAATATTCATCTATAATATTAATAGGCTAGGCGATTTCTTGTTACCGATGTTTTGTTCTACCATTTTATCCCGATTTTGATCAAACGTGTATTATTTAAAAGGTATTTCTTTTTAGCTGTTCACCAGATTTACAGATTTTAAAATTTTTCCTTTATTTTAAGTAAATTGCTACTAACACATACATAAATTTATATTTTATGTGTGTGTTTATTAAATTTGTTAATCAGTTTGTTATCTCCATTCACAATAATAATAAACCAAAAAAGTGTTGGTTTGTGAATTGGTTAAGTTGAGAAATAAAGCTGCCTAGAAATTGCACTCGAATTTCGAGCACTGGACTCTGCTAGTATATATAAATCTACAATAGTATTTAAAACTAGGTATTTAGAATCAAAATTTTATTTCGTTTGATAACATTAATATTTGAAGAATAATCTATTAAGATCATTAAAACTCTCAGATAATCTTCTAAATGGATATGTATTTGCGTAGTTTGAGCTAAAATACTGGATAGACAAAAGATTGAAGTAGCTGGTCGGACGTTGAGGAACATTAAAAGCAATATTATTCACCTGGAACTCTGAGCTAATTAAAAATGTCACATTTATCATTTTCTTACGCCTTTTTAAAGGCAATTTAATATGAGCTAACCTTGAACTACATATACTACGGTAGATTAATAGAAGGATTTGGATGTAGATTTCGCAAGCAGAACAGTAAAAATTGTTTTTGAACAGATTCGATGTGATCGCTGTGAACGCCATAATGTGGATCGCAAACAACAGAACCGTATTCCAAAATCGGTCTAGCACGTGATGTATGCAATTGCTTTGGCGATTTTTGATTTTGCCGATTATTGATTTAGAAGATTTTTGTTTTTAGCGATTTTTGTTTTTCAGGATTTTCGGTTTTGCCGATTTCTGATTTTGGCGATTTTTGAATTTGGCGATTCCGCCAACTTGACAAAAGTTTCAAGACTGTGGTTTTCATTGTAGTTCACTAATCCTATCACGTCCATTTTTTATCTGACTACTCACATTAATATCTGATGGACACGTAGACAATTTCAGGTCTTTCCCTTTTGTAGTACTCCAGCTATAGTTTACGTTGTATGGGAGGTGCCATACCCACTACTCCGATCACGCCCAATTTTTGTTCGACTAATCACATGAATAACTTATAGGCTCACGCAAATTCCCAAGACTCTCACTATTACAGTACTCCAGATATGACATGTAATATTTACTTTGTATGGGGGGTGCTACGCCCATTGGTCCGATCCCATCCCCTTTATGTCCGACTACTCTCATCAATAACACATGAGCTTAAATAAATTTGCAAAGCTGTATCTGTCATAGTACTCGAGATATATCATTTTGAATAATTACTTTGTATGGGAGATGCCACGCCCACTTACCCTTCCCGCCTATTTTCGGCTTGGCTAATGGCATTAATAGTAGGTAACCTCACACAAATTTTCAAAGCTCTTCCTGTGGTAGTACTCAATTACAGCCTATAGTTTGTTCCAGATCCACAGTAAGACTGTGAAAATTTCAGGAAGATCGGTCCTATGGTTTAGCCTCTTATAACTTTCATACAAACATATACTTTCGCTTTTATGTACTTATGTATAGATAAACAGTAAATAAATAAATTTCTTGAGATAAGCCAGAAATTAACTATGTACTTATATTGATATAATCCAAAGATTACAGCTATTGAAACTCTGCCCTTAGCGCTGACTGAACTGTTGATTGTTTGTTGTAGCTGGCATTAAGTGTGGAGAGGCCTGTATGAAAAATATAACAAAACACAACAATAATAATTCAGTTGAAGTTTGGTTACGGTCGGTTATAGAACGTATGTGTGCGTTTTTTTTTATGAATTTATTTTTAAACGAAATATATTTAACTAAATAAAAAAAAAAAAATTGAAAAATAAAAACAACATCCTAACTAACAAACTTTATTGTTCTTGTTTTTTTAAATAGATTTTTTTTAATGTAAAACTTATTAAAATTTATTCTAAATTTTGTTTATGAATGATTAGATATAAATTAAATAAAAAAAATCTGAATAACTTTTAAATCTTAATGAAACAACCTACAAGTATACATACATATAGAATGTGTAGAGTATATCTTTGCAATAGAAAATAAGAGTTTTTTTGAGAAAAAAAAATTTTGTTTTGATTATTTTAGTGGTTTTGTGGAATAAATTATTATTATTTGTTGATGAGAAAAGTGCTTTAAAAAAGAAATGTAAAAAAACAAAAAACAAAAAAGGAAAACGGATCGGAACAAACGTACACTGTTGTTGTTATATATTTTTAAGACTTTTTTTTTTTTGGGTGATGGAATATTTTTTTGGTAAACAAATATATAAATCCTACAAAAAATGGAAATTTTCTGTCGTTTTTTTCGAATTTTTGTGCTGCGATAAGCAAAAAAAAAATATAAGAAAAAATACATACAAAATATATTTGAGTGTTAAATGAAAACATGTTCTTACTAATTGTTTTGAAACTGAACTAAAAATATGTTTATAACAATTTGAAGAAATTGTTGTAGTTAATTGCCGGCTTGTGGACACTAATGAAATATCAACAAAATTCTATCTGTCAAAATAATAACAACAGCAACATTAGTGCCATAAGTTTTATTGTTCTTTTGTTTTTTGGGCTGTGTTTTAATCTTTTTTTTTAAGAGAGAGACATAATAGAACTTATACAATAACAGCGAGATATTGCTTGGCTTGTAAAGCCTGTTGAATATTTCTCATACATACAGTTTGTCAATAAAATCGTTGCACAAGAATTCAATTTCAATTATATTAACAAATTTATATTTACATATGAGATCTTATCTTTACATATGAGATCTTATCTTTATATTAAATAGTTTTTATTTTATTTTTTAATGATCTTTAAAGGATATTGAGTGGAAAAAAACCTTTATATGATTTAATAGATTCAAATACTATCTGAAAATATTTATGTGCTTATAGGAGGTTAATTAGAAAAATTATACCCCTATAAGCACATAATTTTCAATTTGGTGATTTCTTTTTAATTTTACGTTATATCTAAAGTGACCATATTTTTTTTACCTGAAAACGGGACATCGAATAATTCTGATGGGTTCGGTTATATGAAATGGAAATGCATAGATAATATAATAACATTTTATTTGTCCATAGTGAAGGCATTATTTACTTCAAGTTAGACTATAAAAAAATTGTTTATACATTGTTATATTTTTCAGAGGCACAAATTTGTTTCAAAATTTTAGGTGACGATTTCAAATATGTGTGGAACTCTTGGCAGGATTTTTTAATATTAACTATAATAATTAACATAGCCTTAAGCACTGATACCCTTAATTGAGTTTTGTCTTCGGTCCACAACTTGTTCATCATAGAAAACATACATTCAACCGGCGCATTTGTAGCAGGCAAACATAAAATATATTTAACTATAATTTGAAAATTTGCATGGTTTAGGCAATTGCTTTTAAAATGTTTAAATACTTCCACCCAACGATTTTCCGTAGAAATATTTTGTTGATTCCCTTCATCAATTTTCTGCGATGTTACATATTTAGATACGAGTCAATATTCATCGAATACTTCCGTGTCTTTATTGCAATCGATATGTTATTTTTCGATCAATATATCTAGAACTTTTTGAACATCTTCCCACTGTGGTACTTCTGTTAAATTTGTCCAATTAAGTTTTTCTAAATCTTTGTTATAAACAGTCCATTACTCTAAATACTCTGGACTAGTTTTATAAAATTCTTTAGCCTTAATTTTCACGAAATTCTCGTCAATATCGGTGTAACCATCTTCTTTTAATTTTTCAAGTAAACCACGAACTGAATATGGAAGAAATTGAGTTGTCTTTTTCTGAAACAAATTCTCTTTCAATTTGTCAATTTCACTTGCTGCTTCGCTTTTAGGCAATTTATACATTACAAGTTTCTACAGCAGCTGATGAATCCAGGGGAGGCGGACACACAGAAAAAAAGGTGTGACATTTATAAAAATTATAGTAAAATTTTACAAAGTTTTGTGGGAATTATACCACTACATAAAATTAACGATAAATTTTGTTTCATCCTTTTTAGTGTCTAAGCAATCTGACTCAATACGATAAAATTGTTAAAAAAAGCCGAAAAAATTTTGGTACCGTGAGGATCGAAAAAGTACAATTTGTTTGTCTGGTTGGTACAATAACAGAAACCATATTCTCCATCCCTGGGTAGGTTAGTTTTTGTTCTGTACTGCCCTTTGGCCTCTTCTATATTAAAACTCTTTGATTAAATACAAAAACATCATTACAAAAAAAAAAAAAAAAAAAAACAATAACTCTATTTTTGTCTCTTGTGTTTCGTGATATATTTATTCATACTAGCAGATTCTAGCGCTCGAAATTCGAGTGCAATTTCTAGACAACTTTGTTTTTCAACTTAACCAATTCACAAACCAACACTTCTATGGTTTATTATTATTGTGAATGAAGATAACAAACTCATTAACAAACACATTAACAAATTTAATAAAACACATAGCATATGTATAATTTTATGTATGTGTTAGTAGCAACTTGAAATGGAATTTATTCAAAATAAAGGAAAAATTAAAAAATCTGTAAATCTGCAAAATGGCTAAAAAGAAATACCTTTCAAATAATATACATTTGGTCAAAATCGGTATAAAACGGTAGAACAAAACATCGGTCACAAGAAATCGCCTAGCCTATTAATATTATAGATTTATTCATATTCTGCAACAAAGAAAGAAAAGATGATTTTTGTATTGCTGCATTTCAGGTTAACCAAGCAAATTTATAGAACTGCAATTTCTATTGCTTGGAATGTTTTTTTTTTTTTGTTTTTTTTTTTTTTATTATTAGTTTGACGGGCGACGTACAAGTATTCTTATTTTGAGAGGGGATAAACATTTTTATTTTTTGCGTTTTAAGAACAGTAATTTAAGTTTATGTACCATGAATTGATTCAACCAAATTCATAAGAAATTCAGTTAAATCGTTTTAAATATTTTTTAGATGAAATTATTTTTCAGCTGACTTGTGATGTATTTTAACATACATATATTAAAGAAACTATCTTTGACAAATTTGAAGGTTTGTTCTTACATTTTTGAATAAATCAACTATCTCTTTTTTCGAATTTCTGAAAACGGGACATTTTTGCGTCCCCGAGTTGTTGTCGGGGACAACGGGACAAAGTAGCTGAAAACGGGACGGTCCCGTTCAAAACGGGACGTATGGTCACGTTAGTTATATCTTTACATTCTCTTATCAGTGGGTAAGAGGAATTTAAAATTTTGGCAAAGTAATTGTTATTAATCCTTGTTATGAAATCGATAATTTTTTCATAACCTGTTTCTTCATGAAGAAGATTTGTAGGATACCTCCAGGGCTTTTTATTTATCATTTTAAGACATTTGTTTTGTATAATTTGTAAGCGATTTAGGTGGCAGTTGGCAGCGTCACTCCAAAAAGGACACGCGTATGTTAATATTGGCCTTATAGCACTTTTGAAGAGTAGATTTTTGTTTTTGGGGTTTAGAAATGACCTATTTATTAGTGGCCATAATGCTGTAAAATGATTTTATAGCTTTTTGGCACGTAGGCATAATACGTGACCTTCTCCGAGAAAGGGACCTAGTGTGTGAAAATTAAGTTTTGAGAAAAAAAACGCATTTAAAGTTTCTAAACCCTTTTAGGTACCAGAATCCACCGTTTTTGACACAACCCGTTTTTTGACACACTAGGTCCCTTTTCTCGGAGAAGGTCACATATGTTGTTTAAAAGTAAGCTTTTTGTCCAAGACAACTCCGAGATATTTGACAACGTTAAGTACATTTATGGTATTATATCCAATAAAAAGATGACGTCCTGGCAGTATTTTGGGAGATTTGTTGAATGAAAAAATTATTGCTTGGGTCTTCTTTGGATTAATTTTGATTTTCCATTTGTGAAAATATTTACTGCAATTTACAAGTCCCTTTTCCATTTTCTTCAGGAGTGCATTTGTAAGTTTGTTTGAAGAAATTAACGCAGTATCATCTGCGTAATAAGCAATTTTCATATATTTTGGGACTTTAAAATCGGATGTATATATCGAGTAAAGCAACGGCGACAAGACTTATACTTGAGGTAACCCTGTGGTAATGGTTTTTGGAGATGATGTTTCATTATTAATCGCAACTTTAAAGCTTCTGTCGTGAATGAAATCTGAAATAAGTTTGCATAAATATTTTGATATATTTGCATCTAGGCCATTATGCCAAACGGTGTCAAACGCTTTTTCAATATCTAACAATATTAAATCCGTTGAAAGTTTATCGTTGCACAAGAACAGAATATGAAAAACTTAAAAAGAAGTATTGATTTCTTCTTCAAATATCAAAATTTTTTTTTTTATTTTTTTCCATCTATTTTAAAATATATAAAATACGTTTATAAATATAATAAATACAAATAAAGTTAAAATATTCTAATGGTTATTAAAAAAGGACAACAGTTCCATTTCTGTGCTGTTAAATATACGTTTGTATACTTATGCTGAATTTGATGAAATGTTTATTTTATTGTACATATATGTTTTTTTTTTGTGTTTAATATATAAGCTTTATTCCAAAAAATAAATAAATTTACAATTTAATAATAGGCCAGTTGGCAAACTATTTTCCACCTTGAGCATCAATTACTAATTGCGAACGCGTGCGCAATTAATGAATAAGCTTTGGAATATATTCTGTAGATAATTTTTCCCATTCCTCTTTAATAGATCTTATTAATTCATTTTTATTTGTTGGCGATCTTTTACCGACCTTTTTCATTAGATGGACCCACAAATTTTCGATAGGGTTCATACCAAGGCTCTGGGCAGGGGTATCAATAACTTTGGTACCGTAGTATAATAACCAGAACCTACACAAATATGAACTTATGCAAATTTACCGAATTGTCGAATTCATTTTTTAACACAGTGGCACAGAAAAGTATACGTTTTATATAAAGTTGTATGTATTTGACTAACAAAAATTACTTTTCATAGTTATTGTGAAAAATATAACACAATTAACACCTTTTATATATAACAAAAAAACATTTATTTACAAAACATTAAAGATATTCAATATTCTAAACTCAGAGAAGTATATATACTTCATTTTTAAAGTTTATTAAAATTATAGAATAATAAGTTATTAATATTGCTTTGCTCCATCTTTGCTCTCTAAGACAGCGATTCATGTATTTTTCATGGAATACACAAGTTTTCTTGGAATTTCTGCGGAAATTTGGAACCATTCATTAATAAGAGCATTTTTCAGGTCCTGCTTATTTTTTGTAATGGTTTTCTAATTCGGCGGCCTAATTCGTCCCATAAATTTTCTTGGTGTTAAAGTCAGGTAACTGATTAGGAGTGTGCTTCGTGTCATTCAAATATGTACAGTAATACATCGTTATCTCAATAAAAACTAAATTGCCCACTCCAGCCGCCAACATATAACCCCATACCATAAGTCTTCACCATAAGTTATACGCTTTTTAGCAAATTCGAGGAACTCTGCTATGAAATCCAGTGCCTCTTAGTACCTTACGTACAGTTTCTTGTTGGACAATGGCAATCGAAGCATATTCCATATCTTAAACAGTTTCAACAGCTGTTTTTTTTTTTATTATTTTCATTTATTTTGCTCTATATATGTCACTTAAATCGTTGATTAATTTTTGTTGAACGACCACTTCTTGATTAATTATTAAAGTTTTTATTATTTTTATAATTCCTTAATACCGTTTGGACACAAGACTTGGGACAGCTAACCACTTCAGAAATTTCGCATAGAGATATTTAATTTTTCTGATGCTGAACAATAAGTTTAATATTTAAGCTAATATCCTTAGTTTTGAAACTCATTTTTAACAAACCCAAGCCGGAGAGATTTCAAGACCATCTTTTTTCTAACTGAGAATCAGTTATGTGCTCTTTTTTGTTAGGAAAAATACCGTATACCTTTCTGTGCCACTGTATATCAACAGAAACTTTTTTGGTCATTGTTTCATACAAAATCCTGATTTTACCAACTACCAATGCTTGATAAACAACTCCATACCATAAGTGACAGTTTTCTAACCTTTACTGTAGGAATAAAAATTTTTATTTTCTAATGCTGTTAAAGGCTTTTGCTTAAATTTTTGGTGTCAATCATGATAGTGCAGGATCACTTTCGTACTCTGGAGGAAGAGAAATGTATTTTGTAGCATATTTGAATCGTTTTTCAAAATTTTTCACTGAGAGTACAGGTTTTTTTTTCCTAGCCACTTGTGAGGAATATTTGTGTTTTTGTGTTACAGTTCGGATGGTGTCATGTGAAACATACAGCCCATTATATTATTCACTTGAAGAGCTAATCATCTTGTGCTGGATTGCGGGTTATCGTAGTTTTAATTATTTTGCTTTCGACATACCGCGTCACTTTTTGGAATGCCTGGTGACCCTTTTAATTTGAGTCTTCCTCTTTTTCAGAGAGAACATAATGATTCCCTTTCTGATTTGCCTTTATAATAATTGAAATACACCGATTTAATAATACTAGCAGATTTCAGCCCTCGAAGTTCGAGAGCAAATTCTAGGAAATTATATTTTTTCATTAAATAAAGACCCTGAAAGTATGCTAATCAGTTATAGCCAATTCACAAATCAACACAAAAAACAAACTAATTTTTATTACAAACACGTTAATAAATTTAATAAACACACACATAGCATTGTATAATTTTATGTATGTGTTAGTAGCAAGTTTAAATGAAATTTACTCAAAATAAAGGAAAAAATTTTAAAATCTGTAAATCTGCAAAACGGCTAAAAAGAAATACCTTTCAAATAATATACGTTTGGTCAAAATCGGGATAAAACGGTAGAACAGAACGTCAGTCACAAGAAATCGCCTAGCCTATTAATATTATAGATTTTGGAAAACTCGTTTTCCCGCCTTTTTTTATATAAATATGCAGTCACTTGTTATACGTAGGACAATTATTTTGTACATAAACGCTATGGAACCTCTTTCAAATGCTGTAGCATTCATGTAAAAACCCAAATATACTGAATTCGTGAAAAAGTAACGCATTTATTGTTGTCTTCACTCATTATGTAGTTTTTTTTTGCAAAATTCATATGGAGTAAATGTCGTTTTTTGTTGTTGATGTTGTAAAGTATGAAAGACCTGAACAAGTAAAGTAACGGAATTTATGAAAAAACGAATATATAAAAATAACATTACCAACTTTTTTTTTACTGTGCAAAGATTTTCTTGACAAACTGTATGTACATTCAATATTATTTATGTATATTTCTTTAATTAAAAAACAAAGCCAACTGCATAAACAATTTTAAATTTAATTGAAATTAATTTATAAAAATATAGTTTATAGGAAATAAATTCTGCTTTATATTTATAATTTCATAATATTGATATCCATTTTCAGAGCCGGAATAAAAATGTTTTTTTTAAATAAATATAGTGGATCAAATTATAGCCTTGTCATATCTAATTAATTATTATTTCATACGAATCCAAAAATTGGTTTTCCTAAAAAGTTTAACCAGGGGCCAAATCACCGCAGTCGATATCGAGTAAAATCTATCGAAATTCCATATTTTGGTTTATTATTTAAAGAAGACCGATAAACATCACACCTCGTTTCACTTTTACTCTTAATTAGGAGCCATAATTCGTTAACTGTGACATAATAAAATTATTTTTAGTATTTTTTTTTGGAAAATAAAAATACAATTTCGACTGAAAAATTGCGGTGATTTGGCCCCAGGTTCATATTTACAAAATTTAATACAGTTATGAATAATTAAAAATTGTAAAGCTGTAAAAGCTCTAAAGTCAGTCTTGTAATATCATGCCCTCTGGGGTTACTTGTTCGAATACGATTTTTTAAAACTGTTTTTAGTTGGGTGATAGATGACGGATTTGCTCTTTGTAATTATTGTTTCTATTAAGCCCATAAATACTCAATTCACGAGAAACATCTTACTTTGAGTTAGCGATAGACAGCAACCATTCTTTAACCATCAACAATGTGGAATATTTTGGATCATCTTCTAGGTTTAGTATTTCTATGCTTGGAAAAAAATTTTACTTCGGAATGTCTAAATACCAGAGTTCAGAAAAAAACACACACTGAATAAAAAACTCGTACATATATGTAAACAAACATAACTTAGACCAACACACACTTATTTTTATTTTCATACCAATTATGTTCGTTTTTAAATTTTCTTCGGTGCCCAACACAACCATGACTGTGTTCGTTTTAATATTTCGTTATTTACACGAACATTTTTGTATCACATACTTTTTGTTTCAATCACACATAAAGCACACATTTTTGAGTGTTGCTTTATTTGAAGTTCATGTTCTGGTACGTGTAGTGAAAAAAAAACACAGAACATGTATGAAAATAAAGCTATGTGTTGGCTGCTTTTGAACAGAACATTGTGTGTTTCATGTGTGTATTTTCTGAACCTTGCTAAATACACATGGGCATTTATTTCCTTCCATGATTACCCCATTTGCGGACATGCAAGCCCCAACTATGACTGATCTGCGTCCATGTTTGACTGTAGCTCATTAGTTCTTTGTTATCATTGCATACTCTAGCCTCTTCAATCATATTAAATTGTAAAATTGTTCGTAAACACAACGAATAGTTTTAGGATGGATGCGAACACTTCAAACTTCGATTCATCGGACTAAAGGAACTTGCACTAGTCGTGGAAAGCCTAATTTTCGCAGTCGTGATCGTATTTCAATAGTGCAAATATTTCTAATTTTCTTACTCGTTACGAAACGAAACGATTTATTGTTTCAGTTTTGCAAAAGACTGAAATAAATATGTTTTGCAACACTGCATAAATGTAAACAAAAAACATATGTTTATTATAAAATTGAAAGAAAGTAAGACATTTAAAAGAAATAAAATATCAAATAAATGGATTCAACTTTGTTTTTTTATTCGTCATTTTCTGATTCCGACGAGAATCAAAATCTCAACATCATGCGAAAAAGAATACTAAATACCACCAATCAATTAAATTTCTCAGACAATGAGTAAGTGTAAAAGTTTGCTATCATAAAAAATACAAATTTATAAAAATTTTTTTTCCAAGATTTAAAACACGTTTTAGATTAACAAAAAAAGCATTTAATTATGTTCTTGGGGAACTAAAGTTTTAGGGCATCTTTCTACTGCAGTTCCCCCAAAAATTCAATTGGCAGCAACGTTATCACTTTTGGCGTCCAGGGGTTTTCAACATTCTATTGGAAATGGCTTTCTAATAGGAATTTCTTACCCCGTAGACGTTATTGTACAATCATCGTCTGTTTGTTGCGAAGTAGTTTCAAGATTATCATCTTCATTATAATTTTTTTCCTTGTGATGTACTTGCAGACAAATCTTCCAGTGATTTTCGTTGTAATACTGACCCGAATCTTAGGGCATTCTTCAGACCTTCAACAGTGACTTCTATGCCTGCTGCAGCCAATATTTGTTCCTCTACTTGGAAAATAACTTTTTCTTCATATGGCCGGTTCTTTTCTTTAAAGATTTGTTGAACGAAAAGTTTTTTTTATATTTCACTTCTCATCAGCGGAAACCTACAAAAAAAAAAAACTCGTTGCTCGGAATAAGAGATAATGTTTTTGTTTGCGTGTTGCCTTGCGCTACAATTCAGAATCTTTAACTGGTGGTCTTGAAGCTTTAAGTTTACCTGTTAAACGTTCCCACAGTTGGTTAGACCTTATTCTTCCTTGTAAGGTATTTGGAAAATACTCCTGGCTAAATCACTATGTTGCTCCATAAAGCTGCCAAGAATCTCCTTCTGGGTGAAGTTTATTTTTGTTATTTTTGACCTAAAATTACTAAAATTAATATTTTTCAAATATATTATATTTATTCACACTTACATTTTCTTTATTTTTACTTAATTGGGAAACAACTTCTTTTCACATGCTATTTTGCTAACGAGTAAAATTTCGCAAGGTGGCATTCGAATGATCACTCGTTATTGAACCCCAAAATCAGAAATTTCACCACATATTACTCGTTATCGTAAAAGAAAATCCCAAAAGTAAAAAATTCGCACGTTGGAATGAAAATACCTTCGCTTGCGACTGCGCAAATTAGACCCCAGTTTTCATATTTTTTACAGAGTTCAGAAAAAAACACACACTGAATAAAAACTCGTACATATATGTAAACAAACATAACTTAGACCAACACACACATATTTTTATTTTCATACCAATTATGTTTGTTTTTAAATTTTCTTCGGTGCCCAACACAACCATGACTGTGTTCGTTTTAATATTTCGTTATTTACACGAACATTTTTGTATCACATACTTTTTGTTTCAATCACACATAAAGCACACATTTTTGAGTGTTGCTTTATTTGAAGTTCATGTTCTGGTACGTGTACTGAAAAAAAAAACACAGAACATGTACAATAAACAGGTTCGAGTTCAGTTATATTTTAAGTCGTGTTGTGGCTCGTGTAGTGAGAAAAAACAGAACATGTACAATAAACAGGTTCGAGTTCAGTTATATTTTAAACACGACTTCAGTTATATTTTAAGTCGTGTTGTGGCTCGTGTAGTGAGAAAAAAGAGAACATGTACAATAAACAGGTTCGAGTTCAGTTATATTTTAAGTCGTGTTTAAAATATAACTGAACTCGAACCTGTTTATTTACATGTTCTGTTTTTTCTCACTACACGAGCCACAACACGACTTAAAATATAACTGAACTCGAACCTGTTTATTGTACATGTTCTGTGTTTTTTTTCAGTACACGTACCAGAACATAAATTTCAAATAAAGCAACACTCAAATATGTGTGCTTTATGTGTGATTGAAACAAAAAGTATGTGATACAAAAATGTTCGTGTAAATAACGAAATATTAAAACGAACACAGTCATGGTTGTGTTGGGCACCGTAGAAAATTTAGAAACGCACATAATTGATATGAAAATAAAGATATGTGTTGGCTGCTTTTGAACAGAACATTGTGTGTTTCATGTGTGTATTTTCTGAACCTTGATTTTTTACACGACTCTAATCTTTTCCTTTTATTTTGTGGGCGAAAATGACGGGTTTCATGGCGATTCTGCCACTTAAGCCAGCCGCTGCAGTCACACTTAATGTATTCGCTCGGCTGCTGTTTATGTCGGGGGCTTTTTCTGGAGTTGCTAGGCGGCGATGGGCCGACCCCTTCGATTTTTGTTCGTAATTGTACTATCCCCTTTGTACTTTTTAACAATATGGTCCACGGCTCGACGAGAAACTTTGAGCTCCTTTGTAACTGCTTGATTGCTTTTCCCAATTTCGTGTAGGGAAATAATATGGTGACGAGATTTAATTGAAATATTCGCAGTTTTTGCCATAATTTCTTTTAATTCAATCAGATATTTTCAATTATCACTTTCACGTATTAGATCTTAGTTACGACGAAATAACTCGGCCTTTTTGCAGTTATTTATACTTCCTTTCGGGTAAAAAAATTAATTACCCATCACTACCTGTCGTTTTGTAAAAAGCCCACCTTTGCCGATAAGAAAATTAAAAAAAACCTTTTTTCGTCAAAGTCGCTATTTTCTATTACCTGATAAAAAAACAAGGTTTTTATTGCACATAATTAAACATTTACCCATCTTTATAATTGTATGACTTTTAAACGGAAACTATTAGTGGAAAACCACATATAGATGGCAAATACTTTTGGACGGTAGCGTATATTTTGTACAAACTTTGGGACATCGTTAGTTATTTATCTGGTAGAATTTCCATTCAAAAGCATTTTTTTTTTTGCCTTTTTCTAGAATTTCAACTAAAATTATAAGGGCCGTATGGTACCTTTATCAAAATAAAAAAAATCAAAGTAGGCGTGGCACGCCCAGTTTCTTCTTTAAATCTGAAACTCTCTCCAATTCTTCGTACCAAATTATAGTAGAATAATTAATGTCGATAAATAAAAAAATGTTATGAATCACAAAATGCTTTTCTAAGAATATATTAAAAAATTTTCCTCTCAGTTAATAATTTTTTACAATTAATTAAGACATTCCTTGAATTTTTTTTTTAAATATCTTAAATTCATTATAAAATAAATCTTTTATTTTTAATTATATTAAAAAATGATGTTCTTCTTCATAAAATTTTGAAAATAATATATGCACAACAAAAACAAAATTTAAAAAAATAATATTAATATAATAAATATCTATGAAATATTGTTGACAAATTTATGTTACATAAATATTTGTTGTCTTCTAATGATTGTTTAATTGGGCTGTGTTCTAATTTACTATGATGCTATTGTTCTGAACAGATTCAAAAAAATCGTATCTTCGTACACACTGAAAATAAAAAGAAAAAAAAAACAACAAGTTAATATATTTTCTCAAATGTTTATAAATAAATATGTATTATGCATACAACAAATATATATAATTTTTATCAAAAAAATAAATAAAAGCTTATCACCAAAACTATAAAGAAAAAACAAACACACAAAAGATTAATAAAATCACGTCGCTTGGCAGCCATAAAATTAAAACAGAAACTTTTTAAGACGGTAAGTTTCCAAACTCTTATACTATTTAATTTTATAAGTACATATATATAATAATTTATAAGTAGAGCCTTAATTTTGTCCTTTGTAACACCTAATGTCTGGTAAGCTTGTCTGCAAAAAAAAAAAAAAAAAAAAAAACGCTCGAATATAAAAATCGCTAATTCGAAACGTTACTTTCGCAAACATTACAGAGCTGTATGTGCTAAGCTAGATGTTTATAATATTCAGTATACAGTGGCAACATTTTATTTATTTATTATTAAGTACATTAATATAATTATTGTAACTAACTTAAGCCAAGAGTTCTAGCTATTGTGGCTTTCGACTCTGAATTTGTGATTTTATAAAGGTTTTGTAGCTTATTTTCTAAAATGTATTTACAAATTTGTTTAATTTTTTTTTTTCATTAACTGTTCTTAGGAGATCAAATGGAAGACTAGAACCGACAATTTTGACTCTAGGCGAATGATAGACAGGGCATTCATCTAAAATGTTAAGGTGCTATTACATGATGTGTTTTTTACATATGTACTGTCAAATTTTCCCACAACAAAAGTTGTACACATCGTGTGATACATATGAAACATTGTTTATGTACAATACATGAGGAAAGTCACATGTACATTTTTCAATTAGAGTAGGTTCTATTTTTGTATGACAAACATATGAAAATACAACACTGCTTGTGGCGAAAGAAAAACAGAGTAAATTATAAAGATTAATATTGAAAGAAAAATAAATTGTTTAATATTAATTTCCAATTAAAAAATATATAACTTTTTTTTAACAATAAATTTTTGTAAATTCACAAATTAAATCAGCTGCTGTTTACATTTAGAGGTTATGTCATACGTAGATACATATACACGTGTGATAGCAAAAATTATGAATCGTATGTAAAAGACAATTTTGACAGACATGAGGAATTTCATATGAATAAAAAAGTGACAGTACATATGTAAAAAATACATCGTGTAATAGCACCTTTAGTGAAGCTGTGTTCGGATGGACATTTTGTAGTTGTTGTTTTTTCGCGTAGATATTTATGGGAGAATTTACAGTGACCGTACTATTTTGTTGGTTACACTTCTGGAACAGATATTTGGATATGTTGGTTTTGTTCCTTTGGGATTATTCATTCTGTAGTTATGTTGATATTTAATCCATTGTGTATTCTTCGATTTAAAATGAGAGTGGATGGTGTTTAAAAAATCATTATTAACGGAGATTCGTACGCGAGTTTTTTATTGCATGAATAGAAAATAGGCTGTGAGTACAGATGATGGTCGTTAGTGGAGGCGAATTCAATAGCAGCATATAAGGCAGATGTGAAGATGGAACAATAGTTGTCGATGTAGCCAGTGAAATGAGTTACTGTTGCAAAAGTGGTATGTTCTGTACATTTAGATCCATCGGTATATAAAAGGTTCCAATTGTGCCCGATATAGAAATCGACTTATATTATTCAAAATCTATCTGTAGACACTAATGAGACGTTGTAATTTTTGGTAAATCCATCAAAGATAAAATAAAAGAAGCGTCCTCCAAGAGCCAAGTGGGTTCCGATTGTTGATTAAGCAGTTTTGGATGAAGATTAAGGCCCAGCTTACGTGAAACAAAGATACATCGAGTAATAGTACATAGATGTAAGTTTAGGTGTCCTTATATAATTTATCGCTTTTTTACAGCATTAAATAATACTAGCAGATTCCAGCGCTCGAAATTCGAGTGCATTTTCTAGACATCTTTATTTCTCAACTTAGCCAATCCACAAACCAACACTTTTATGGTTTATTATTATTGTGAATGAAAATAACAAACTCATTAACAAACACATTGACAAATTTAATAAACACACACATAGCATATGTATAATTTTATGTATGCAATTTACTCAAAATAAAGGAACAAATTTAAAAATCTTTAAATCTGGTGAACAGCTAAAATGGAATACCTTTCAAATCATATACGTTTGGTGAAAATCGGGATAAAACGGTAGAACAAATCATCGGTAACAAGAAATCCCCTAGCCTATTAATATTATAGATGTTCGATATGATGTTCGTGTTTCGATTGAAGACATACCATCTTCGGGTTTATACGGAAAGCTCCAATTCTGCGACAGACTGCCGTATGATGTGGACTTTGTGTTAATTTAATGTTAATTTTAGAGAAAAGAATTGAGCGAGTTATGTTTGTAGTTGTTGCGACATTTTATTTTTATTATTATAATTCAGATATTTATTATAATTAAAATTACAATAAATCTTAAAAACTAGAGCACTAGCAGCTTAGGCTATCGGTTTCTAATGATGGATCAAGGAGATTTTATCTACAATTATCAAGTGGTTAAAAAAAAGAATAGTTAAATATCATTTTGAATATTAAGATACTGTAAGAATTGATATATTATTTTCTCATTGTCTTCTGATGGATGTTTTAGAAGATTGGTTCCATTGGAGGAGTTAAATAATCTTAAACGAATATGTGTAGGACAATCTGCTAGAAGATGAATAACTGTTAGAGTTGAAACATTGCAGAAGGTGCACACTGGCTGAGAGCGTTTCATTATCAAAAATTGGTGTGTCAATCTTGTGTCTGTGAGACGAAGCCTTGTGAAAGATCTGTTTTTATGACAATTGGTGGATGTTGGTAGGTAGATGGGTGTTTTTTCGCGGTTAAAGCCTGTATCGGTTCCATTTTTGGTGAATGGATCTATTTAGATTTAAAATTGGGTATCGGCAGATGAAGTTCTTATACTGCGGAATAAAAAATATGTTGGGTAAAGGTAAGTCGCTTTTGCAGCTTTATCTGCAGCTTCGTTCCCTGTTATGCCGATGTTGCTTGGTAGCCTGATTTATAAAAAAATGTGAACACCCTTAATTTTTTTTGTTTTCACTATTTTTTAGACCCTTTTATATTTCTGTTAACCACGACGACTTGTTTATCAAATGGAACCAAAATGTTTGGCTAAAAATTTCCAGAATTATTAGAACAATAAGAATATAATTATTTTATACTTAAAAATTTACTACATAATGAAAGTCATAATGAGTACATTTTAAAAAGATATATAAAATTGAGTTAGAAATTAATCAGGTTTTTACTTTAAATGAAGCTTAAATAGTATAACTCTTTGCTTGGATTCTCATTTGGTTATTTTCAGCAAAGATATATGAAAATAACTTTTTACCAAACAAACTATAGATTAATTTTTGAAAAATGTTCCAAAGCTTTTCGCTGTATTTAAAGTAAAAACATGTGATCTTGAGCCTGATTAATTTCTAACTCAATCATTAAAAATTGTAAAGCTCGAAAGTAAGATTTTTTATTTTTATAAAAAATAGTACACTTGGTTGAGGCTCAGTGGACTTCAATCGAATAAAAAGCTTGTCAATCCTACATAAATTACTTCACCAGAAAACACCCGCGTACCTGTTTCAGAAAATTGACTTCAGACTTGAATTGACTTTTTCGTTAACGCGTTAAGTTCTGGAACACCTTATCTATAAATTTAAAACTAATTGCAAGGAATCATTTAAGCAATTAAGCAATAATTTTTCGAACATATTACTAGAAACAAATGAATATATCCCTTTTTAACTACTTATTCTCCTAACTTTAACTTTCTAGCAGATTCCAGCCCTCGAAATTCGAGCACAAATTCTAGGAAATTGTTTTTTTTTTCATTAAATAAAGACCCTAAAAGTATGCTAATCAATACACATTAACAAATTTAATAAATTGTATAATTGTATAATTTTATGTACGTGTTAGTAGCAACTTTAAATGCAATTCACGCAAAATAAAGGAAAAATTTTAAAAATCTGTAAACCTACAAAACGGCTAAACAATACCTTTCCAATAATATACGTTTGGTCAAAATCGGGATAAAACGGTAGAACAAAACATCAGACACAAGAAATCGCCTAGCCTATTAATATTATAGATATATATTTAAATAAAAATGGAAAAAGTTAAATAGTGAAACGTAAAGTGTAGAAGGATGTCTTCAAATATTTGAACAAAAAATATAAATGTCAAAATGAAACGAGAACAATCGTCTGAACACCAAGGATCGTAATCGTGATTCAGAGAACGAAACAAGTGGTTCATTTTGCCGTCTGAACATGCTATTATGTAAAATTTTTTCCTGAATTTGTTTCCTAATTCTAGATGCAGTCGAACTATAGCATGGTCGGTTATCTCGGTCGCCTTCTAGTCCTTTTTATAATGTTGTTTGTTTCATAGAGTTTGATAGCATTATACACTTTCATTCGGTAACATTGAATATTTTGGGCTATTTCAGTGTACGTTAGCTTGTCTTTAAAGAAAAAACTTTGGTGTTCTTGACTTGATAAAAAATATATATAAATTTTTTATATTGAACTTATCATTTCCATCGAATTTCTTTCAAAACACCATGCAGTAAGTTCAGGGTTTGATCTTGAAGCTCGATATTTCTTGCTTTGGATGAATATTTAGATAAGTGGAGTAAAATGAGTTTTATTTTTGTCCGCTTTTCAAGTGTTTAAAGCTATCATGTTGGCTCAACACTAATATTTAATCCTTAAGATGATGATAAATCATGAAAAAAGGCGGTATTGAATTTTTCGCATGGTGACTTTTCGAATAAAATTAATTTGTTTTTGGCAAAAAAGAGTAATACAGTAATTAATATGCAAAATTTTCATATATCTTTTTTTAATAGTGAACCGAATTAGACAGTATATGTACATATATTTCAAAAAATTATAGCTACACTGGCATTGAGCCTTCACCAGCGATTATTTAAATATTGTAATAATTATTATGTTAAAATTGATCAGATTGTTTTGCGATTTTGAAACTACGGTCGTGATTTTAGAACTTACGTCTCTTACATACATTCTTACTGGCACTTTCTATTAATTTTCTTACCCCACTAAATAAAAAAAAAACCGAAACATAGGTATATTAAAACTATATAAAAACAAGTAAGAAAATTATAGTCGGTCTATACCATGCGTTTAGAGACCATATCTCTTAGGCCCAACTAATTGGATATAGAAAATAAGCATAAACCAAATTTGAGTGGCATTTTTATTAATTTTTTTGGCTGCAGATATGAAAAAGTTCATATCGGATGCTATGTCTATATGGGGACTAGGTCCAAAAATGGACCGCTTCTGACCATGGTTAGTAAAGTCTCTTGTATTTTGCGAAAATATATACAAACAAAATTGAAGATAAATCAGTGCAATATTTTTGTTTTTTAATACATTTAAGTGAAGATCGGGAAGCAGCTCTATATGGGGCCTATGACTAAGAGATGGATGTAATTAACACATACAAACCCAATTTGAGTAAGATCTATACGACAATTTGGATCTTATGGCAATTTATGTTGATTTTATAGGGATCATTTGTATGGGGGCTAGGTCTGAACATGGACCGATTCTCACCAATTTCAATTAAAGATTAAATACCAAATTTCATCAAAATATATTCATATTTGCGACCTGCAGTTTGATAACAAGGTTTACACGGACACACAGACGGACGGACGGACGGACATTGTTATATCGACACAAAAAGTGATTCTGATTCGATCCGTATAATAAAAGATGGGTCTAGGTCAAATATTTTTGGTTGTTTCAAACAGCAGCACAAAGTCATTATACCCAAACCACATAGTGGTATAGGGTATATTAACAACAACACTTAGAAGAAAAAATAACTGTAAAAAGAATTACATGTTAAAAACAAAATAAGAAATTTTTGCATAATTTAATGTTCATTAGTAAAAGGGCTATTTATAATGTCGCCACTGTATATTGAATATGCTATATACTTGCGTTTTGTATTATTTTTTTTTTGTTACTTTTTTCTTTCTTTTATTTTTTACTTGAGTTTGTATGTATGTATATCAAACTCTTCACTTGACCTTGGTTAACATTAAACGGATTAGATGTTGTTATTGTATGCTGAGTATGAGAACGAGTATGAGTATGTAGTATGTACATATGCTAAGTAAATAAAGTTGACAGCCGTAATAAAAAAGAAAAACAAAAAAACAATAAAAAAATAACATAAAAGTAAATAAAATGATATAGGTCTAAAATAATCAGAAATTTCGTTGGATGTAAATACATATGTGCATATATACATACATACATACATTTGTAATAAAATAATATTTCAATTAGTGATGCCAATCGGTATAAAAACTTTCAAATCCCCAGTTTCACAGATTTTGTAAATTAAGATCCCGCTATTTTTCGGCAATTCAGGATTGTTGTTTCGTTCTTTTTTCACTATAAAAAGTCATTAACTTTTAAACTGTCTATATGTGACCTTATCCGAGAAAAGGGACCTAGTGTGTCAAAAAACGCTGGATTGTGGTACCTAAAAGGGTGTAGAAACTTTTAATGCGCTTTTTCTCAAAACTTAATTTTCACACACTAGGTCCCTTTTCTCGGTTTTCGTGATAGCCGATTTGACAAAACCGGAATTTCGAGATTTCCCGTTTGGCATCTCTAGCCTCTATGAAATTAGATTGTTCACTTCAAATATTGAGTTATGCTGAATTTAGGATTAAATGTGTTATCAAACACAGTTTAAATAAGTTTCAAGAAGATCAATTTTAATCAATTTTATATATAAAATAAGTACGAAAATTATAGTAGGTTTATATCGATTATACGATACCCTATATCTTGAATTTAGAGAAAGGGTCTTAACGACGACTAATTGGATATAGAGAAAAAGCATAAATCAAATTTAACTATCACTGTTAGGAATTTGTTGATCACAGAAATGAAAAATATCGGATGCTATCTTTATACATACATACATACATACATACATATATGGACTAGGTCTAAAAATTGACCGCGTATTTTCGCAAAAACATACCTACGCAAATCAAATTGAGAAAGATCTGTGCAATGTTTTACTTTTTTTTTATAAATTTAGTTTTTTCTATATAAGCTTTTAACGGCCATGGTATGAACGCCATTTAAATTGGCGAATATGGCCCATATAAATACAACAATCCGACTAAAATTGTCGGAAGATCATATATATAGTGAGTGACAATACAATGGAAACGTTTAACAGAATAATTGGTTCATCAAATTAAAAACTCAGTAATTTAATGAAAGAAAAAATATTAACATAAAATAGTTTAACTTCTAAAAAAAAAGTAATAAAAGAGAATATTCAGGCATGTAATGGAAATCGATCGATTTTAAATCGAAAACGAAATTCTAGAAATATCGATTTAATAATAGGTGTGATGAAAATCAAGCGGTTTCAATTTTCAGTTTTGTTCTACTTCATCATGTTTCTTTCAATAAAGCGTCACTATCTATCTATAATATTAATAGGCTAGGCGATTTCTTGTGACCGATGTATTGGTCTACCGTTTTACCCCAATTTTGACCAAACGTATAATATTTTAAAGTTATTTCTTTTTAGCCATTTTGCAGATTTACAGATTTTTAAATTTCTTCCTTTATTTTGAGTAAATTGCATTTAAAGTTGCTACTAACACATACATAAAATTATACATATGCTATGCGTGTTTTATTAAATTTGTTAATGCGTTTGTTAATGAGTGTGTTTTCTTCATTCACAATAATAATAAATCATAAAAATGTTGGTTTGTTAATTGGCTAAGTTGGAAAATAAAGCTGCCTAGAAATTGCACTCGAATTTCGAGCGCTGGAGTCTGCTAGTATTATTAAATTCAACGCTGTGTTATTGTTTTTCACAAAAGATTTTCATATTAGCTTATTAATTTTGTGATTTTGTTCGAAAAAATATATTAAAATGGTATTAATATAACGCCAAGTGGCGAAAATATCAGAAAAGAAAGCATAATGCATGACTCCTTTTGAAGCAAAATTTTTTGGTAAAACAATTTTTCAACCTTCTGATGACGGCGTTAAATTTCCTTTTTTCTGTCGTGGATTTACGTTTCTGCCCCTGAAAAATTATATTAAGACATTTTAGTACGTAAATTTATTTATTTATTTTACTAATATTTTTATACCCTCCACACCTCAGGGGTTTGTCATTCCATTTGTCATTCCGTTTGTAATGCATCGAAATAAATTTTCTTGATCAGCGATGACCGTCTGTCACGATCAGACACCGTTCGTTTTTGTATAAAATCGTTTATTAACATCCCAAAGGAGTTGGTATTTAAAATCGTCAAAATCGGTTAAAGGAGTCACGAGATACATATGAATGAAACTTTGCAAAAACTCTTGAAAAAATAAAATTTTTCAGTGTGTTTGTTGTTTTTCCTACACGTGTCACACTGGGCGAAGCAAATATTACCACATATTTTTTTATATTTTTTTATAAATTAAAACTAAAACCAAATATTAAAAACTAAAAATTTAAAATTAAAGATTAAAAATGAAAAATGAAATATGAAAAATGAAAAATAAAAAATTAAAAATGAAAACTGAAAAATAAAAATGAAAAAAGAAAATTGAAAAATGGAAAATTAAAAATTAAATATTAAAAATGAATAAAAATTAAAAAATGAAATTAAATATTAAAAATTAAAGATTAAAAATGAAAACCGAAAAATAAAAATGAAAATCGAAAAATAAAAAATGAAAAATGAAAAAATTAAAATTAAAAATTTTAGTTTCATTCTTTAGTTTTTATTATTTTATTATTTATTATTTTTCTTTTTTTGTATTAATAAAATTATTTTAAAATTTTCTTTTTTAATATTAATAATTTGTAGCCAAGAATCATTAGAATTTTGTTTTTGAATTATGACTTCTAAGGTCTCAAAACAGGCTTATAGGGATCAAACTTTGGGTATTATTATTGCGTTAAATTATGAATTTCATTGGTGTTCTATGAAGTACTTAGGGGTTTTCTATTCTAGCAAAAGAAAATAATCAAATTTCTCAAATAGTAATTAATTCTTTTTAAGAATCATTGTTTTTATAGCAGAAATTTTCCAACAAGAAAATGTTTCAGTATTGGCAATAGTATCAAAATGGTAGCCGTACCCAATATTGGGTGGAGGGTATCAAAAATTCGGCACAGTCGAATTTAACACTCTTACTTGTTTTAGTAAAATTAATAATATTAATAGGCTAGGCGATTTCTTGTGGCCGATGTATTGTTCTACCGTTTTATCCCGATTTTGACCAAACGTATATTATTTGAAAGGTATTTCTTTTTAGCTGTTCACCAGACTTATAGATTTTTTAATATTTTTCTTTATTTTGAGTAAATTCCATTTAAAGTTGCTATTAACACATACATAAAATTATACATATGCTATGTGTGTTTTATTAAATTTGTTAATGTGTTTTTAATGAGTTTGTTAATGAGTTTGTTATCTTCATTCACAATAATAATAAAACAAAAAAGTGTTGGTTTGTGCATGGGCTAAGTTGAAAACTAAAGTTGTCTAGAAATTTCACTCGAATTTCGAGCGCTGGAATCTGCTAGTTTATATTAATGCGTTGAAAAATCGGCAAAAAATCGTTTCTGTTTCAAATCGTAAAGCAAAGTCTACTTGATTTAAGAACGATAAAAAAATAATGTCGTTTTACAGCATATTTATATTTATCCATATTTCCGTAGAACAAAATGGAAAATTAAATATATTTATTGCTAAAATCACACTATTACATCACACCTACTTTCGATTTTATTTCGTTTTGGTATTTATGTCGGTTTTCATCACAAAGCAATTGGAAACCTTTACTGTACAATTATTGAAAACTTTCCCTCTATTTTTGATTTCCATATGTTTTTGGGTATCCATTATTTCTTTGTACTGCTTCAGAACGACAAGGCATGGAGTCAATTAAGTTGTTGATGATATCCATTGAAATATTTTGCCACTCTGAATTAATTGCATCTATGAGATAAGAGAGATCTTTGTGTAATTTCGTGTCCATATTTTTCGAGATATGTGGTGATTGGGCTGGCCACTCAAAAATACTAACTGCATTAAATTGTAGCCAATCGGTTACAACTTTGGAGGTGTGTGTTGGATCATTGTCTTGTTGGAACTTCCAGACCAGGGGGCATATTTTCCTTCACGTATGGATACATCACGTCATTTAAAATTTGCCTGTATCTAATTCCAATTAGGATACCTTTTACTACATGAATTTTACCCATTCCTTGGCCCGAAAAGCAACCCCATACCATAATATTGCCAGCGCCAAACTTAACAGTTCTATTTGTGTATTTCAGATGTTGTATTTTTCCCTTTGGTCTTCGTAACAAACGGTCCTCCATCATGGGCTTTTAAATTAAGCTTGGATTCATTTGAAAAGAGAACAGAATTCCATTTCGTCTTGACCAGTTCATGAGATCTTTAGCAAAATTTACATATTACTATACATATTTAAATAACGGTTAATATTTTATACATTTTCTATTTTTATTGTTTTAAAGTTTCCAATGGTTTGTCATCACTTAAAAAAAAAATTATTTATTTTCAACTGGGGCCAAATCACTGCATTCGATATCGAGAAAAATCGATCGAAATTCCATATTTTGGTTTATTATTTAAAGAAGACGGACTAACAGTAAACCTCGTTTGACTTTTACTCCTAATTAGGAGCCATAATTCCTTAACTGTGACATAGTAAAATTATTTTAGTATTTTATTTTGGAAAATAAAAAAATAATTTCGATCAAAAAATTTCGATGACGAATGCGGTGATTTGGCCCCTGAATTTTTACATCGATTTGTAACAATGAATGGAGTGGTTGCACACGTGCGAAAGCCGACCAAAGCGGCCAAAAACTCAACAATCTATAGGAATGGTAATTGCCAGTGGTTTTGGGAAGCACGTGGTTTAATATTTATTGATTACTTGGAGAAAGGAAAAACAATAATTGTCAATTTATATGTTGAGTTATAAGACTGATTGGATAAAGAAATTAAGAAAAAAAAAACGACCCCGCTTAACTAAGAAAAAACTCTTGTACCATTTAGCTTCAGAAAAATCTAAGACTTTACATTACGAATTGCTTCCCCAGCCCCCGTGTTCTCCAGATCTGTTCCCCAGAGAGGATATGAAAGTAGTGCCTTTCACTTAGCGGAGGTTACGTTGAAGAATAGAAATGATTTCAAATCCAAAGAACTGCTTCTTCATTGTCAGGCCACGGAGTTTTCACTCCATGTAGTATATCGATAAAATTTGTGTGTTATATATACCCATTAATCAGTAATCCAAAAATAAACCCTGTAGGACCGTTTTTGGTTATAGTCCCCATACAAAACTGATTTCTAATCCTCATTTAAATGAAACAAAAAATACTGAATAAATTTTTTTTCTAGTGTCTTTACAAATATGGTCATGATCGGTCCATTTTCTGACCAAGTCCCCGTATAAAAATATCATCCGATATGAATATTTTAATATCTGCACGCCACAAATTAATAATAACTAGCAGATACCAGCACTCGAAATTCGAGTGCAATTTCCAGGCAATTTTATTTCTCAACTTAGCCAATTCACAAACCAACACTTTTTTTGATATATTATACCACTAAAATATAAAAATGATACCACTAAAATTTTGCTTAAGAGTATGTCCTTTATCCAAATGCATGGCATAGGTTATCGTATTGTCGGTCTGTACCGATAGACTTATGTCAAAATTTCAAGTAAATCGAAGCAAAACCAACGAAGATACCTTTCATATTGGGACTTGTACATAAAACTTCCATTTGTGCAGCGGTCCAACTCCACGTGACGACATAACATCCAAAGTATGCTTCAATATGGCCCGGGTGTACTTTGGATCAAATTATTTCAACTTTAGACCGTGAACTTTTTTTTCCATCAGGGGGGAAAACCTATTAATTTTGTTTCGTCCGAAAATAATACAGTGTTCCATTCTACTTTCTTGCAAACCTTAGTCTCTTCTTTCGGTTACGATCACACAACAGTGTATTCTTTCGGGATGGTTTTGCTTTATTTTCACCAAAGACTGCTACACAAATCAATTTGCTGACTTACCCGATTTTTGTTGCGACTCGCTGATCTTTTCGAGCTGCTGTAGTTCAGCTTCTTTGTTTTAGATGAACAGTTCTGAATTAACTAAACAATGTCAATTTTCAGCATTGTATTTCATGAGTATTACAATTATTGTATACTATTGTTTCCAATTTGTTGCACGTAGCTGGATGTCTTTTTCACAATCATTTCTGACCACCTTCCAAATATGTTAAATTACCTAAGTTTTCCTTTCGTAACTCTTATCATAATATAACCTGACAAACTGACAAAAACAAAATTTTTTTGAATTAACAGTTGACGTTGAGTTTTTGCTTAGAATAAGGATTTCGCGAATCCACACTGCTGCCTACTTTTGTCTACTTATTTGAGGAAAATATTTGCTCATGTAATCAAATTTTACCCGAAAAGTGAAGGAACGCACCTATTATTTTAGTAAATCCATGTAACGGGAATTTAAATTAAACGTCATATTATTTTGTTACAGTTTTAAGGGCTTTAAACGAAAACGTCTTCAAATCTCATTTAAATGCTTTTAATGAATTTTTGTATTCAGAATTGAATTTAAAGTTCGCATTATAATTTTTTTCTGCCAAGATTAATTGCTTACAAACGTTATGGCACAATTTTACAAGAAAATACAATAACGGTTTCAACAAACAACACGAAAAAAAACCTTAGCTACTAGTTTACCGTAATGTATGGAACTCAAAAACAACATCACTAATACAACATTAAATGTATGTATTTACATTGATAGTATGTTACCGATACAATCTTTATATGTATGCAGGTGTTTACAAAACGTATGAAAAGACTGAACAAATGAAATAATAAAAAAAAATATAAGGTGACTGAACTTGTTGAACCTTTAACTAAATGTTGCACAAATAGCAACAGCAACTTGTATTCATTTATATATCTTTCTTTCGCTCAACACAATTGCAAAACTAGACAAGTGTGGAAAACTAAAAGAAAATTATACGAGTAGTTTTGGCAACAGTTAAAAAAAAAATTTTTAAAACAAATAAGTCTACTTGACAACATTGATTGAATCCCTCCACTATATTAAAGAGGTTAGTTATAAAAGTTTGTCAAACATAGAAATATGAAGGGTGTTAGGATACCATAAAATACAGTAAAAACTCGATAATCCGGACAAATGATTGATTATCCTTTGTTTTTTATACCCTATACCACTATATGGTTTGGGTATAATGACTTTGTGCTGCTGTTTGTAACTACCAAAAAAATATTTGACCTAGACCCATCTCAGTTTCTGAGTCGATTTAGCGATGTCCGTCCGTCCGCCCGTCTGTGTGTCCATGTAAACCTTGTAATCAGACTACAAGTCGCAAATATAAATGTACTTTGATCAGCTTTCATCGGTCATAGGATGAACGCTATTGAAATTGGTGATTTTCGGGTCATGTTCAGACCTAGTTCCCATACAACTGACCCCTATGAAATCGACATAAATTGCCATAAGATCCAAATTATCATATAGATCTCAGTCAACTTGGGTTTGTATGTGTTTATTATATCCAATAAATCTTAGTCATAGGCCCCATATAGACCTGTTTTCCGATCTTCACTTAAATCTATCAAAAAAACAAAAATATTGCACAGATTTTTCTCAAATTTGGTTTGTATATATTTTTTCAAAATAGAAGTGACTTTACCAAATATGGTGAGGATCGGTCCATGTTTCGACCTAGTCCCCATATAAATATTGCACCCGATATGAACTTTTTCATATCTGTGGCAAAAAAAAAAAAGAACAATGCCACTCAAATTTGGTTTATGCGAATTTTCTATATCCAATTAGTTGGATCGAAGAGATAGGGTATCGTATAGTCGGTTTAGACCGACTATAATTTTCTTACTTGTTTTTACTTAAAAAAGGATTTAAATATATTGGTTATTATTATGTAGATATTCATTTATTAAACAATACCTTAAATTTCACTCAGGATTCTATTAAGTTCTTCAATAATTGTAACTTTATCTAAAATAGTAAAAAATTTTGTGGGTTCTCTTTTCTGAAGGTATCTTACAACAACAATTACCGGAAAACTCAAGTGAAAAAATTAAACAAAAAAATTCATTGCGCATAATTCTAACTGATTTGATTAGAAAATAAGAGATCGTGTTCAATCTGGATTATAGAGTTGCACTCAATCCAGATTACAGAATACGCAAATAGGATTACCCAACAATCGTTATTAACGGGGTATGGTTTAAAATCTCCATATCTCCTTTATTTTTAAATGAAAACTCTTCAAATTTAAAACATATTTATAATATTAATAGGCCAGACGATTTCTTGTGACCGATGTAAGTTTCACAGTTTTACCCCGATTTTAACAAAAAATCATTATCATTTGAAAGGTATTTATTTTTAGCTGTTACCCAGATTTACAGATTTTCATCACCTGGAATATTTTTTTGGAGTTATGATCGTTTAAAGTTGCTACTAACACATACATAAAATTATACATGCTATGTGTGTGTTTATTAAATTTGTTAATGCGTTTGTGTTAATGTGTTGAGTTTGTTTTATTCATTTAAAATGAGTTTAATTGTGAAGCATACCTTTAGGGTCTCTATTAAATGATAAAATAAAATTTCCTAGAATTTGCACTCCAATATCGAGTGCTGGAATCTGCTAGTACTTATTTATAAAACAATATCTCAAATTTCACTCAGGATTCTATTAAGTTCTTCAATAATTGTAACTATCTAAAATAGTAAAAATTTTGTGGGTTCTCTTTACTGAAGGTATCTTACAACAACAATTACGGGAAAGCTCAGGTGAAAAAAGGAAACCACAGCAAAAAAAAAAAAATTCATTGCGCATAATTCTAACTGATTTGATTAGAAAATAATAGATCGTGTTCAATCCGGATTATAGAGATGCAGATCCAGATTACAGAATACGCAATACCGAACAATCGTTATTAACGGTGTCCGGAATATTGTGTTTACGCTGTATTTGGAATATATACTAAAATCTCCATATCTCCTTTATTTTTCAATGAAAACTCTTCAAATTTAAAACATATTTATAATATTAATATGCCAGACGATTTCTTGTGATCGATGTAAGTTTCACAGTTTTACCCCGATTTTAACAAAAAATTTATCATTTGAAAGGTATTTATTTTTAGCTGTTACCCAGATTTACAGATTTTCATCACCTGGAATATTTTTTTTGGAGTTATGATCGTTTAAAGTTGCTACTAACACATACATAAAATTATACATGCTATGTGTGTGTTTATTAAATTTGTTAATGTGTTTGTGTTAATGTGTTGAGTTTGTTTTATTCATTTAAAATGAGTTTAATTGTGAAGCATACCTTTAGGGTCTCTATTCAATGATAAAATAAAATTTCCTAGAATTTGCACTCCAATTTCGAGTGCTGGAATCTGCTAGTACTTATTTATAAAACAATATCTCAAATTTCACTCAGGATTCTATTAAGTTCTTCAATAATTGCAACTATCTAAAATAGTAAAAATTTTCTGGGTTCTCTTTACTGAAGGTTTCTTACAACAACAATTACGGGAAAGCTCAGGTGAAAAAAGGAAACCTCAGCAAAAAAAAAAAATTCATTGCGCATAATTCTAACTGATTTGATTAGAAAATAAGAGATCGTGTTCAATCCGGATTATAGAGATGCAGATCCAGATTACAGAATACGCAATACCGAACAATCGTTACTAACGGGGTCCGGGATATTGTGTTTACGCTGTATTTGGAATATATACTAAAATCTCCATATCTCCTTTATTTTTCATTGAAAACTCTTCAAATTTAAAACATATATTCTTTATTATATTAACATAAATATTTATTTGAAACTACTTTGAATCAATTTTTTCAAAGTTTCTGTATTTCTGAAATTTATTACACAGGTCTTCCTTAGATGTAAGACAGATGGTTCGAACCGTCCTGTCCAATTCATCTCAGTGATCATGGCACGGTCTTTCAGGATATTTTGTTCTGGGTTTTATCGGGTATTTCTTCGATTCTGCATAGCTCGCCAACATTTTCGCCAGAAATGCAACTCCAAATCCTTACGGACCCTCCCCTATGTTTTACTCTTGGTACTTTCCATGCATCTGATGCACGTTCTCCAGTTGAGAGTCTCACAAAAACTCGCCTCTTGGAGCCGAACACTTCAAACTTTGATTCATCGTCCCAAATGACCAAAGCATCAGTCTTTGAAAGCCCAGTTTTCATATTTTTTACCCCACTCTAATCCTTTTCTTTATATTGTGGACGAAGATGAGTTTTTTCAATGTTGCGATTCTGCCGTTTAAGACAGCCGCTTTAAAAAATACTCCGTTTTTCAAATCATCTAATCTCAATCGATTGAAAACGGTTTCCCCGGAGGGATTTTTTAAGTTTATTGAGTAGCCAGAATTCACACGGTGCTAAATCAGAATTCCCACGATGCGAAATGATTTGGAAGAACCAATGCAATAAGAGTCGGTGCAATATCGTAATACAAAAGAGTTGTCTGCTTTCCTTTTTTGTTAATAGCTGCACGCACACTGCACTTTTCACACAAATAACGACTTTTGAATGATCCTCTCGTTGTTGTTTCACCTTTTACATGGACTTCGCTTAATTGGTGGGTTGTTTCGGGGATGTAGGCATAGATCCAAGTCTAACCACCTGTAATGATGCGTTTCATTTCATTATGGTAGTCCGAGAGCAATGTTTCTGAAAAATGTTGTGTTTCTAAAACCAATCGAGATTTGAAGCGTTTGAGATCCAAACTATCTTTTGAAATGCTAAAAGTATCAGCAAGATCACAAATTGTCAGTCGCCCATTTTCAGCTTCAAATCTTTGTTCATCAGTTGATGATTTTTCCGCGGACGCACTTTGTCTTCCAAGCTTTCTATATCTTCTTCGAATTGTTTGTAAGACTTTCAAAAATTTTTTTCGACATAGCACGGTAATCGAAGGCCTTCTATCATATAATTAACGTTGATGCAGCAGACATACCGCAAATAAAATTTAATGGTACATCTTCGATCAATAGAATCATACATTTGTAAAATCGCCAAATTCACTTTTAGTTCGTTAAAAAAAATGAGCTTCACCATGGAACCAATGAAGATATTGACTTGAAATTTGGCCCAGAGATATCAAAAACAGTACTACCAACCAGTAAACCAGCGAAGTTTTCATGAAAACTTTCTTTTTATGAATTTGTTCTATATGTGCATGTATGTATATTTGTATGGGTACACGTATACAAAGGTATAAATTATGTTATACGAGGGCGGCACAATAAGTCCGTGACTTTTCGAACTTCCCTCGTAGTTATATGAAATGCAAAACTAATCCCATCAAGTACCACCTGTTAATAGACTAATGTAAAATTTTGAGCAAGTTCCGTCATTTACTTTGCGTTTAACAGCTGTTCAAAACATACAACCTCGCGGTTTTTTTTTTTAATGGAAAAAAGTGTATTTCGAGTGCTCATTAAAAATTATTTTTTGGGAAAAAAACCATCAATCAAACCAAGGAAAAGCTTGATAAATACTATGGGGACTCTGCACCATCGATTTCAATGGTAAAAAAAAGTGGTTTACTGACTTGCGTTCTGGATGGCCAATTGAGGTCTATATCAGAGTTCAGAAAAAAACACACACTGAATAAAAAAACTCGTACATATATGTAAACAAACATAATTTAGACCAACACACACATATTTTTATTTTCATATCAATTATGTTTGTTTTTAAATTTTCTTCGGTGCCAAACACAATCATGACTGTGTTCGTGTTAATATTTCGTTATTTACACGAACATTTTTCTATCACGTATTTTTTGTTTCGATCACACATAAACCACACAAATTCGAGTGTTGCTTTATTTGAAGTTCGTGTTCTGGTACGTGTACTGAAAAAAAAAAACAGAACATGTACAATAAACAGGTTCGAGTTCAGTTATATTTTAAGTCGTGTTCTGGCTCGTGTACTAAGAAAAAACAGAACATGTACAATAAACAGGTTCGAGTTCAGTTATATTTTAAGTCGTGTTCTGGCTCGTGTACTAAGAAAAAATAGAACATGTACAATAAACAGGTTCGAGTTTAGTTATATTTTAAATTCGTGTTCTGGCTCGTGTACTGCGAAAAATTGAAACATCAATTCGCGATCTGATACACCCCGATAAAAACGACGACAATTGTTTCAACCAAATTTATTAAAGTTTTATTGACCCTTTTTTATGACTTACGTTGCAAATTGTTTACAATTGTCAAATATTTTAAAATTTTATAGGTAATTTTTTGTGATTTACGTTGAAATTATTTACAATTGTTTTTATTGACTGGTTTTTATTTTAATAAAATATGGTAATAAAATACTTAAGACACAAAAACTGCACACTGCACTTAAATCTTTTTTGCAGGTTTTTATCAGACATGTAAATTTTTTCGTTTCGCTATTAAAAGTTGCGTATTTTTTATAGCAAAACTTATTTCTGTTATTGCTTTCCAATTTTTTTAATTTTCACAAAATATTTGCAATTTACACAATAACACAGTACACTTATAGATCACGATCTAATTAAAACTGAACCACTTTTAATGAATAAATGACGCATGCACTCGCTATTTATTGCAAAATCAATTGCGTCATAAAAAAGGGTCAATAAAATTTTAATAAATTTGGTTGAAACAATTGTCGTCGTTTTTATCGGGGTGTATCAGATCGCGAATTGATGTTTCAATTTTTCGCAGTACACGAGCCAGAACACGAATTTAAAATATAACTAAACTCGAACCTGTTTATTGTACATGTTCTATTTTTTCTTAGTACACGAGCCAGAACACGACTTAAAATATAACTGAACTCGAACCTGTTTATTGTACATGTTCTGTTTTTTCTTAGTACACGAGCCAGAACAAAAACTTCAAATAAAGCAACACTCGAATCTGTGTGGTTTATGTGTGTTCGAAACAAAAAATACGTGATAGAAAAATGTTCCTGTAAATAACGAAATATTAAAACGAACACAGTCATGATTGTGTTGGGCACCGTAGAATATTTAGAAACGCACATAATTGATATGAAAATAAAGATATGTGTTGGCTGCTTTGGAACAGAACATTGTGTGTTTCCTGTGTGTATTTTCTGAACCTTGGTCAATATACCCGAAAATGTCGAAAAAATCCACGATATGGTGTTGGCCGATCGAAGAGTAAAAGTGTTTGTTTTGTTTGAGTTGGGCTTCGAATTGGTACCTCATCCGCCATATTCTCCGGATTTAGTGATTATTTCCTATTTCCAAACCGAAAGAAATGGCTCGGTTGAAAGAGATTTAGCTCGAACGATGAAATTATTAAAGATCCAACAAATGTCTATTTTATGGACTTTGAAACATCCTATTTTCTGGAAGGGATACAAAAATTGGTGAAACGTTGGACTAAAAGTATTGACCTAAAAGGTGATTATGTTGAAAAATAATATTTTTTTTTTGCAAAAAAACTGTGTTTCATTCTAAAACTCACGGACTTATTGGCCCGCCCTCGTATCCATGCTAAATATAATTTAACGTTAAACAACAATACATGCTAATCTAATTGTGTTAACATATTTACACCATACATACACCACCAGGTGGTCAGTGTATGAGTTTGTCCTGATGTTTGTAACCACAAAATATATTTTTTTATACCGATCGACTAGAATCGCTTTCTGATTCGATTTAGCGATGACCGTCCGTCGTCTTTCTGTCCGTCTGTCTGCCTGTCTGTCCTTCTGTCTGTGTGTCTACGACAACCTTATAATCAAACTACACGTCGCAATTATGAATACTGGCAGATTCCAGCGCTCGAAATTCGAGTGCAATTTCTAGGTAGTTTTATCTTTCAACTTAACCAATTCACAAACCAACACTTTAAACACTCATTAACAAACACATTAACAAATTTAATGAAACACACATAGCATATGTATAATATTATGTATGTGTTAATACCAACTTTAAATGCAATTTACTCAAAATAAAGGAAAAAACCTGTAAATCTGCAAAACCGCTAGAAACAAATACCTTTCAAATAATATACCTTTGGACAAAATCGGGATAAAACGGTAGAACAAAACATCGGTCATAAGAAATCGTCTAGCCTATTAATATTATAGATATTTTGATGAAATGTGGCGTATAATCTTTCATCGGTCATAGGAGAAACACTATTGAAATTGGTGAAAATCGGTTTATGCTCAGATCTAGCTCCCATACAAATAACCCCTATCAGCCGACGAAAATTGTCATAAGATCCAGATTATCATATATATATCGATAAAATTTGATGCCTGTATGTACATTATACCCACTAATCAGTAATCCAAAATCATGTGTGGCCATTTTTAGTCACAGTCCCCATATAAAGCTGATTCCGATCTTCACTTAAGTCTGTAAAAAACTAAAGTTTAAAATAAATGGTTTTGCGGAAATGAAGCGACTTTAATAATTATGCCCATGATCGGTCAATTTTTTGACCTAATCCCATATAACAAAGCATCAGATATCAACTTATTCGCATTTTCAAGGCACAAATTAATCAAAATACCACTAAAATATAGTGTATGCTTATTTTCTATATACAGTTATGGCCTCAGAAAAGTTGTACCCAAGATCCTCTCTCGAAAAGCATGGTATAGGCTAATGTATAGTCGGTCCACTATGGGTTCATGGTATAATGAGTCTGTGCTGATGTTTGTCACTACTATAAATGCCGCTCGCATCAAATCACTTTCTGTAAACTTTGAAAATCAAACTATATTTTGATGAAATTTGGTATATAAGAATTAAGCGGCCATAGAATGATTGCTACTAAAATTTGTTAAAATGGGTGCATGTTCAGACCTCATACTTGTCGCCATCCTCTATAAGATCGACTTAAATTGACATAAGATCCAAATTATCATGTAGTTCTCGGTAAAATTGGGTTTGTGCGTCCATTAAACAGTAGTAAAAAAATAAACCCTATAGGATAAATCTTAGTCATAGCTCCCATATAAAGTTGCTTCGCGATCTTCACTTAAATCTATAAAAAAAAAACAAAAAAAAGTATTCCATAGATTTTTATCTAATTTGGTTTGGATATGCTTTTGCAAAAAATAAGTGCCTTTACCAAATTGGTTAGGATTGGTATATTTTTCGACCTAGTTCCCATATTAGTATAGCATCCGATATGAACTTTTTCATATCTGCAGGCAAAGAAATTAATAGCAATGGTTCTACAATAATACAATTTTAATAATACAATTTCTCTAAACATAAGCATAGGGTATCCTATAGTGCGTCAAGACCGACTATAATTTTCTTACTTGTATTTTTTTCTCTGTTATACTTGCATAATAAAAAGACTCCTAGCAACAATTTTTTTTAAATTAATACAATTTTTTTAGTATACACTAATAAATGAAAACAACAAATTTATACAACATATGACGATGAATTAGTTGTGCTCCTCATAAATCTGTTGTGGAAAACGTAACAAGTGTGAATGTGAACAAAACAAACAGGAATGGGTGTTTTTTTTTTTGTTTGGCAGGCATTATACTGTATGTTGTATTAAAAATGCATTTATTAAACGGACACATTATAAAAACAAGTAAGAAAATTATAGTCGGTCTAAACCGACTATATGATACCCTATACCATGGTTTAGAGACCCTATCTTTCGGTCCAACTACTTCGATATAGAAAATAAGCATAAACCAAATTTGAGTGGGATTTTTAGTAATTTTTTTGGCTGCAGTTATGAAAAATTTCATATCGGATGCTATATCTATAAAGGGACTAGGTCCAAAAATGGACCGATCCTGATCATGTTTGGTAAAGTCTCTTGTATTTTGCAAAAATATGTACAAACAAAATTTGAGAAGAATCAGTGCAATATTTTTGTTTTTTAATAGATTTAAGTGAAGATCGGGAAGCAGCTCTATATGGGGTCAAAGGGATCATTTTTGGACTACTCATTAGTGGATGTAATGAACGCATACAAACCCAATTTGAGTAAGATCTATATGACAATTTGGATCTTATGGCAATTTATGTCGATTTCATATGGGTAATTTGTATGGGGGCTAGGTCTGAACATGGACCGATTCTCACCAATTTCAATAGCGTTCATCCCATGGCCGATAAAAGCTTATACACCAAATTTCATCAAAATATATTCATATTTGCGACCTGCAGTTTGATTACAAGCTTTACATGGACACACAGACGGACGGACGGACGGACGGACGGACGGACGGACATTGTTAAATCAACTCAGAAAGTGATTCTGATTCGATCGGTATAATTAAAGATGGGTCTAGGACAAATATTTTTGGTTGTTACAAACAGCAGCACAAAGTCATTATACCCAAACCACATAGTGGTATAGGGTATAATAATTAGGGTGGTCGTACGTTTAAATAAATATGTGTACTCGTACATACGTATATATTTAATGTACACAAAAAATTTCATTTTAAAACTTGTATGAAATACAACTTCAAAAGAATTTTTACAAGGGTCACTGAAAACAACCTTGTTAAATTTTAAACATTAAATATTTATTCAGTAAATTTTATTATTTGTTAACACCTTTAACAAAATGTTAATTTACCATTTTTAAAACTCTTTCTTTAAACTCATACTCTCTGTCTGTCTGTCTGTCTGCCATGGGTGGACCCCATTCCCCCTTATCCAATTGATCTGAAACTTGGCCCATAGTGTTGTCGTGACTACAGATTAATTGTGGGGTAGTCACGCACAGTCACGGAGTGATTTAAATGTCATTTCCCCTCATCCGATCGATCTCAAATTTGGTTCATACACTTGCTGTGAAAAAAAGATTAACGTTGACTTATTTACGCGCAGTCACGCATGGTCACGCACAGTCGTGGAGTGATCTAAATGTCATTTTCCCTCATCCGATCGGTCTGAAACTTGGTCCATGCACCTGCTTTGAAAAAAGATTAACTTTGACACTTAGTCACGCACAGTCACGCATGGTCACGCACAGTAACGGAGTGATCTAAATATCATTTACCCTCATCCGCTCGATCTGAAACTTGGTCGATATACTTGCTATAAAGAAAGATCACCTTTTACATAGTCACGCGCAGTCACGCATAATCAAGCACACTCACGGAGTGATTTAAAACCAAGGTTCAGAAAATACACACACGAAACACACAATGTTCTGTTCAAAAGCAGCCAACACATATCTTTATTTTCATATCAATTATGTGCGTTTCTAAATTTTCTACGGTGCCCAACACAACCATGACTGTGTTCGTTTTAATATTTCGTTATTTACACGAACATTTTTGTATCACATACTTTTTGTTTCAATCACACATAAAGCACACATTTTTGAGTGTTGCTTTATTTGAAGTTCATGTTCTGGTACGTGTAATGAAAAAAAACACAGAACATGTACAATAAACAGGTTCGAGTTCAGTTATATTTTAAGTCGTGTTGTGGCTCGTGTAGTAAGAAAAAACACAACATGTACAATAAACAGGTTCGAGTTCAGTTATATTTTAGGTCGTGTTTAAAATATAACTGAACTCGAACCTGTTTATTGTACATGTTGTGTTTTTTCTCACTACACGAGCCACAACACGACTTAAAATATAACTGAACTCGAACCTGTTTATTGTATATGTTGTGTGTTTTTTTTCCGTACACTTACCAGAACATGAACTTCAAATAAAGCAACACTCAAAAATGTGTGCTTTATGTGTGATTGAAACAAAAAGTATGTGATACAAAAATGTTCGTGTAAATAACGAAATATTAAAACGAACACAGTCATGGTTGTGTTGGGCACCGAAGAAAATTAAAAAACAAACATAATTGGTATGAAAATAAAAATATGTGTGTGTTGGTCTAAGTTTTGTTTGTTTACATATATGTACGAGTTTTTTATTCAGTGTGTGTTTTTTTCTGAACTCTGTTTAAAACCCATTTTCCCTTATCCGATCGATCTAAAACACAGTCACGGAGAGATTAAAATCCAACTTTCGCTCATGCGATGGATCTGAAACTTTGTCCATAGACTTGTTGTGGCCAAAGATTAATTTTAAGATAGTCACACACAGTCACGCACAGTCACGGATATATTCAAAACTCATATGCATAAGGAAAGAAAGAGTTTTAATAAAAACTTTGTTTTTATGGGTTAGATTATTTTTTATGTAACTAATAAAATTGTTTTAAATATGAGGGCCTATCAATAAGTCAGCGCCGTGCTATAACTTTTTGGGGCCCTGTGCAGACACCAAATTTTTTTTTTAATTTTATTGAATTCATTTTTATTGATTTTAATTAATTAAAAACATATTACAAAGAAGTTATAAAGCAATTTTTTTAAACTCTTTTGCTTGCAAATTTATCAATTATATCATTGTAATCAATTGTTCTGACTGCTGAATTTTCAATCGACAGTATTGCTAATCCAGAAAGACTTTCTCTGACATTGTAGACCGTAGATAATTTTCAACTAAGTTTAGTTTTGAAAACGATCGTTCGCAATCACCAGCGGTAATGGGTATTGTTAAAATTATTTGATTTACGGTACACTACTTTGGATACAATTCTTCGAAATTCCTTTCTAAAATAAATTCCTAATTCTCAATAATGGTATAATTACACTGTGCGACATATGGTAGGGGTCGGTGATCAGGATGGGATGAAACCACCGTGGTAAGTTATATCGGTCAAAAAAAGTTATACGTGTCCCGGCGGTTCGCTGGGTCACGTCTAGGAATCGAGATATATCGATTTGAACTTAGTAAGTATCGTATAGGGGAATGTGTCACGTTTTGGGCGCTTTTGTTTGACATAACTCGAGAACCACTAGTCCAATTTTGCTGAAACAAATTTAGAAAAATTAAGAACTACAATGACTTTAATCTACTTCTACACCATTTCTCAACACAATCAACAGTTTCGCAGTTATTAACAAATTTATGAGGAAAAAACTAATTTTTTGCCTAAATATGCAGATAATTGCACCACATATATCTGTGGTTTTCTGGAATAACCACGTATGTTCATTTTGTCAGTTTTGAGTTAATGATGCCAAATATATTAATTTTTACGCTCTTTACATGTGTTCATTTTTTTTTTAAATGTTGACCATTTCTGAGTTTTTTTCTTTAAATAACGACTTAACTTAAATGTTTATTAAATTAATTTGCAGCACTAACGACGTTTGTCAACCTACGTTTGATCACTGACAAATTATTTTCTCAGAAAACGACACATAGCGACATACGTTGTTATTAATGAAAAAAAAATGCTAAATAATTTTGGATTAGTTTTCAGTTTATAACCACTTATAAAAATTTGTGTGTTTATTTCTGTTATTTTTTGTCACTATTATTCTTGATACGTTGTTATATTCTCATCCAAAGTCCCGTTAACTTTTTGTTGACGAACAAAAAAATCCATTTTTCAAGCAACAACAACTTATGTCTACATGGTGGTAGTTTCTTTTTCAAAGAAAACAACGTTTGTCGACATAAGTTGTTTTATTTGCACACACTTTAAGTGTAATTTACTTATTGTTTTTTTCGTCCTTCTCTAGGATCTATTCCTCTGAAGATTTTTGACTCAAAATTTTATATAAAGTATTTATTGCCCATATCTGCAGGACTGTAAAATAAAATGTTCTAAAAACTTTATATCGAGCCCATAATATCAAATATAACGTTTTTTGGCTCCCCTGAACATTTTGATTTTATGACATACGCGGTTTTTCTAGAAAACCACCGATATATCACAATGGATTATTTTGATCCAAGGAGCACTGTTAATAAAAAAAATGATCTGAATTATGTTTCTTAAATTCTAAATAGTGGTTTCATCGAGTTTAATAGAAAAACTTGTTTTCGGTAGTCTTTATTTAAAACTATCTTAAAGTCCAAATATGGCCTTGGCAAATAATGGGTTAACGTTCTCGGATTTATCCGAAATTTTAGAAACGGAATATCTACACATTTGGTTATAATAGTCTAATAGTAACGCTTTTAAAAATTCAACAGCACCTACAAAATATTTGAATTTTTTGAATAAATTGAATTTTTATTAGTTTGGGATCATATGTGACCCCAATTCCAAAAGGGTTAATGGGGTCATATTATTTTTTTTCCCCGAAACCCTAGGCTATTAGGATCAAATATAACATTTAAAAGTAGAAAAGTGATGAATTTTTTATACAAAGTATTTAGAAAGAGTACATTTACAGAATAATTTACAAAAATCCCATTTTTCTCGAAATCCGCAAAAATAAAATCCTTGTCAAAAAATTCTGACATATATTTAACAAAACCTTAAAGTGCCAGATCCATTTTTTGAAATTTTGTTTAAGAAAATTGTTTAAAACTTGAAAAAGGAGTTTTCGAAATTTTATTAAAAAATTTTACCATTTTCGGTCTCAATGCGCAATAGGTTAACAACGTGTTAATAAAACAATATTTCATATCTGAGTACTATAAATATAGAGACCAAAAAAAAATTATGGCTTTAATCAATTTGTCAAAGTTTAAAAAAAATGCCATAAAATTTCATGACCTAGTTTTTTTTTTGGCAAAAAAGTGGTCTGGGGCATTTGCTATTTCTTTTCGAGTTTTTACTCGATTTTTTAGTTTTATAGCTTTTTGAAAAGATAATTTAATACTGATTCCGAATTATATGACAATTTGTCGGAAAAATTAAACTATAGAACGAAATTTTCGTAAAATCTGAAAAAAAGTCATATTTTCCACACTTGAAATTTTCAATCGCGTTAAGCCACCTCTAAATGTTTTTTGATTGACCCAAAACTTTGTATTGCTCAGTTTTTTTTTGCTATTCGCATATTTCTAGTGGGTGTGACCGAGAGTTTGAACACTTTTTTGCCCCTCCATATAATGAAGGGTCACCCTAGTGTTCACCGAAAAATTTTTTTTTTTTTTGAATTTTTACTTTATATTTCTCGTGCTTTATTTTCACAAAGCCAAATGTATTTCTTCTGAAGAGTATTAAGGTAAAATAAATGTACTCTTTCAAATTTCAACTACAAATGCCAGCAGCTTAAAATAACGGGATATACCCAAGTCAGTTTTGCAATAAACAAAAGAGTTACCATCTGTCCGACTACTTTTTGGCGCTTTACTTTGCACTAAGAAAAATTTTTGTTAATATTTTTGTAAACAAAACAAAATATTTGTTGAATTGCTTTGTTTTCTTAAAGGGCAAGAACAGAACATAAAAAATAACAATATTGTCATCATAATTGTAAGTTTAATATGCAAAATATACTTGACCAAATATAAATGACCGTTTGTCCGACTACTTTATTGAGTCACTGTAAAACTTTATTTCATTAAATTTCAAGATATTTACATTAAAGAAAAACTGGAAATTGGTGATTATGTTTTACTTTCATAAAATGAACGGACCTTTTTCTTAACACTACTCATTAGCCTTTGTACAGTATTCTTCTGGTTAACATCGGAGTAGGCTCTTCTCCATTTATTCTGGAAATCTTGGTCGCTTTGTGATACTTCCATTTCTTCCGGGAAATTTGGTTGATTTGTTTCTTTGGGAACTAAATTCGTATTATTTGTAATGGTACCATTCCATTGTGTCTGGCCAAAATAGCGCAGAATAAACATCTTCCGCGACACCTCAAGACACTTCTCGTTGTAAGATTTGAGTTTATTGATCCTTTTACAACCACTTCCTTGCTTCGTAGGCCGCCAAATTGCCTGATATATAATATACTTTTTTTTGGAAAATTTACTTATCATCGTTAGCGTATATTTTGTACGGTATGAAATTCAAGTCCAGGTAGCTGATTAAAGTCAATCTTGTAGTAAATCTTATCGTCCATCACAATATAAAAAGTTTTCTGGCTCGTCTTTTAGTTATTTATGCATATCGGCCAATTGATCTGACACTTTCGTCACTTTGTATGTGTTCATATAAATTTTATTTTTTACTTTATGGACTTCGATGTTCCTGTTTTTTTTTTGCCAAATCTCAAACCGCGATGTTAGGATTTCGGTCAAATCGTTAAACTATTTTTCTTTTCCGTAGCCGAGTTTTCTCCGAGTCCATAGTCCTTCATTGGATCAACGTACTACCCTCTTAACTGTACTTATTGAGACTTTTATATCCTGAGCCACATCACAAAATATTTTTTCTTATTCCGACGACATTTTGCATCAAATAACTTTTTTAAATTAGAAATTACACCTGTTTTAACTGCCGGATTGGCACTTGATTTGTATCGATAACACATAGGGTTGCCAAGTAATCTTTATTTTAAAAGGATTAGTTTTTTCATGTACATGCCTTAGTATACTAGAAAAAATTATCCGTTTAAAAATTAATAGCAGAGCCCAGCATTCGAAATTCGAGTGTAAATTCTAGTAAATTTGATTTTTCATTAATTTTTTTTTTTCAATGTTTGTTAAATCTATATATATAAAGATTTATGAATATATAAATAAAATCCATTAAATTGTGAATTTTTAAATAAAATTCGTTAAATTTTATTATAAATAAGTATTTGATGAACACACAGAAGAAATATAAATGGGATTGTTAATAAATAATTTTATAAAAGCCTAAAGGTATGCTAATCAGTTTTAGGCGATTCACAATTCAACACAGGGCGATTAAAATGTAGTCTTTTCACACCAGAAATAATAAATTCACTAACATTTATCAGCATACCTTTAGGCTCTTATAAAAATATTTATTATAAATATTTTATTTTATTTAACTCAATATATTTTTAACACATATTATACATAAATCTTATCATTCTGCACTTCTGCTCCATATGAACTATAACTATGCCAATTTTAACACACCTCCGTGCACGCATTTTGCTTAAAAACTGGTCGAAACGTTTGACTTCACTTACATATTAATATACAGATTACTTTAAAGAGAACTTTAGTAACCTTAAAATATAGAATTGAGTACTTCCCAAGTTCCAAACCTCAATGGCTCGAGAGATATGCAATATTTGTACAAAAAATTGAACCAAAATTGATGGTTCTTTTACCCCTTTGTATTCCCCCTTAAACATTCGATTGTACTAAAGTATGCAAATTTCTTGATGAGGTTCAAATGAAAACTATTTTTAAGACCCATCTAACGCATTTCATTTTTCGCCCAAATATTTCTAATTACTCGAGTAATTGAGGCTTGAACTTTTACCGCGTATAATTTCGTTTAGTAGACTAGTACTCTTCAGAAGTGATTGAACTGTTTTATAACCTAATTTTTGGGATAAACCCGATACCAGCGACTCCGTTCCAGAGTTCAGAAAAAAACACACACTGAATAAAAAACTCGTACATATATGTAAACAAACATAACTTAGACCAACACACACATATTTTTATTTTCATATCAATTATGTTTGTTTTTAAATTTTCTTCGGTGCCCAACACAACCATGACTGTGTTCGTTTTAATATTTCGTTATTTACAAGAACATTTTTGTATCACGTACTTTTTGTTTCAATCACACATAAAGCACACATTTTTGAGTGTTGCTTTATTTGAAGTTCATGTTCTGGTACGTGTACTGAAAAAAAAGAAAAACAGAACATGTACAATAAACAGGCTCGAGTTCAGTTATATTTTAAGTCGTGTTTAAAATATAACTGAACTCGAACCTGTTTATTGTACATGTTCTGTTTTTCGTGTTTAAAATATAACTGAACTCGAACCTGTTTATTGTACATGTTCTATTTTTTCTTACTACACGAGCCACAACACAACTTAAAATATAACTGAACTCGAATCTGTTTATTGTACATGTTCTGTTTTTTTTTCAGTACACGTACCAGAACATGAACTTCAAATAAAGCCACAGTCAAATATGTGTGCTTTATGTGTGATTGAAACAAAAAGTACGTGATACAAAAATGTTCGTGTAAATAACGAAATATTAAAACGAACACAGTCATGGTTGTGTTGGGCACCGTAGAAAATTTAGAAACGCACATAATTGATATGAAAATAAAGATATGTGTTGGCTGCTTTTGAACAGAACATTGTGTGTTTCATGTGTGTATTTTCTGAAAAAATACTCCAAAAATATTTTGAGCCATAGGAATTCATGTTCCTTTAAGAGTCGCAAAAATTAAAAAAAAAATAATTATTGGTGAATTGTCTGAACTGAACTGAACTATGAATTGCTACCTTATCCACGATACTCTCCGAATTTAGCAAAAGCTAAAGAAACGTCTAGACGGAAAGAGGTTTTGTTTCAACGATGAAATCATTGATCAATGAGGACCTCGAGAAAATATCTTATTTGCAAGGGATACAACAAATTGGAGAAACGTTAAAAAAACTAGCAGATTCCAGCGTTCGAAATTCGAGTGCAATTTCTAAGCAACTTTATTTTTCAACTTAGCCAATTCACAAACCAACACTTTTTTGGTTTATTATTATTGTGAATGAAGTTGACAAACTCATTTACAAACACATTAACAAATTTAATAAACACACACATAGCATAGGTATAATTTTATGCATGTGTTAGTAGCAACTTTAAATCCAATTTACTCAAAATAAGGGAAAAACTTTAAAAATCTGTAAATCCGGAAAATGGCTTAAAAGAAATACATTTCAAATAATATACGTTTGGTCAAAATCGGGATAAAACGGTAGAACAAAACTTCGGTCACAAGAAATAGATAGAAGAATAGCCTATTAATATTATAGATATATTTAGCTAGATATAAATAATGAATATTTTTTTCCAAAAAAAAATTTTCATTCAAAATGTCACGGATTGATTGCTTCGTTTTGCATTTTGAAAACTTCCAACAAAAGTGGCTTAGAACTGTTTAACCGTTCGCATTCGACTTTTAATTAAATCAATTATAAGAAATACTTGAACGTCTCTCCTAATTATACCACTCGACCCAGTAACATTTTGTGAGTTATGTAGTATTATATCTATCAGTATAAAAGCAAGCCCTCTAGGACCATTTTTACCCATCCGATATTGAATTAGATCTGTCAAGGCATACATACATATATTATTTTTTTTTATATATTAATAACATATCGGGTAATTTTTGTAGCACAAACATGAATCTCATTAATATTTAGTTGATGCTCCTTTATCATTGAAAAGCTCATCCATTATAATGGGATCTTTTCTCCCATTGTCATGGTGAATGCTATCGATTATGATCATCATATTCGTTCAAATTGTATAGAAGACATGGCCACCTTTTTAGCAATTTGTTTTCTATTGAAAAGGGTGTCCCAAAAATCCACGCAAGTTCTGAATTTGCCGCCATTTGTGTTGACAACCAAAAGAAAATGATAAATTGACAGCTGACAGTTTTGGGTTAGTAAAAATGGAACACCAAAAAATTAAGCGATGAAGCACATTTTCACTTTGATGGCTCCGTTAATCGTCAAAATTGCAGCATTTCAGGTACAGAGAATCCACATATGTTTGCCCGAAAAATCGCATTCACAACGTGTCTATATTTGGTGCTCATTTTGCTCCATTTACTATAGCTCGATATAGCGTGATAATAACAGAGTTATTTCTTTCTGCCTAAATTGGATGATATTGATGTGGACGACATGTGGTTTTAACAAGACCATGACACATTCCATACAGTCTGTGAAATGATTCAATTACTGCATGAGAAAGTTCGTGGTCGTGCACTCTCTGATTTCGGTGATCAGAATTACCTCCGTAGATCGCTTAATTTAACACTAACGCACTAACCGTGCATTAATTCGACATAAGGGTGCGAATGCGTATTGCCTGCAAAGCCGTGGAGGCCATTAGCTCGATGTGTTGTTCTGTTTAATTAAATTTTTGCTTAAATTTCGGGACACCCTTTATATGAACATGCATAATAACCTGTTGTTGCTAACTGCAAATATACATACATTGTATCGGCATATTAATTTTCAAACATGTAATGTGAAATGTGAAAACTGTATTAAAGTGCTTTAAAAAAGAAACACTGTTACCGTGCGTTTGTTTTTTTCTCCACAAAAACTGCATACAAGACGAGCAAGCAGCATGAAAAAAGTCATAAAACAAATTACCCCAGCAACAATTATAAATGTTGCACTTTCGATCATTTGTTTCTTTCACGTTTTATTTAACGAAATAAAAAAATAAATATATACAGTCACGCCGATAATAGTACGTACCCTTCAAAAAATCTGTGTTTCGCTAAAAATTGGTTCTATATCAAAAAAATTAATATATGAAATATGACATAAAATACTTTAAGATAAAAAAAAACCACAAAAATCTATTTCGTATAGCTCAGATAAATATACGTACCCTAAAAGAAAATTTAATACAAAATAAAAATTTACATTTAATAAACTAGTTAGTTAGTATTTGTTTGGACCTCCCTTCGCCGCAACTACAGCCTTCAACAATTGGTTTATATTGTGATACTGTGCACTAGTATTAGCAACATCATAACTGTAATGATGCAGAATTTAACTCAGGTCACACATTTTGCAATCCAGGTTTTTATACAGAAGCCCAAACACAGCTTCGACGCCCTTTCTGAATCTATATCTAGAATCCGAGAGAGTTGCCCGAATAGTGAAATCGTGGTTGCTGGCGATTTTAATATTCACAATTCTTCTTGGCTTCATCATTTGAGTCAAACAACTACCGAAGGCCGTTACGTTGAGCTTTTCGCGGCGCATAACCACCTAGCGCAACTAGTGAATGAACCAACGCACATTCTGTGCACTAAAGGGCAACGGCAAAATACTCTCGACCACTCTCTCACATCGCATCCTGACAAGTATATTTGCAACTGTCGGTAATTCAGATCACTGCACCATTTCCGCATCCCTTTCGTACTCTGTACTTCAAAGTGTTTCAGCGCCGGCTATGAAGCGTTCAGTTTTTATTTATGCAAACGCTCGTTGTTTATCAGCCGAACTAGCCGTATGTGGAATAAACCGCGCACAGGTCTTTCCTGACAGTTTAAATCTAATAAAATTTAATTCAAATATCCACAAACACTACTCCCGCTTTCCTCCTTCCCATAACCTATTTTCCCGAAATCAACACAATGCACTGCATTTGGAGGGGGCATCCCCTGAGTGTTGGTTAATAATAATAATAAAAAAAAAATATGCGAGGTGTGCTTTGGCAAATTGTCTTGTCATGAATGTCAGGAGCCAGTGGGACCTAAGTTGCTTGCGGATTCTTTCAAATTGCATTTCAGAATATCTAAATATGCAAATATGTTTCCACAAATCGCAGTTTTCAAACTCCATTCGCCGACATACAGCCCCCATACCATGACCGAACCAACGCCGTACTTCACAGTTGGGATGAAGCTTTCTTTAGGTTTGCCATCACTACCGAATAAATTAAATTTACTCTCATCGCTAAATATATTCCCCAAGAAATCTGTTTATTTGTTCGCGAAGTCCAATCCCTTTTTTGTATTCTTTTTATTGTTTATTTCTCTTATAAATGGTTTTTTCTCGGTATTTGGCTATGGAATCTCAAAACACTTCGAACTATTGGGGTCATACTACAATTTATTTCGAATTTATACACGGCTGTAGTCTTAAGATTTTTATATACAACATTTCTTATGTATAGGACAACTCTTCGACAAATTTTGAAAGGACAACCAGGCGAGACGACTCAAAAATTGTTTTTAATTCTGCTTTTAATACTGGGCTTGGCACGCCCAACAGTTTTAGCAATTGAATTCTGAATTTTACTATGTGCTCTCAAACACATAATGTTCTGTTCTAAAGCAGCCAATACATATTTTTATTTTCATATCAATCATGTGTGTTTATAAATTTTGTACCATGCCAAACACAATCATGACTGCTTTTCGTTTTAATATTTTTCTATCACGTATTTTTTGTTTCGAACACACATAAACCACACAGTGTAGCTTTATTTTAAGTTCGTTTTCTTGCACGCATACTGCTAAAAAAACAGAACGTGTTCTTCAATGCGTACATCTATAAATTGAAACATTATCCACTCGCCATCGGATAAATCTGAAACACCTCTATTTAACTGGTTGTTTAATTTATTTTCTAGGAAAAAGAAGTATTAAATAATAAAACATTTTTAACTTTTGTAACTACAGTGTATTTTATTATCACTAGAAATATGTAGGGTCTTGATTATATTCACGAAATAGTGTCATCATTACAATAAGTATTTGCCTTCACAAGATTACTGTAATATGATGAGCGAACATTTTCAGAATCATTATTTAAAAGAATTTTTCGCATAAAACAATAGATTTTTTTTTCGATTTTACTTTTAAGCTATTAACACCAGAAAACGCGCTTATTCAATGGAGGCTAAATATAATTTGCCCCAGCTGAATTCAGTACTATTATAAGTTAAAATTTACATTTTATTTTATTTACAAATAGATCGCTTAATCCACCTATAAATTTTAAAGGCAACTATTGTAAAAATTTTGTGTTGTAATAAAATAAATAATCAATATAGAGTTTAAATTAATTACTATAATTAAGTTATGACTTTTTGTTGTCAACGATCCTTCAATTTATTCATTTTTATTAAGGTTTGTAGTCGTTAGTTACACTCAAAAAAAAAAGTCAATGCAAGTAAGAAAACATATGTATGAGTAAGAAACAAATTTAATTTAATATTAATAGGCTAGGCGATTTCCTGTTACCGATGTTTTGTTCTACCGTTTTATCCCGATTTTGACCAAACGTATATTATTTGAGAGGTATTTCTTTTTAGCTGTTCACCACGCTTACAGACTTTTAAATTTTTTCCTTTATTTTGAGTAAATTGCATTTAAAGTTGCTACTAACACATACATAAAATTATACATATGATATGTGTGTTTTATTAAATTTGTTAATGGGTTTGTTAATGAGTTTCTTATCTTCATTCACAATAATAATAAACCATGAAAATGTTGGTTTGTGAATTGGCTAAGTTGAAAAATAAAGTTGCCTAGAAATTGCACTCGAATTTCGAGCGCTGGAATCCGCTAGTTTAATTTAATATTCATGATGTTCTCATTTTAACGTTTAAAACATGTATGAAATTATTTGTGGTGAATTTTTGTAAGTTTCCAAATTTTCTATACTAATTTTAAATAAAACAGAAACACAAAAAATGAGTGGCTCAAGTCACTAAAATATATAAAAAAATTCACGCATGAGTATTAAATTGCATGAGTATTACACACTTAAAAATATTCCCGACAAAAGCTTATGTATATACCAAATTTATTCAAAATTTAATTTTGTATAATTGCGACCTTCAGTTTCCGCACCGGGTTTACCCTTTATTTTGAGTAAATTGCATTTAAAGTTGCTACTAACACATACATAAAATTATACATATGATATGTGTGTTTTATTAAATTTGTTAATGGGTTTGTTAATGAGTTTCTTATCTTCATTCACAATAATAATAAACCATGAAAATGTTGGTTTGTGAATTGGCTAAGTTGAAAAATAAAGTTGCCTAGAAATTGCACTCGAATTTCGAGCGCTGGAATCCGCTAGTTTAATTTAATATTCATGATGTTCTCATTTTAACGTTTAAAACATGTATGAAATTATTTGTGGTGAATTTTTGTAAGTTTCCAAATTTTCTATACTAATTTTAAATAAAACAGAAACACAAAAAATGAGTGGCTCAAGTCACTAAAATATATAAAAAAATTCACGCATGAGTATTAAATTGCATGAGTATTACACACTTAAAAATATTCCCGACAAAAGCTTATGTATATACCAAATTTATTCAAAATTTAATTTTGTATAATTGCGACCTTCAGTTTCCGCACCGGGTTTACCCACGGGCGGTCGAACGTCATTAGATCGACTAGGAAAGTGACTTACAGTTGATCAGTGTAAGAGCCGTGTCTGTGTAAAGTATTATTGATGGTTAAAAGCATCAACACAAACTAATTGAATTTATTTTATCGAAAATTTTCTTCTTATAATGCTAAGATGAATATATATTTAAAAAAGGGTATTTTTTTAGAAACGGTACATTTTTTAAAAGAGGGTACTTTTTTAAAAAAAGGGTGCTGTTTTAAAAAAGGGTACTTTTTTAAAAAGGTATACTTTTTTAAAAAAGGGTGCTGTTTTAAAAAAGGGTACGTTTTTTAAAAAGGTACTTTTAAAAGTTTAAAGTACAAACAAAAAAAAAAAAAAAACAAAAAAATTTAATTTTTTAAAAAATAACATCTTTGAAAATGGGAATTTATGTAAATGTGTGTAATAAGGTTACTTTTTTTTAAAAAGGTCCTTTTTTAAAAAAGGTACTTTTTTCAAGAAGGCTGCTTTCTTGAATAAAAGTGAAAATTTTTAAAAAGTGTACTTTATTTTAAAATGGGTGATTTAAAAAAAAAAACTTTTTTAAAAGGGATTCTTTTTTAAAAAACGGTACGTTAAAAAAAATATTATTTTCTTAAAAAGGTTTATTCTTTTGAAAAGTTGAGTAGTTTTTTAAAAAAGATGTTATTTTTTTAATAATATTGATTTTTAAAAAAGGTTACTTTATTTTTTTTTAAAGCTTTTTCAAAAAAGTTTTTTTTTTAAATGTGCAGTTTTTTCAAAAAAGGGTATTAAAAATATACTTTTTTAAAAATGGGTAATTTAAAAAAGATAAACTTTTTCAAAGAGGGTACTTTTTTTTAAAAGAAATTAGCTTTTGGAGAAAATGCACTGGTTAAGAAAAGGCACTTAAAAAAAATGTGTTTTTTAAAGATTATATTTTTTTCTTTCCTGTTGGCGATTTTCTTTATTATAACGATAAAAAAATATGTGGCAATACTTCCGTAGGCCAATGTGACACGTGTAGTGTAAGGGTGGCCCTTAAAAAAAGTGTTCAAGTGTTTTGTAAGTGCTGTTGAATTTTTAGATGTGACGCTTAAAATATAATAACCAAATGTGTAGAACTTCCGTTCCTAAAATTTGGGATAAATCCAAGAATTTTAACCCATTATTTGCCAAGGCCAGCTTTGAATTTTAAGATATTTTTAAATAAAAATTACCGAAAACGAGTTTTTCTATTAAACTCAATGAAACCACTCTTTAGACTTTAAGAAAACTAATTCGATTAATTTTTATTTATTTAACCCTTCAGTGCTCATGGCATCAAAAAAATCCATCACGATATATCTTTGGTGCAATTATCTGCTTATTGCTCGCGAATATAAATTAAAACAACTTTTAACCAATTGTGTTATAAAATTATTTTATGAAAAAAAATGAATGCGTTGCATTTCTATTGACACAAAAAAAAAATTTTGAGAAAGATAAAAATATTGATAGCTTCGATGAAGATGTAGTAAGTGTAAAACGTATACTGGTAAAACCCAGCGAAATTCAAAATATTTGAATTTTTGCAGAAATTGTCTTTTATTAGCTTGGGGTCATATATGACCCCAACTCCAAAAGGGTTAATGGGGTCATATTATTTTTTTTCCGAAACCCTAGGCTATTAAAATAAAATATAACATTTAAAAGTACAAAAGTGAATTTTTGATACAAAGTATTTAGAAAGAGTACATTTACAGAATATTTTACAAAAATCTAATTTTTCTCGAAATCTGCAAAAATAAAATCCTTGTCAAAAAAATTCTGGCATAGAAATTTACATAAAAAATTCACTCTGTTAACCTGTACTATGTATTAAACAAAACCTTAAAGTGACAGATCCATTTTTTAAAATTTTGCTTAAGAAAATTTGTTAAAACTTGAAAAAGTAGTTTTCAAAATTATATCAAAAAAAAATTTTCCCATTTTCGGTCTCAATGCGCAATAGGTTAACAACGTGGTAATAAAACAATACTTCATATCTCAGTACTTATAAATATAGAGACCAAAAAAAATTATGGCTTTAATCAATTTCTAAAAGTTTAAAAAAATGCCATAAAATTTCATGACCTAGTTTTATTTTTGGCACAAAAGTGGTCTGGGGCATTTGCTATTTCTTGGCGTGTTTTTATTCCATTTTGCAGTTTTACAGCTTGTTGAAAAGAAAATTTAATACCGATTCCGAATTGTATAACAATTTGTCGGAAAAGTTAAACTGTAGAACGAAATTTTCGTAAAATCCTTAAAAAAGTCATATTTTCCCCATATAAACACACTTGCAATTTTCAATCGCGTTGAGCCACCTCTAAATGTTTTTTGATTGGCTTAAAACTTTGTATTTCTCAGTTTTTTTTTTGCTATTCGCATATTTCTAGGGGGTGCGGCCGAGAGTTTGAACACTCTGTTTTCCCTCCATATAATGAAGGGCCAGCATAACAATGAAGTGTAGCATAACAATATACACAACTGATTTTTTCATGTAAAGTGCCAAAACTGGCGATTTTTTGAAATGTTTATATGGGGAACCCCACAGGAGAGTTCCAGGGGGTGTGCCACTGGCATGGGTGGGTCGGGCCTCCAAAGTTAGTGGGGGTCGGTCATACTTTTGGACTCGATTGGAGCACTCTAAATGGGTCAAAGTGGGATTTTTCAAAATTTGCCCCTACCCAAAAGTTCGACCCAAATTCTGGGACATCAGAATTCGTTTTAGAGGTATGGTTCCTTCGGCAAAGTTTCTTATTTTGATCCCTAGAATACGATTTTGACTGAGCAATGGGCGATTTTTTGCCTCCCCACAAATCGACCCGGCCCAATACACACCCTCACGATGCAAGTGCCACAACTTGAATGACTACAACAATAAGAAGAAATTCAAGACATAAATTTAACATTTTATTTTGTCAAGATCTTTTTCACATTTAAATATCTTGTAAGTTTTTGGACCTTCGATCTTCACTTAAATCTTTCAAAAACAAAAATATTGCACAGTTTTTTTTTTATATTTGGTTTGTATATGTTTGTGCAAACAATAAATGACTTTCTTCGACCTCATCCTCATATAAGTATGGCATACGATATGAACTTTTTCCTATCTGGAGGCAAAAAAATTTGCCAAAATACCACTCAAATTTGGTTAACGCTTATTTTCTATATTCAATTAGTTGAACTTAAAAATTTAGCTTAACGCATGGTGTATAGGATATCGTATAACTTATAATTTGTAATTTTTTATTTTATTTTTAAGGTTTTGAATGGTTATTTTTTATGTACCGTCCCTTAAAGCACATCCCTAGAATTTTTGTCAGCACTAAAGCCATTGTTTTCTGCAGAACAAGAATTATTTAAAATTTCAATATTACGATTTTTTATAATCGTTGTTTTTTTTTTATTTTCTATTTTAACATACACAAAACACAGTACACAGCTAAAGTTACACCAAGAAAAAAAGCCAAAATAGTAAATTTAGTTATAGAGGATTTTATAATTAATTTTGTTTTCTGTTAGCATGTTCCTAACTGTTAGTTTATTTTTATAACACTAATAAAATGATAAGATTATAAGCAAATAAAAAAAAAAAAAAAATAACAACAAATGGGTAAATTAATTAAATAGACACGTTTAGTGGAGAGTGGTGAAAAAAAGTAAAAAAAAAGTAAAAAGATAATTTTATTTTAAAGTATGTACTTATATTTCAAAATAAAACTTAATTCAGGTATTTCTTTTCTTTTTAGATTTTATGCACACTTTAAAGGAATACCACAAAAAAGTTCAAACAAACCACCATCTGTGAATACATACAGTGTACTAAAGGTAAGTACCCAACATATATTTTGACTGCTTAACTCTTAAACAATATAAAATCCAAACAAATATTTAAAGTGCCATCAGAGTCTAAACAAAAAAAAAAAAAACAATATGTTTCGAAAACAGATAAGCAAAGGTATATATTGCAAAGTATTTCACTTATATTTGTTAAAATTAGCGTCTACGTTTTTATGACCAGAAATATAAAAATAAAAAAAAAAAAACAAAATACACAAAAAATGGTCTAAATTTATTGCTGGCAAGAAACTTAAGTTTTATCGTAAATACATTTAACTTGTTTATCAGTTTTATAAGCACACAAATTTTGGTTAATTATGAAAGGGAAAAAAATCAAAAAAGAACATAAACAAAAACAAAAAAAAGATCAAAAATTTTCTAAACAAGCAACTTTAACATTTCGAAAAGATTTACAAAAACATTCGTGTCATTGTTTAAATAGGAATTTTGAATAACCTACGTGTACCATTTTTCTTGAATATGGTTCAGGGATTAAACAAATAAAACGATAAATATAATACGTTAATTGTTTTTTTTTTATGGTTTTCATCGTTTTTGTTTTATTTTATTTTCTCTGCTAAACTTTGTGTCACCACTAAAAAGTGTGTCATTACACAAATAATCGTTATCGCTAGCAAAAGTGTAGCAGACATTATGTCTTTAGTATCAAAAAAATTTACTTTGAGACGTCAAGATAACAAATGTAACTTAAAAAAAATTGGTTTTCATGATAAAAATGCTTTGAAAAATTAAGAGAGCGGTAGTTAAAAATATGATAAAAGTTTTAAATTCATATCTGACTGTAACGAAAATGAATGTAGCATTATTTCGAATGGCTAAATCTACATATATTTTTTTTTATAAATTACTCGTTTTAGACACTTTTCAATTTTATAACCGGGTAGACCGGGATAGAGAAAAAAAAAATTTTTTTTTATAAAAATACTAGCAGATTCCAGCCCTCGAAATTCGAGCGCAAATTCTAGGAAATTTTATTTTTTCATTAAATAAAGACACTAAAAGTATGCTAATCAATTATAGCCAATTCACAAATCAACACAAAAAACAAACTCATTTTTATTACAAACACACTAACAAATTTAATAAACACACACATAGCATTGTATAATTTTATGTATGTGTTAGTAGCAACTTTAAATGCAATTTACTCAAAATAGAGGAAAAAATGTAAAAATTTGTAAATCTGGAAATCGGCTAAAAAGAAATACCTTTCAAATAATATACGTATGGTCAAAATCGGGATAAAACGGTAGAACAAAACATCAGTCACAAGCAATCGCCTAGCATATTAATATTATAGATATTATTGTAAAAATTATAATTAAGTAGAAAATGAAGCACATTCTCAAAGTTCGGAATCGTTTTATGCTATGACCTTGAATTTTGTTCATAATTCTTATTCGAAGACATATTAACAAGCCACGACTCAAAATGTACATGGCAAAATTGTCGGTGAAATTTTCATACAAGAGTCGTTTTTGTGAACATTTTTATGTAAAAAATAATACGTGTATGACAAGTAAAACAAGTCTGAACCGATCTTATACGAAGAGTTAGAGAAAGGGTCTTAGGCCCAACAAATTGAATGTAGAAAGTAAGCATAAACCAAATTTGAGTGGCATTGTTATTAATTTTTTGCCTGCAGATATGAAAAAGTTCATATAGGATTTATATTTATACGAGGAGTAGGTCGAAAATTGGAGCGATCCTGACCATATTTGATAAAGTCACATATTTTTTAGTAAAACATATACAAATCAAATATGAGAAAAATCTGTGCAATAATTCTGTTTATTGGCAGATTTAAGTGAAGATCAGGAAGCATCTTTATATGGGGGCTATAGTTTTCGATTACTGATGGATGCAATAAACACACACTAACCAATTTTGGCGATATTTATGTGATAATTGGATCACATGGCAATATAAGTCGATCTAATAGGCGTCACTTTTATGGGGCCTAGGTCTGACATGCACCAAGTTTGACCAATTTCAATAGCGTTCGTTCTATGGCCTATTCAATCTTATGCAGCAAATTTCATCAAAATATATTTTATTTTGGGCCGCACTGTAGACCATATTTTGAGAAGGCAGCCAGAAATCATTTTTTTTATGATTATCGATTTTAAAGTTGTTGTTATTCATTTGAAAGTAAATAGCAGTGAACCTCGGGAGCCAAAAAATTGCGACTCTATTTCAACTATATCACAGCGAACAGGGTCTTCGAAAATGAACTTCCTCAGTATTTTGCTAAAATTAAAAATTTCTTTGTAAATTTCAATTTTTAAATAACTGTAACTTTTTTCTTTTAAAAGATTTCAAAGTAAAATATATTTTGTATAATTTTGTAACTTCTAAGAACTATAACTTCTGGAAATATAGTCACTGAATCGTTTAGAAAATAAATAAAAAAAAAAAATTTTTAAAAAAGGTCAAAAACCCCAAAAATCTCCTACCTAATAGAGCTTAACTCCTGCCCATCAAAAGCCATCAAAAAGAATCTTGCACTCTTCTGTAGCCCTCCCCTACACTCCTATACCCCATTATATACCCGCCAGTTTCCGCCCATGTGCACCAGAACAATTTCTCTGAGCCAAGGTCAGATATTTTGTGCAAAATTTATAAATACAAAAGTTTTCCATTATGTGGTTAGGGTATAATGGGTTTGCCCTAATGTTTGTAACTACCAAAAATATTGGACCTATCGACTCAAAATCACTTTCTGAGTCGATTTAACGATGTCCCTCCGTCCGTCTGTGTGTTATGAATACAAAAGTTGGTCGTGCGGGTGTATTTCTTTTGAGTGAGTTTATTTGTTTCTTATACTGACAGAAAAAGGAAACGGTAGAGATGACATGAGTTATTATATACTTATAAAAAGGGTTGAGACATAATGAGCTTAATTGTTAAATTATATTAATGGGTAATATCTTTTTTATTTTGGCAGTTAAATTTACATAGATATTTTTCTAAAACATTAATAGTCGGAACTTGAGTTATATAAATTAAATATCTGACAAAATGGGAAAAAATGTTAAATGGTAACAAATTATTACGACACACCCTTTTAAGATATGAGCAGGTATGTTTCACCTTTTAAAAGGGGTTTGGGTTTTTTATGCTTCAAAATTTGGTAATCCAGAAACTGCAGCATCTATCACAGGTATAGATCATGGATTAATAACACGATTCAAAATCATATTACAAGTTCTAGCATGCAGCAGAAAGATAAAAAAGTACGCCAATAAAACAGCTATACTTTGTAACAAAAAATACTCTTGGAGATATATGTTCTTAAAATTTTGTACCATGGGGAACAAATAATTCAAAACAATATGCTACCAATAGAAGATCTATCTGAAGAAGCGCAAGAAAAACACGAACAACACAGCACAAGAAAAAAGTCCAGATTTTGCACTAATTAAGACCTTATCAGTATTTTGTTGTGCACTTCAGATCCAACAATTGACGAAAATAAATTAGAACAAGAAACTAAACAACTTTTAGAAGATGAAAATCAAGGCTATTTAGAAGAGGCTATTTTTTGTGACCGATGTTTTGTTCTACCATTTTATCCCGATTTTGACCAAACTTATATTATTAAAAAGGTATTTCTTTTTAGTTGTTTTGCAGATTTACAGATTTTTAAATTTTTCCTTTATTTTGAGTAAATTGCATTTAAAGTTGCTACTAACACACACATAAAATTATACATATGTATGCTATGTGTGTTTTATTAAATTTGTTAATGTGTTTGTTAAAGAGTTTGTTATCTTCATTCACAATAATAATAAACCATAAACGTTTTGGTTTGTGAATTGGCAAAGTTGAAAAATAAAGCTGCCTAAAAACTGCACTCGAATTTCGAGCGCTGGAATCTGCTAGTATTTACTAAAATTGTTTGATTTAAAATAGTTTTTCAGTACACTAACAATAAGTTATACTCTTTTTTTATATAGTTAACAATTTTTCTTAACTTAAAAATTTATGTATTTTATAAATTTACAATAAAAATTGATATAGAAATATTTAAAAAGACAATAAAAAAATTTTTAACTAAAGAGCTGTATGCAGCTTGGTAAGGAAGCTTAGCAGAAAATTTTCATATATTTCTTAAAGAAAAACAAGTAAGAAAATTATAGTCGGTCTAGACCGACTATACGATACCCTATACCATGCTTTTAGAAACCCTATCTCTTAGGCCCAACTAACTGGACATTGAAAATAAGCAAAAACCAAATTTGAGTGGGATTTTTATTAATTTTTTTGGCTGCAGATATGAAAAAGTTCATATCGGATGCTATATCTATAAAGGTACTAGGTCCAAAAATGAACCGATCCTGATCATGTTCGGTAAAGTCTCTTGTATTTTGCAAAAATATGTACAAACAAAATTTGAGAAGAATCAGTGCAATATTTTTGTTTTTTAATAGATTTAAGTGAAGATCGGGAAGCAGCTCTATATGGGGTCAAAGGGATCATTTTTGGACTACTCATTAGTGGATGTAATGAACGCATACAAACCCAATTTGAGTAAGATCTATATGACAATTTGGATCTTATGGCAATTTATGTCGATTTCATATGGGTAATTTGTATGGGGGCTAGATCTGAATATGGACCGATTCTCACCAATTTCAATAGCGTTCATCCCATGGCCGATAAAAGCTTATATACCAAATTTCATCAAAATATATTCATATTTGCGACCTGCAGTTTGATTACAAGCTTTACATGGACACACAGACGGACGGACGGACATTGTTAAATCAACTCAGAAAGTGATTCTGATTCGATCGGTATAATTAAAGATGGGTCTAGGTCAAATATTTTTGGTTGTTACAAACAGCAGCACAAAGTCATTATACCCAAACCACATAGTGGTATAGGGTATAAAAAGCACAAAAGTACCTTTCAGTGTAACAGTAGCAATCAGCTGTTTTCTGTCAATTATTAATAATTGTGAAATTGAAATTGAAAACAACCATGTTTGCAACTGAAAAAGAACTTCTAATTTTTTAAGCGTATTATATTTTGTTTATCCTGTCAAAATTCCGTTCAGAAAGAACGAAAAATTTGATATTCCTGCTCGAAGCCTGGGTTGCCTAACTTATTTTACGTAAAAAAAAGTAGTAAAAACAATGCTATTTTTTTAAAAAGCTGCAGACTAACAACAGGTTTTTTTTATACCCTATACCACTATGTGGTTTGGGTATAATGACTTTGTGCTGCTGTTTGTAACAACCAAAAATATTTGACCTAGACCCATCTTTAATTATACCGATCGAATCAGAATCACTTTCTGAGTTGATTTAACAATGTCCGTCCGTCCGTCCGTCCGTCCGTCCGTCCGTCTGTGTGTCCATGTAAAGCTTGTAATCAAACTGCAGGTCGCAAATATGAATATATTTTGACGAAACTTGGTATATAAGCTTTTATTGCCCATGGGATGAACGCTATTGAAATTGGTGAGAATCGGTCCATGTTCAGACCTAGCCCCCATACAAATTACCCATATGAAATCGACATAAATTGCCATAAGATCCAAATTGTCATATAGATCTTACTCAAATTGGGTTTGTATGCGTTCATTACATCCACTAAGGAGTAGTCCAAAAATGATCCCTTTGACCCCATATAGAGCTGCTTCCCGATCTTCACTTAAATCTATTAAAAACAAAAATATTGCACTGATTCTTCTCAAATTTTGTTTGTACATATTTTTACAAAATACAAGAGACTTTACCAAACATGATCAGGATCGGTCCATTTTTGGACCTAGTCCCTTTATTGATATAGCATCCGATATGAACTTTTTCATATCTGCAGCCAAAAAAATTAATAAAAATCCCACTCAAATTTGGTTTTTGCTTATTTTCAATGTCCAGTTAGTTGGGCCTAAGTGATAGGGTTTCTAATCGCATGGTATAGGGTATCGTATAGTCGGTCTAGACCGACTATAATTCTCTTACTTGTTCACAGATAAATTCCTTAAGCATTTCTGAAGTTTTTTTTTTATATGAAATTTTTGATTCCGTAGCAAGCTGCAAACAGCTCTTAAAGTAAAAACTTTTTCATTGAACCAATATCAGTTAACTTTTACGTTCGCTGCTTAATAAATCATATTTTAACTCGGACTCTTTCAAAAAAAAAACCATCCTTTGGCCCTTGTGAACATTAGGAATAAAAAGTTTACGGCGGCCAAAGTTTAGCATTTTCTGACAAAATTTAACTTAAAAAATTTTTAAAAAGTATTAATTGTAAAATTAACTGAAAAAATAAGTCATTATATAAAAAAAACCTTTTTAACCTTTTAACACTTCACTTTTGTACGAAAAATGAAAATGTATTTTAAACCCTCCATAACTTTTTTTATTATCGGTCGATATTTACGTTTCACAGCAAAAATTAAGGGCTACCAAACAAAAAAAAAACCCATATCAAAATTCCAATCCAATCAAAAGTTATGGATTTTTGACCCTCTTCTCGTGAAATGGTCCACTGTGGGCCGGTAGCTTAATTTCAGGGTTTACATGGACACGCAGACAGGCAGACGGATGGATGGACATCGGTAAATCGACTCAGAAAGTGATTATAGAGTCGATCGATTAAACAAAATGAAAGACTAAGTGAAATATTTTTTGTAATTGCGAACATCAGCACAAACTCATTATATCCTGACCACAGAGTGGTATAGGGCAGTGTTGCCATAATTTGAAATTGTAAAGATGCTAAATTGCAAAAAGAAAGATGCTAAAACGTACTGGAGTCAAAAAAAAAAGATGCTAAATTATTTTTCAAATTTCATTACCTTTATATTGAAAAATTAAATACTTACTAATAAATTCTTTGGTATTTAAATCGAAAAATTAATATAAAACATAAGTTTCGATTTATATTTTTTAAATTTGAATTAAAATTTTTTTGGATTTCATCTGTATTTTTTTTTAACATCAAATTGAGTTTTTTTTAATTTTAAATTAAATATTTTGAATTTTAGAGGGATTTTTTAATTTCAAATATAACAGAATTTACATTATCAAAAGATACGATTATACAATAATTGGTTTATGGAATATAATATTTCTGTAATGTCTTCATCTTCAAGTTCTTCTTGGCTCTGATATTTTTTGACGATCAACTTTTATCAACGAAATCGCTCGGTATATTGTATGTGTAATAATACCCATTTTTCAATTTCAAACCTTTTATACGTATTACAGAACATAACAACTCGGATTTTAGTCTGTTCAAAGTTTGCTTTTAACTAACGCCACTAAACTTAACAAATGTTCAACTTCGGCTTTTGAGAAAGACAAAACTAATAAAGACAATACAAATATTGATAACTCTTTAAATGGATTTTCGGCAATAGAATTTTTGTTAACTTCAATCCTTAAAGAGGTTCTATTCAGTGTCATATCCCAATATTGTTCTGTGATGTAACTCCATTGGATTTGAATTTTTTCTGTTTCAAATGATCTAAATTTAAACTCTTCTAATATATTGGTTATCGGTTCTTTTACCCGGTTTAATGTGTTTTGTATTAAAAATTTTGGCATTTTTTTTAATCCAATAATATTTATTGCCAATCGACTTTTTAATTCATTAAAATCTGTTGTTGGTGTTTACATTCTTCTATTTCAAAATGTTTTGTTATATACATATGTTGAAAGAAACGAGCAGTAGTACACAAAATTCTCGTATTACGCTTTGAGAAATTAAAACATATCAATACCATTAAAATTAAAATCGCATATACAAAAATAATGAAAAAATCAAAAAAAAAAAGATGTTGAAAGCAACACTTTATTAGCATCTAGCATCTTTTCATAAATTTTGGATGCTAAACGACAAAAAAAGTTGCTAAATCTAGCAACTAAAATGCTAAAATGGCAACACTGGTATAGGGTATAAAATTTTTTTTATAAAAATCTGTTAATTAAAAACGAGTATGAACAAAAAAAAAAAAAAGAGTTGAAGACATGTTCTTATATATTTCAGGTTAATCGCGAGAAATAATGTTCCGAACATTTTGAAGTTGATTAAAAATTAAGTTATCATCGGAAAGTTGCTAAAAATTAAATACAAAAATCCGCTTTTAGGTTAACCACGAGAAATAATATTCCAAACGTGGTAAAAGTTATGAAATAATGTATTGCCATCCACTGTAGGCAAAGGCTGAAAGTTACAGAGCTCTAGCTAGTCAACAAACTGGTATCACATTATACACTTTTTTGGATGTTATTGTTAAATGTCGTTATGGAATAAATCATAAATCGTACCATAATTTTGAGATCGATCAAACTTAATATTTGATTTAAGTGGTTTTTTCTTTTCTTTTTGTTGAAAAACAACATAATCTCTTATTAATAGAACCCACAACCAATGCCACTTTCAATGTTTTCATCATCTTGCCCAGCCAGCATTCTAGAAGAGTCTTTTTCGACTATAAATCTATAATATTAATAGGCTAGGCGATTGCATGTCACTGATGTTTTGTTCTATCGTTTTATCCCGATTTTGACCAAACGTATAATATTTGAAAGGTAATTATTTTTAGCCGTTTTGCAGATTTACTGATTTTTAAATTTTTTTCCCTAATTTTGAGTAAATTGCATATAAAGTTGCTACTAACACATACATAAAATTGTACAATGCTATGTGAGTGTTTATTAAATTTGTTAATATGTTTGTAATAAAAATGAGTTTTTTTTTGTGTTGATTTGTGAATTGGCTATAATTGATTAGCATACCTTTAGGGTCTTTATTTAATGAAAAAATAAAATTTCCTAGAATTTGCACTCGAGTTTCGAGGGCTGGAATCTGCTAGTAACTATAAATGCGCTTATTTTCTGATCACACAAGACTCATTTGTCGGGAGAAAATTGTACCCTATCCGCGACTATTCTTAAAGAGTCTTTTATTACCCATTTTTCTGATCAGTTTCGACTCATTTTCGTTTGGGATTCTTTTTCGAGTCATATTTCAGATATTACGAGTAATTTTTTTAAGACATACGAGTACCAATCTTTTTCAAGTCATTTTTGAAGACATATTTCAGATCATTTACGAGTCCTTTTCGAGTCATTTTTCATTCATATCGAAGTCTTTTTTGAGTTGTTTATTTGATCTATTTCTAATCGTGTGTGTTGTAAAAATAAAACATTTAATTGATGCAAATTAATCAAATAAGTTTATTTAAAAAGATTTATATAAAGACAAAATTGTTTTATTGAATTAAAAATAAATTAATAAATGAAATAAATTCTACAAAACTACATTCATACATATTAAAAATTTAATCTTAACGCTTTTTCTTTGTCACCCTGTCCTTAGCAAAAAAAAAAGGGGGTAATGTTTTTTCGCTTAAACAGAACTTACGAAAGGGTTAGCTGGCAAACGAACTGTTATACTGCGCTTGGCGTTTGATACTTATGATCACTACTCTGACAAATTATCATGAATATACTCACGCTTTGGCCATCAAAAGTACTCGCAGAAAACTCGGTTAGATGATTTTTGTTAAAACAATCTTCCAAATGCTGACTGGGTTATCATATTTAACATGTGTGTATGTGTGCATTACAAAGTTTTGTAAACTGTCATAATTAAGCCATCAAATCTTATTTCAATTAGAATTTTTGACATTTTTGACAGAAATAAATTTTTCATCAAGTTTATGATGTATTTCTGATCATATTTTAGAACATAAAGTGTTAAATGAGTCTTAACATCTTCAATTGTTTAAACAGAAAGACAACAAAAAATACGTATTACCGAAAGTAATATATTGCTAAAAATTATATGTTAAAATATTCATTGGAGAAAAGAACTTCATAAAATTCAGTTTGCTTAACAGAAGTAGTTTTTTATTTGTTTGAAAAATATTAATAAAAAAATATATTGAGTCTTAATAATAATTCGCTTGATAAAATTTGATAGAAATTTATTAAATATTATTTAAAAAATATGACTGATCAGATCATTGAAATTAGTAATACATGTGGTAAATATATAGAATCTAATTGTACTATACTCTATATATATAAGTATATATATCTTATATAAATATGTATTCTATTCTATATATATATATGTATATATATTCTATACATATTCTATATATATACATGTCTATATATCTGTGGTCACAAGCATTAACCGCCTAAGTCGAAAATCATGCTTTTGAGAAAAATAACTTTTTATATAAATGTAATGGGGCTTCATTACGACTTAGGTCAGAATGTTTTCATTAATAACTTTTTAATAAAACAGTGTTAGAGAAATGGGGATTTCATGTAAATATAAAGCGTTTTTAGTAGAACATGATAGCATACATAACTCAAATCGTTCTTAAGTCGACTTAGGCGGTTATCGCTTGTGACCACAGATATATAGATATATACATACATATGTATATATATATATTCGGGTGACAGTCATTTTTGGAATTTCAAGACTTTTTATTGCTCAAAATTTTAGCCAAATCGGACAATGCTTTTTGGACGCTCCCAGAAAGAATTGTCCGATTTGGCTCAAATTTTGCGCACTAAATTTTTAGATTCAATGTCATAATAATTCGACCCGAACACCTCAAAATTCGAACAAAAATTTTTTTTAATACAAACCGCTGTCATCCTAATATATTTATATACAATACGGGAAGTTCTTTGTAAAACGGAACAACGCTCGGACCAAAATCCCGTTTGATAAATTCTAACGATTTTGGGCCCGTTGGGCGATTTTGAAAATTTCAAAATGGCGGCTAGAAATTCAAGAAAAATCAAGTCTTCGGATCAAAATATTCGTGAAAAAATGTGTGCAATCAATATCATTGCTTTTGTGTCTTAAATTGTTTGTAAAAAATGGCTCTAAAAAGGTGATATGATAGGCTGGTAAAATTCAACATGGCGGACCCAAGATGGCGGCCCGAACCAGGTGGAAAATTTGTTTTTTGAAAAATTAACCAATATAGGGGGGGTTTTCGGGGTCGCTATCAAAAAAGACATCAGATTCATGAAATTCAAAGATTACGCCCCACTAATGCGCACGCGCACCATGAGAACCCCTCTAATTTCAACTATTTGGTCTGGATTTGGTGTACAGGGGTTTTCGAGGGTGCTGATCACAAGTATGATTACAGATTCACAAATTTCAAGATGATAAAAGAATAAAAAAAATTTTTTAAATCCAAAAAAAAAAAAAAAAAAAGTGAATACAAAAAATAATATAACCCCATTACCCCTTTTTGATTTGGGGTCACATATGACCCCAAGACAATTTATTCAAAAAATTCAAATATTTTGAATTTTTAGATGTGTGCTCGAGATTTTATAACCGAATGTGCAAATTTGCCACTCCAAATATTTGGAATAAATCGAACAACGTTAACCCATTCCTTGCCGAGGTCAGACTTTGGATTTTGGCATATAAAAAAAAAAAATATCAAAAAAATAATGTATTGTTCTAGTAAACCTGAAGAAATCCTTATTATTGTTGAAAAATAAAATTCTATTATATATGTGAAACTAATCGAAAATAGAAAATTCATTCACCTAGAAATGAAATGGAAAATATTGATTTATATCCCAGAAAACTAAACTCTTTTTCGGCTGTTTTAGTATTTCTGCAGAAGAATGAAGATTTTAAAAGGAGTTATTTGTAATAAACGATACTGCCGAAAGAGGCGTCATTTTCATAAAAGATTTTCATGAACTGTTAACAAATAATGCAGAAGAAAATCAGTTTTTACTCCAGATAGTAGAATTATACAAAAAACGGCATCTTTCCTGTACAAATCTATATATTAATATGTGAAGGTAAATGCGGGCACGGAGGAGTGTGAAGATTGGCATAGTTATAGTTCATATGGACGCAAAGCTGAGAATAATAAAATTTACTAGCAGATTCCAGTCCTCGAAATTCGAGTGCACAATTATTTTTTCATTAAATAAAGACCCTAAAGGTATGCTAATCAATTATAGCCAATTCACAAATCAACACATAAAAAACAAACTTATTTTTATTACAAACACCATTAACAAATTTAATAAACACTCACATAGCATTGTATAATTTTATGTATGTGTTAGTAGCAACTTTAAATGCAGTTTACTACAAAAAAATTTAAAAAAATTTCAAAAACTGTAAATCTGGTGGACAGCTAAAAAAAATACCTTTCAAATGAGGCATGTGTGGTCAAAATAGGATTAAATCTGACAGAGTAGCATTGGAAACAAAAAATCGCCTTTACTATTAATATTATAGATGTTTAATCTATCTGTCTTAAAAATATATTAAATGAAATAAAATAAGATATTTTTAACAATTCGTTACACCCTGTTAACGCGAATGATTTATACTATATATCAGACGCTCTGTGTTGAATTGTGAATTGCTAAAATTGATTAACATACCTTTAGGCTCATTTAAATAGTCATGAACTTTTTATATACATAGATTAAAAAAACATTGGAAGATAAAAATTGAACGAAAAAATAATATTTCCTAGAATTTGCACTCGAATTTCGAGTGCTGGGCTATACTAGTAGAAAATAAATATGTCATTAATTATTATTTGCCTTGGCAAATAATGGGTTAACGTTCTCGGATTTATCCCATATTTTAGGCTTGGATGATTTACACATTTGGTTATATATTTTATATTTTGTGCTTTTAAAAATTCAACAGCACTTACAAAATATTTGAATTTTTTTAATAAATTGTCTTTTATTAGCTTAGGGTTATATAATTGACCCCAATTACAAAAGGGTTAATGGGACCATATTATGTTTTTTCCGAAACCCTAGGCTATTAAAATAAAATATAACATTTAAAAGTAGAAAATTGATTAGTTTTTGATACAAAGAATTTAGAAAGAGCAAATATTTTACAAAAATCTCATTATTCGCGAAATTCAAAAAATAAAATCCTTGTCAAAAAAATTGTGGCATATAGATTTACCTAAAAATTCACACAGTTAATCTGTAACATGTATTTAACAAAACCTTAAAGTAACTGATCTATTTTTATAAATTTTGTTTAAGAAAATTGTTTAAAGCTTGAAAAAGTAGTTTTCAGAATTTTATCAAAAAAATTTCCGATTTTCGGTCTCAATGCGCAATAGGTTAACAACGTGGTAATAAAACAATGCTTCATGTCTGAGTACTTATAGGTATAGAGACCATAAAAATTATGGCTTTAATAAATTTCTTAAAGTGGAAAAATTTTGATTCGTTTTTGAAGCTATATAGCTTTTTTAAAAGATAATTTAGATAGCGCGTATCCTAAGAATTAAAAAAAAGTCCCATACAAGCTGCGACCAGTCTAATATTCATAATTGCGACCTGCAGTTTAATTACAAGGTTTATGTAGACGCACAGACGGACGGTCTGACGAACTGACATCGCTAAATTGACTCAGACAGTGATTCTGAGACGATCGGTACGTTAAAAGATGGGGCTGCGTCAAATATTTTTGGTAGTTATAAATATCGGAACAATGTCAATATACCCTGACCACATACTGTTATAGAGTATAAATAGTTGGTAAACGTTACATCCATCGGAGGAGGAATTGCCTTAAAATTAAGGACAGTTTCCTACGCGAGTGTCCGACTTTGTGGTCAATTAACAATTGCTATAAAGACGCCAAACAGCAGTTAAGTTTATGCAAGATTTTAATGGTTTAGTCACGGTTGAGGAGGAACAATATCAGTTTTTATACGTTCCGTACAAGAACACCGAACGATATATTCTAACTAGCTGAACCCGGTGTACTTCGCTACCCATCATCGTTATAAAATAAAACAAAATAAAAAAAAAATATTTATACATTAACAAAATATTATTTACTTAATTTAGAATTAATTATTGCAATGCTTTAGGATGTACAATATTTTTAGTTTGTCCATCTGGAGCATAAACATATAAGTCGGTGGGTTCCCCTACACGTGAGCATGCAACATAAAGCTGTCCATGCGAGAAACATGGATTTGCTAAATTTAAGCCGTAAACTTGAAGAGATTGACCTTGAGCTTTATTAACAGTCATCGCAAACGCTAATCGAACAGGAAACTGTAATCGTTTGAAGTCGAATGGTAAATCAGTTGGGATCATTGGAATGCGTGGCAAAGGTACATCTGTTTCTTTATATTTTCCCGTTATAATGGTCGCTTCTATTAAATTATTTAGCATTTTTTTACTTCAATTCGAGTGCCATTGCAAAGCCGTGGTGGATCGATATTGCGCAGTAAAATAATGGGCACTTCAATTTTGAGTTGTAGCACATGTGGTGGAAAGCCTGGCACATCAATAATCGAATATAAAAAATTGGGTGTAGTGAGTGAAAGTTTCACACTGTGAAAGTTTAAGGAAGAATGGTGTACAGGTCTGGCTTCCTACAAATCGGAAACAAAGGGACGTCGCACAGTGGTCCCCTTTCATATAAAGCCCGGCATTAAATACTTGTAGTTATCCTAGATCAATGAAATTTGGTGAATTTGTGTTTTTTGATATTAGAAAGCTTTGCTGAAAATATGAACAAAATCCGCCCACAAATACGCCCACTTCCCATACGAAGTGAACTGTAAAGTGGAACATTTTCTATAAAAATAGATCTAGAATCATGAAAATTGCATAAGAAGCTTTAAATTAACTTATTCTTTCTAGATATCAAATATGAAAAAAATCTGCCTACAAACACGCCCACTTTCCATACAAGTTCAACGTAGAAATCAGTTATTTCGGCTAATTTAATAGTTATAGAAATCCAAAAACCAACGAATTTAAAATAAAAAAAATTTTAAAATCAATTTTTTATAATTTTTAATCACATAATAAGTTTTTAACATCTTCATGCATTTCTAAATATTTTTTTTTAGGCTTTGAACGTAATTTATTTATGTAAGGATCCGAAGAAGCTAATAAATGATTCATCACGTCTACATTTGTAGACACCCTATCACATTTTCGAGCATGATGCAAGCGGTATTTTTTGTAATCCTTGTTCCGAGCTTCTTGGGCTTCTTCCGATAACATTCCTATAGGCAGGATCGCTGCTGCTATTATTTTACAGCCATGGACTAGCACTTTGTGTACCGAAATTGGCATATAGTACCAGCTGTACAAAGAAATATATAACTGTGCAGTGTCCATACAATAATCATGGAATTTTTTACTATCGATTGGCTCATTACAATTAATTGTAGCCAATATTATTTTAAAACGATGAATAAGGTTTTCATCAACCCCTACAATGTCAGCAGTTATGCGCGGATTTTCAAAAAATCGTCTAGATGTATTACCATCATTTGTGCTGCCTACACCTTGTTTCACTACGTCAACATTTATTCCCAAAACAGCTTTCAAATTTCTTTGGATATTTCGCTTTTCTTCTTCCATTGCAGTTCTTGAATTTGCGTTTGTTCGCCAAGCTTTGAAATGCTTTCTATATGCAATATGTAAAATGCATTCCATAAATTTAATTCTCGCGTGGAGTGGAGAAATGCCAAATTTAAGTGCGTCTTCTGACTCAGTCTTTGTTTTTAAAATTTCCAAATCGTTCATTTCCGTAGGCTTAGCATTGCAAATGAAGCATACAGCCATGGATGAAGTCTGTGTTAATGTACTTGCAATTTTTCCATCAATCATGGTCAATAAAAGTGTATGGCTAATACTAAAAATTTTGTTATGAACTTCCACTACAGTGTTTACTAAATTTGCAATTTCATCTTCCACTCTCTTGACTTCCTCATTGATGACAATCGCCGTTTCCTTCACGAATTCAAATTTAATTGGACGGCAAAGTCTGGTGGAAGATGGTCTGGAATTTTTCCAACACACCAACGATGAATCATGTTTTTTAATTAAATTTAACGGCACAAGTGAAGTTAAGAACATACCTGTTAAATAATAATTAGTAATTGTAAGTATTACTGAATACATAATTAAAAAAAAATAAATTTATATGTTTTAAATTACTAATTAAGAACCTGATTATATTTTTCAAAAGCGTAATTCTTTTTACTTATTTTAATAGTTATTAATGAGAAATTGAAAATATATAAATTAATTTTTTTAATCACTAGGATAAAAAACATACTTTTATCTGTTGTATTTTCATCTGTGAATTTTTGTTGATATTCACTATGACCAGAAGAACCATCACATCCCCATTTCGAAATTAATTTCAAGTCATTAGGCATATCACGGATTTCACTTAGCGGTTTTGACTTCAAAATTCTTTCTGCCGTATGATCTAACAAATCTTGAAGATCGACTTGACTTAAATTTTCTTTAACTTTAATGTTCTGTGGAAAACATTCTTTTTTTGCAAGTAACACCTGGTGATTAAAACAAGTTTAATAATAATAATAACGCAACTTACTTTGTAAAACAAAACAAGAGAAAACAACACACACAATAAATGTTTTGAACAATACACAAAACATTAGATACTCTACGACGATTTTTAATACAAAACATTAAAACACATTCTATTAAAAGAACCTTTTTATATGACGGAAAAATGTTAATATTAAGCTCCTTCGTTGCATTCCTCACTATTTCGTACTGAAATTTTGACAAATTTGCATCAAGAATAATGCTAAGCGCTTTTTCTGGTGTTAACTTTGTCAACGTGTTATCACCTTTATCAATTTTCTTTGCAGCTGACGTTATCAGCTCCGCAGAGGTATTGGCACACAATTGTTGCACTTTATAACGCTTCGATCTTTCTTGAGAGTCCTCAAAGGTCATAACAGGACGACCACGCTTTACTTTATTGGAACAGCTCGGTTCCTCAATATCCACATAATCTTCACCAAAAGAGTACATACTACAGGACAGCCAATCATCATTTTTCTCCAAAAACCTTGACTTCTTATTTAATACACTTTTCAATTTAGATTTGAATCTAGGCACAAATGTTTTCACTAAAAATCTTTTAAAAGAATCTATTTTATCCCGTGAGATATTGCTGTAATTTGTTGAAATAACATCAACAACAACATCAATATCGCTATCACAATCAAATAAAATGTCAACGATTTCTCGATATGATAATTGTAAACTATTCATATTTTAATATTTATTTTACACTTGATAATATTCAAAACACTTGCACTTGTATATAGAAATAAATTTGCATAATTAATATAAATAGAGAGTCAAGTGCAATAGAGATAACAGAACAGCTGATTAGCTTGCACATGTAATCAACAAAATAAATAAATAAATTTGAATAACTCTTGATAAATTTAAAAACTAAAATATATATATATATATCTATCAAAACAAAACAAAACAAAAAAAAAAATGTACGCATATTGTATTTCTGCATAGAACAAAAACGAAACAAAACAAGAACTAAGCAAGAAACAACAACAACAACTAAGCGAAGAACAAAGCATGTATGCAATCATTGCAATGCTTACTACAAAGTACTACGCATATGCACATTTTTAGCCGCTCATTTTTTTGTTTTTTGTTAATATTTTTAAATGGCCATGCAATGTCTCACTTTTTTTTTTTTCATTGTTTAGGTGAGACTTCAGGCTTTAATTCCATATAGACTTCCAGGGTGCGCTTGCCTGCGCAAGGAAGATGCAGTCCAATGAAGTTGATGAATGTTCTTTTTTTTGGACCAAAAATATATCGATAAAAAAAAATTTTTTTTTTTCAATATTTAAAAATTTTTTTTTCATAAATCTTATCTATGACATCTCTTTTAATAAAAAAAAATACTCAAAGTTACATACGTGTCGTACTTTAACAGTATAAACCCTTTAAATATAACATACATAAATATCATATTCCAAACATTTTCGCATTGCTTGACTTTGAGTGGCTCTGGACAGTAAAGTAAACAAAATATCGGCCTAATATTTTAGAAACACGATATTCAAGGTGTATTTTCTTAAATTATGAAAAATCATCAAGATCGGAGAACATTTAAAAATGGAATTATTGCCGCCGCGGCACCATTGTGCGTCGCCCGCCGACTTTCGCATGGAATATATATCTATTTAAGAAAACACCTTATTAAGCAAATCAATCCATGCCAAATATTGAGTTATATGGGCGGGGCCTCGCCCCTTTGTCCACTAACAACTTTATATAGTCAAGGGTTTAATATAAGTTATTATGGATTTTAATTTTTCTAAAAAGGGAGTGGTCCCGCCCAGTTTTCTTGTAGTATTATTTCTATTAATTTCAATACGATATATACCAAATATCGTCGCTGTAGGTTAAAAAATGGCCGAGATATGACAATTTTAAATTTTGGGTTATATGGGCGGGACCACGCCCCTTTTGTCCAATCAAAAATTTATGTAGCCTATTATTCCTTCCAGAGTCACAGTAACACATTTCAGGAAGATCGGTTCAGGGGTTTGGCCTCCTCTAAAGCACAAACAGACACACATTCATTTTTATATATATAGATTGAAAGCAGATTAATTATAATTTAAGGTAAAATGGGGCGAAAAAGGTGGATTTGGTAATAAAAAAATGTATGGCTACCTTACCTGTGGATAAAAAGTGTATAAAACTTTAGGTAAATACATATTACAAAAAAGTATTTGGTATAGCAAACATTGTTAGTGGTATAAATAAGTATCTGAATTAAAAAAAGGGGGGCGGTGAAGTGGGTGTGGTTCATAGTTATATGGCGACGTCAACAGTATTAAGAGCAATATACTACCAAATAAAAAAAAATCCGTTGGAAGGAACACATTTGTACAGAGAACAAAAAGTTTAAAACTTTCAAACAAAATTGGCGTGAAAAGAGGCGTGAAAGGGGGCGAGGCGTAAGAAATGTTTATTTCTGCCTCGCCTGGAGTATAATGTGTATACAATTTGAAGTAAATCTGTGAAAAACTATATGGGAGCAATTACATAATTTTAAAAAAGTGGGCGTAAAAGTGGGCGTGGTGAAAAAAAAGTACCCTATTAATCATGCCAGAGTCCCAGTTAAACGCTGTGAAAATTTCAGGAAGATCGGTCCAGAGGTTTGGTCTCCTATAAGGTACAAACCAACAAATAAACAAATAAACAAACACACATTCCATTTTATATATAGATAGAAGATAGAAGACAGATTGGAATAAGCAAACTTTAAAAATTTGAAGAATAATATTTTGAAATATAGAGCTTAAATAAGTAGAATCTATCAATAACATCGGTATTAATTTCTACGTCAAATTTCGTCATCGAGTCGGCAGGGGTATCATAATCCAATTGTAACAATATATTCAATCTAGTCCCCATATAAATATAGTATCCGATAGGAACTTTTTCAGATCTGCAGGCAAACAAATTAATAACACTGCCACTCAAATTTGGTTTAAACTTATGTTCTATATCTAATTAGTAAGACCAAAGAGATAAGATCTCTAAACGCATGTTATATGGTATCGTATATTCGGTATAGACCGACTATAATTTTTTTACTTGTTCTTTTTGAGTTATGCCATCGATATTTTTCAGAAAAAAAAAATTCCTTTATAACTTGGAACATACTAATATACATACATATATAAAAGAAAGAAATAGGCCCAAAAAACTATAATTTGCTATTCGAAATTTGAGCTAAAATTAGAATAAAAAAGAACGAATAAAAATTTGTTTATTCATATTTTCCAATTGTATAAAACACACTAGTGTTACATTAGCGGTGTTCATCTAATAACATATGTTTTAGAGATGTTCAAACGGAAACCATATGTTTCGTATCATGTTTATCTTATAACATATGTCTTAGAGATGCGCAAACAGGAAACATATGTTTTCTATCATTTCTATAAACTCGCACCATGAGCATTTATGTTTTCAAATTGTATAATTTAAACGGCGTGTGTGAAACGGTAGCAAAGTACTATGGTAAAAAATATGTTTTATATTTTAAGAAAAATTTACATGTGTGCTGTGAGAAAATAGTAAATTTTTGTGAGTTAAAAAAAAATATGTATAAACATACATAAATTTATGAATATTTTCAGCAAATATTTATCATTACTAATTGTAGCTCTTTTAAAATAAATAATATGTAGATGGATCAAACAATACATATTGTAGCATTAAATTTCTATATTTCATACAAAAATTTTAAAATATTTGGTAAAACCACATTTATCATGTTACGAGTATTTTCGATAAACAGTGGGTATTTTCGATAAACAGGTAACAAATTTGTTACAAAAAATACAATTTTGAAAACATATATAGACGAAAAAAAGGAATTTTTTAGTTAACTGTACCAGAGTTGAAAAAAAAAACAGTTAAAATAGAAGATGGTATGAAAGAAAATGTAAAAAATCTCAACTTAAATATTTATAGATTCAGATGTTTTCTTTAGACTGTTTTTTAAACACAATTGTATTTTTCAATGTTGTAATCTTATAATTACTTATTACAAAATAATGGCAAAAATAAAGTTTTTGTGATTAGTTAATATCCAGAATTATAGATGATTTTACTGCTGGTCTTAAGTAAAAGAAAATTTGTAAGAAATATTCTACGAATATATTCATAATTTCAAAAACTATCAAGGCGCCAGGATAATTTTATAGCGATAGCATTAAAAAAATGTCCAAAAATGCTATCTAAAGAGGTCAATAACAACCTGAAAATTAAAAATTATGTGCTCAAACTGTTCCCAACGAGCAATTGAGGCAGATCTTGGCTGTTTTCGTCCTGTAAAAAAGCCGCTGATATCAGAGAAAATTCGTCTGGTGCGCATAAATTTTGCTAAAGAACACATGAACTGCTCAAGATGGAATTGGAATACTGTTATCATTTCCGAAGAGTCAAAATTTAATTTAAGAGGCGTTTTTACAAGGGATGACAAAAAATGTACAACATACATCGATAAGTCAGGGAGCGTATTTAGATCGACGAAAGTTAAAATTCAACTGTTTTGGAATGAAAGTGTAGAGGTGATTGTAAAAAAAAAAACAAATAGTTATTATATTCACTATTATTCACCTCGCTTCGGGAGTTCCTTTCAATTACTTTAGTTTAAGTAAGAAACAATCTAAAACTATCGCGGTTACTTATCGATGTATATTGAAAATTTTTACCACCACTTGCAATCACAGCTGTTTTGATTAGGTTATTGTTATGAAATTATTTTAATTTGCTCAGGGTTGCAAAAGTAACTGAAAAATAATGAAAATTTTTTTTCATTTCCCTTTAAAAAAATCTACACGGAAAAATTAGCAATTGTATCATGCACAAAAACAATTTAATTTTTATGATAATAGATATTCTTCAGATTAAAACAATTACGTACATTCCGTGAAGCGAAAAAATTTGTCAAGTATGAAAATATGAGATATTAATTACATTTTTTTTAAAGATTTCAGTAGGAGAAGGAGATTTTTTTTTAAACATTTTAATAGGTAAATATTTGGTTCAGATACCATAATAGTATTTCGTAAACAATTTGGTTGCTTAAACTGAATTGTTTGAAGTTTGGGTAGTGGCAGGAGCACACAATTCTTGAAAACTTATTAGCGATTTCTTCTATTGATATTACAGGAAAAGCCAGGGAAGTAAAAACTGTATGGAATTTGGCCAGGCGCGGATCTAACTTAAACCTTGGGGGTGGAATAATTTTTGACAAAAAATAATTTTTACTTATAAAAGCTTATTTAAAAGTTATGTACTTATAAAAAGTAAAAAGTAAAAAACAAAACAAAACTCAACAAGTTTTTCAATAAATTCATTGTTGATATAAAATAATTCTAATTATTTACCTTGTTCTATAATTAATTATATAGGTGTTTAAAAGAATTAACACTAAAATGACAAAATATTTATATTTTAAAGCAATTAAAAAAAAATTACAGATTATAGTTTACAAAAGTTCAACAAATCAAAGTTCTATGCCAAAATCATTAGATAAGCATTCTTACAGTTTATATACTTATTAAAAAATATAACATTGTTTAGAAATAAATAAAAATGAATTATATACATAACGAAATTAAGTTGGACCATTAAAAAATCAATTTCAAGGTTTGGCTTAATATTTTTTTTTTTTATAAATATTTTTTAAGGTTTGCCCAAAAAATTACTTTTAGTTATTTTTCCTAAACAAAAATTTCACGAGTTTGAAAAGTTTTTCATAAAAAAAAATTTTTTTTCAAAATATTTTTTACTTGCAGAAAACAAATATTTTAATATTATAAAATTCAAATACAATTTTTTTAAGTGAAATTAAAAAACTTTTATATGAAATTTTAGAAATCTTTTACTAAACAAAACAAAGTTATCAGTTAAAAATTCAATTTACAGTTCAAAAAGATCTATGAAAATTGGAAAATTTCAATCGAAATTTACAAAACGACATTCAATATTCAGAAAACTTCATTTGAAATTCAATAATTTACGTAGAAACTTACATTTAAAATTTCTGAATTAAATGGAATTTTCTCAATTTCAAATGGAACTTTCTGAAATTTAAATTGCATTTTTAACTGATAATTTTGCTATTTTTAGTAAAAGATTTTTGTTTCTGATCTCAAATGGCAGCTTCTGCATTTGAAATAAAAACTTCTTAATTTTAAATGATAATTTAAATTAAAACAAGTAAGAGTGTTAAATTCGGCTGTGCCGAATCTTTGATACCCTCCACCTCGGTTTGAGTCTTGATAATAAATGTGCAGTTATGAATTTTTGAAATATATGCTTTCTTCTTCTTTACCACGCACCATTTAAAGAAAAAGCAAACAATTTGTTAAACTTAATACCAAATTATTTCAGCAAATTCTTTGGGTTGGTTTTCGTCTTTTCTATTATTTCGGATTTATTTCGGTGTTTGCTTTTTGGTCATCGTGGTTGCTGATCGGCATGCATTAGGTTATATACCTATATGCATGTGTTTCCGGTTATATGACATAACTTCTCGTTTAATTTATTTTTTGCTAATTAAATAGCTCGCCCTAATCTCCATTGCAAAGGTAATGGTTGTGTAGGGTGGCTATATGCATTAAATCGTGCTAATTGGAGATGGCTGTATAGTTTCTTTTAACTGGCCAAAATCTCTTCATTGCGGCCATATAGGTCGGATGGAGTAACAAAATAATAACCAAAAAAAAAAACTCTCTCAATTTTTTTATTAAAATATTGCCATATTTAGAAAACATAGAGAATAAATTTATAATAATAAATATTCAAAATTAGGGATGCCAAACGCAAAAAACCAAATGTCCCAAACATTTTAAATAAAATAATTTGTTCTCTTTATTCTCTGAAAACTTCAAATTTTCGTCCAAAAAAAATTGTGAAAATTTATATATAAAAAATAACATTCTCATCAAATTGCGTTTATTTATGTAACAGTTTTTATGTTCGCAATTTTTAAATATCATTTGACGTTTTCTAAAATTCATTTAATTTAAATTAATGTTTTCTGTAGTGTGATTCTGTAAATTTCAACGATCCGACAATCGCAAAATATATCGACAGCTATTGTTGTTTGCACTAAGGATTAAGTGATTCACTAAGTACAGACATCTTAACGACTGTCGACAAATCTATTTTTCTATTTATTTAAATTGTAAACGAGTGGCATCTCTGTTAAAATAAGCGATAAACACAAAGAATAGAAAAAAACAAATTACTTCGTGTTTGACAGGATGATTTTATGTTTATGCTTAATATCTCTATTTTTTTTTACTAATATTTCTGTTTATTTATTTGAAAATGAAATAATGAATTGAATATGCTATTTAATTTTTTTATTTATATAAAAAAGTTTTTTTAATAGAAGCAAAATATTTTCACGATGATTTTTTTTTATGTATGACGACATTTCAACCTAAAAATTTAAGTTTTTATCGATTGAATAAACAACACAAAAATGGTTGTCGTTTAGATAACAACAACAGCTGACTTTAACAATAGCGAATATCGTTTAAAAATTTTACTGATAATTTTGCTTTTCTTTTTTAACGATTCGACAATCGTTAAAAGAAGTTACTGAAAAGCTATTAATTTCTCCTGAATGCCAATATTTTTTTTTAATGTAAACATTTTTTAAATGTAAACATATTTGGTATTTCAATTTGTGTTTAACGAATAAAATTTATATATTAAAGATGCAATTGATGTCTTCTAAATTTAAAATTATAATTTCCGACGTTTTGATATGATTTTCTGAAATTCAGTTAATATTTTGTAATTTATAATTGGAAATTTTAATTCCAGTTTTTAGAATTGATATTTTCTTAAATTTAAATGGAAAATTTAAAAAGTGCAATTTTGTATTTATGTGAATAATAATGCTTTAGTAATTATAAATAATTTTTAAAAATTAGATGTAATCGCAATCAGATATTTTATAGGTAAAGCAGAATAACAATTCTATACAACTAACTGTACTTTGTAACTGTAGTTAGACACTTTGTAAAGACAACAAAAAGTTAATATGCCAAACTTATGTTCATATTTGTAAAAGAATAATGAAAAACGTATGAAATAAAAGACCAGCCGGTGTATACTCTTAACATTGTTATGTATAATATCTATTTGAAAATATTGACATTCATGTTAAAATAGAAATAACTATTGCAAAGCTAATTAGAACAAAAATTGTGGCGCCATCTACTGTGGCATAGTCACGCTGAGCAAAATGAAGTGACACTCTGTTAATGCAAAAGAAATGTATTTTCCCCACAACAAAATATTGCAGAATTTTATGTAAATAAAATAATATACCGATTTATTTCTAACATGCAGTTATTATGGAGAATATATATTATATTATTTGTATTATTTAATATGTGTATCTATGTATGTACATATATGTAAATATTACACACAAAAAATACAACATCAAATGTTATTTTTGTGTTTTTCTCTTTAAATAAATTAATACATAAAATTTTTTTTTGCTAAATTTATATTGTTTTCTTTTTATTAACAACTAGTTATTTTAGCATTATTTGCTTTAGATGCAAATAATGCATCCGTGACCCAATCGATCTGAAACTTTGCAGGCAGGCTCGTGGCAATGACAGAAATGATCTAGTAAATTTTTTTAGTGATGCCAAAACAATGGAAACTTTTAAATTTTTCTACCAGAGTTGATAAAAAATGTACAAAGGGTTAATTTTTATTATATTATTACCACAACGACCACAAAAACAACAAGACAACAATATAACATTTAGAATAACAACAAGAAAACTATAGAAACATCATATTTTTCATTTTTTTTTTACTTTTTCAGAGATTTCCCTGGACCTGTTCCACCGATTTTAACGATTTTTGAAATAGAAATCTTCCCATAATTTGGAGAATCATTCTCACTAAAAATGATCACCTTAGCTATCCTATTGAGAGCGTGATCGTGACAAGAACAACATAGAAAATTATATTTTTTCAAGACTTTTTTAATTCTTCATTCAAATCTCGGGCCCTAATCGACCGATTTGGACGACTTTAAATAGCAAACTTTTCAGGATGTTAATGAATCATTTTATATTTTATGGGGGTCCAAATTTTTTTTTCTAATTATTACAAACGGAATGACAAACTTATATATACGCTCTGCACACTGGAGTGGAGGGTGTAATTAAATGGTAATTCAAATTAAAATCATGAATTTCAGTTCATATTTCCTCAGTTACAGTTGGGAATGGTGTTTTATATGTAAGTAGTTTCAACAAAATGAGGTTTCTGGTATAAAATGAAGGTCATATGACCGTAATAATACTGTTTAAATATTTATTTTGTGATTGCCCACGGATGAAAATTTGTTTAAAACAGCATCTAGAGGTATTTCTTGTTTGTGGTCAATATTCATCATGGCTAAAGCACTTAGTCTTTCTTCAGACATTGATGATCTGAGCATTGTTTTAATTCTCCGCAAAGTTGAGAAAGATCTTTTAGCTGTTGAGTTGCTTACCGGCAATGAAATAAAAATTTGAAATATTTTTCGGAGAGTAGGGTATATATCTTCGTCACAGTGAGATAATGCATCTATGCCTTCATCTGGAACTTCTGTTGAAACTTACCATTTGAGCTGCCAATGAATAATTTCAGATTCCAGATTTGCAAGTAGAACTTATTTTTTTAATTGGTGCAGTCCACCAAAGTCCTCCAATTCTTGTGAAACTATCACTTTCAATTCAGAACACGAAAGTTTTGTGATATTTTTCGGCAAAAGCTTAAGTATGCTAAAAACATTTAAGCATTCTTCCGTAAAACGAGAATTGAGATCTTCCGAAATAGATTCTAATAAAGGAATATAACCCACAATACGAAAGTATTCCTCACAATCCCGTATTAGGTGCTTTCTTTCAAATTTAGTTTTTTCGACCAAAATGTCTAGGTCATCACATATTATTTTCGCTTTGTTAACAATGAATTTAAAGATTTCTTCTCATGGGTTGTGTGTGAGGGCAAGAATATCACTAATAATATACATTCCGCATATAAAATCAAATGAGCTCTCTCTGTCCTTCCAATGAGATATTTTCTCCAATGCTTCCAACATATTTTTAATATTACTTGCAAATTGTAATATTGTATCAATATTGCAAAAATTTGTTCTAAAAGACGTTAAATTTTATATGGTTATGGAATTTTGATGGTATATATATAAAAACGTATAAAATTAAGTTTGTTCTCTCGAAACTAATATATATTTATAAGATTTTTCATGTTGTATTCCTTACGATTTTGGTAAAAATTTGTAGATCTGCGCTTGAATTTGGCAAATCCTGCGAAGAAAAAAGAATGACAAACAATCACTCTAAAAGACGTCGATGCATTTTTGGCATTCGTTTTAAATTTGGGGCTGCCCAAATCGAATAATGAGCTGCTAAGGAACTGTGGGGTCCAACCCATGCTCCAATATATCGATTTATACTCATCAAAAAATTCATTCATTGATAATGCAAATACGCGACGGGAGCGAGTAGTGTTGATTTTTGGCAAATTTTGCAGGCCAATTTGACGGACACTTATTATTCCCATATAGACGACGCACACGGTGAGCACAATACATTCCGTTTAAACCAACGAAGTACGGAAGAAAGGTGGTAGCTGTGCGATTCGAAATCATTTTATCTCCTTTAAGGAATGATTTACTCTAGTAAGTTGCCTGGTTAAGAGCGTGAGGTGAACCAATGGCAGAATGTTGTGTATCAATTAGTCGGAAGATATGTGACACAGGCCGCACAATTTATGCTGACAATTTTTTCTTCACATTGTATGCGGCGTGTACATTGACAAGGCAGAAAACTGCATTTGTTGGAACAACATGCTGAAATTTAGCATTTGTACCACGTGAGTTTTTGAAAAGTTCTGCGCGTCCAGTTTGCAGCTCATTGTTTGACTTCTACAAAGGCGACGTATCACTGTGTTCATATGTTCCGAAGAAGAGTAAAGTGGCAATTTTGCAATGCACTGTACTTTCGATGTAAACACAACTGAGACAAGTAAGTAAATTATAGTCGGTTTAGACTGACTATATGATATCGTATACCATGGTTTAGAGACCCTATGTCTTCGGTCCAACTAATTGGATATAGAAAATAAGCATAAACCAAATTTGAGTGGCATTGTTATTAATTTTTTTGACTAGGTCGAAAAATAGACCGATCCTGACCATATTTGGTAAAGTCACTTACTTACATTTTGAAGAAATATGTACAAATCAAATTTGAGAAAAATCTGTGCAATATTTTTGTTTTTTGATAGATTTAAGTGAAGAAGGGGAAGCTGCTCTATATGGAGCCTATGAGTAAGAACTGTCATATAGGGATTATTTTTGGACTACTTATTAATGGAAATTGTAAATACATACAAACCCAATTTGACTGAGATCTATATGATAATTTGGATCTTATGGCAATTTATGTCGATTACATAGGGGTCATTTGTATGGGGACTAGGTCTGAACATGGACCGAATTTCACCAATTTCAATAGTGCTCATCCTAGGGTAAAAGCTTATACACAAAATTTAATCAAAATATATTCATATTTGCGACCTGTAGTTTGATTACAAAGTTTACATGGACACACAGACGGACAGACGGACGGACGGACGGACGGACATCGCTAAATCAACTCAGTAAGTGATTCTGAGTCGATCGGTATAATAAAAGATGGTTCTAGGTCAAATATTTTTGGTAGTTACGAACAGCAGCACAAAGTCATTATAAAAAGGAAGCCCATGAATATCCCTTATTACAATGCTAATAAATCCGGCGTGGATACAATGGATCAAATACTTGGCATATTCACCGCTTTCGTTATCGATTTTTTTCGATCGAAATCATTTTTTATTTCCCAAAATAAAATGTTAAGAATAATTTTTCTCTCTCACAGTTGAAGAATTATGGCCTCTGGTTAAGATGGGAAGCGAATCGTGGTCGAGCGTTTGTACGTCTTCTTCAAATATTATACCAAAATTTGGAATTTCGATTGATTTTACTCGATATCGAATGAGGTGATTTGGCCCCAGAGCATATTGATTTACTTGCAACAAAGTAGTTTGTGCTGCGCATTCAACATTGTTGCATCGTTACAATACCAGCACACTGGAAAATTGGCAAGAAGCATCAAAACAATGACTTATTTCATTTTCTCATGTATTTTAATATGAAATAAAACCAAAATTGTCAAAAAAAAAATCATTTTGTGTGCCTCTTTATTTCTCTATATAATCCAAAATTAACAATCAAAACCATCAAAACACACCCCACCAAGCAAAATACCATACAATTTGTTAAAGGTCCCTTGTGGTTAATAAAATATTTCAATTATTTTAGTAAGACTATTTGTTGATCAAATTACACACATTTTTTCTGTCAGTGTATTACGAAAATTAAATAAATACATTATATTTTCTCAATTAGGCCATTTTTAAATAAACATTCAAAATGAAAGAACGAAGCATGAGAACATAAAGAACATATTGCAAAATTGAAAATTATTACATCATTAAAAACTCTAAACATTAGATTAAGACAAGTGAAATATTTGTTGGTAACACATGTTTGTTTTTACATATTTTTTTTTTTATCAGTATTTGGGCTTAAGGAAATACATATACAGCACAGTGTAGAATTATTTTTTTATTTTTTATTAATTAACCATTATGCAAATTTATCATTGCCCACATATGGTTTATTTGATTATTTTTGAATTTTATATAAAGGAAATAATTGTAAACAAAAATATTTACGCTGTTGTGGAGACGGTATTTTAAATTCAATTTTAAAGAAAATGTCAAACATTAATTTGTTGACTACTGTGTATAAGTAAACATTATTAGCAATTATATACGCACAAGGAATGAATTTCAACACAAATAACAATAATTTCTACAGACATAATAATAAAAATAATAAAAAGTAAGAGTGTGAAATTCGGCTGTGCCGAATATTTTTTAACTTGAGTCTTTAAACTAATTATTATAAACAATATTACGCACGGTTATCATTTTAATACAATTGCCGATTCCTAACCTTTAAATTCAACTACCATTTAAATTTAAGATGTGAGATACAGCCAGATTTTTGAAAGAAGGGTTATGTGTAATATTTTTTTCATAATAGTTAAAATTAAAACTTAAAAATAAAAATTAAAAATTAAAAATTGAAAGTTAAAAATTAAAAATTAAAAATTAAAAATTGAAAATTAAAAATTAAAAATTAAAAAGTAAAAATTAAAAATTAAAAATTAAAAATTAAATATTAAAAATTAAAAATTAAAAATTCAAAATAAAAAATTAAACAATAAAAATTAAAAATTAAAAATTAAAAATAAAAAATTAAAAATTAAAAGTTAAAAATTAAAAATTAAAAATTAAAAATTAAAAATTAAAAATTAAAAATTAAAAATTAAAAATTAAAAATTAAAAATTAAAAATTAAAAATTAAAAATTAAAAATTAAAAATTAAAAATTAAAAATTAAAAATTAAAAATTAAAAATTAAAAATTAAAAATTAAAAATTAAAAATTAAAAATTAAAAATTAAAAATTAAAAATTAAAAATTAAAAATTAAAAATTAAAAATTAAAAATTAAAAATTAAAAATTAAAAATTAAAAATTAAAAATTAAAAATTAAAAATTAAAAATTAAAAATTAAAAATTAAAAATTAAAAATTAAAAATTAAAAATTAAAAATTAAAAATTAAAAATTAAAAATTAAAAATTAAAAATTAAAAATTAAAAATTAAAAATTAAAAATTAAAAATTAAAAATTAAAAATTAAAAATTAAAAATTAAAAATTAAAAATTAAAAATTAAAAATTAGAAATTAAAAATTAAAAATTAAAAATTAAAAATTAAAAATTAAAAATTTAAAATTAAAAATTAAAAATTGAAAATTAAAAATTAAAAATTAAAAATTAAAAATTAAAAATTAAAAATTAAAAATTAAAAATTAAAAATTAAAAATTAAAAATTAAAAATTAAAAATTAAAAATTAAAAATTAAAAATTAAAAATTAAAAATTTAAAATTAAAAATTTAAAATTAAAAATTAAAAATTAAAAATTAAAAATTAAAAATTAAAAATTAAAAATTAAAAATTAATAATTAAAAATTAAAAATTAAAAATTAAAAATTAAAAATTAAAAATTAAAAATTAAAAATTAAAAATTAAAAATTAAAAATTAAAAATTAAAAATTAAAAATTAAAAATTAAAAATTAAACATTAAACATTAAAAATTAAAAATTAAAAATTAAAAATTAAAAATTAAAAATTAAAAATTAAAAATTAAAAATTAAAAATTAAAAATTAAAAATTAAAAATTAAAAATTAAAAATTAAAAATTAAAAATTAAAAATTAAAAATTAAAAATTAAAAATTAAAAATTAAAAATTAAAAATTAAAAATTAAAAATTAAAAATTAAAAATTAAAAATTAAAAATTAAAAATTAAAAATTAAAAATTAAAAATTAAAAATAAAAAATAAAAATTAAAAATTAAAAATCAAAAATTAAAAATTAAAAATTAAAAATTAAAAATTAAAAATTAAAAATTAAAAATTAAAAATTAAAAATTAAAAATTAAAAATTAAAAATTAAAAATTAAAAATTAAAAATTAAAAATTAAAAATTAAAAATTAAAAATTAAAAATTAAAAATTAAAAATTAAAAATTAAAAATTAAAAATTAAAAATTAAAAATTAAAAATTAAAAATTAAAAATTAAAAATTAAAAATTAAAAATTAAAAATTAAAAATTAAAAATTAAAAATTAAAAATTAAAAATTAAAAATTAAAAATTAAAAATTAAAAATTAAAAATTAAAAATTAAAAATTAAAAATTAAAAATTAAAAATTAAAAATTAAAAATTAAAAATTAAAAATTAAAAATTAAAAATTAAAAATTAAAAATTAAAAATTAAAAATTAAAAATTAAAAATTAAAAATTAAAAATTAAAAATTAAAAATTAAAAATTAAAAATTAAAAATTAAAAATTAAAAATTAAAAATTAAAAATTAAAAATTAAAAATTAAAAATTAAAAATTAAAAATTAAAAATTAAAAATTAAAAATTAAAAATTAAAAATTAAAAATTAAAAATTAAAAATTAAAAATTAAAAATTAAAAATTAAAAATTAAAAATTAAAAATTAAAAATTAAAAATTAAAAATTAAAAATTAAAAATTAAAAATTAAAAATTAAAAATTAAAAATTAAAAATTAAAAATTAAAAATTAAAAATTAAAAATTAAAAATTAAAAATTAAAAATTAAAAATTAAAAATTAAAAATTAAAAATTAAAAATTAAAAATTAAAAATTAAAAATTAAAAATTAAAAATTAAAAATTAAAAATTAAAAATTAAAAATTAAAATTTAAAAATGAAAAATGTAAATGAAAAATGGAATAAAAAAGCGAAAAATGAAAAATGAAAAAAGAAAAATGAAAAATGGAAAATGATTGTGTGGAGGGTATCAAAAATTCGGTACAGCCGAATTTATCACTATTACTTCTTTTTTTATTATATATGGTCAAAGAGCCATCTAGCGGCGGCTGTCGTCGAAAGTCAAAGTTAGGGATCATACTTTGCAATATTTTGAGGTCTTAAAAATTATGCCATATTTAAAACAAAAGTTTCAAATTATTCTTGATTAAAAATCTTGGAAATCAGAAAAATGTCCAGATATTAAACTTTAATTTGAATTTCCTTGTAATATATTCACTTCAAGATACAACGAGAGATTTAAGACAAAAATACAATAAATAAATGCAAGAAATTAAAGTGGATCTGTGTGAACTAACGAACACAACAACAATTACAGCTACCACACAAAAGTTACAACATTTTGAATAACAACAACAATACGAACAGTATTGGAAAAATAATATTTGTCATATTTGTTTTTACGTGTTCATTTAAATCCCGGGACCTATTAAGCCGATGTTGATGTTTTTGGATAGCAGTCCGTTCAGGATGGCAATAAATTATTTTCACTGTAAATAAGTAACCCAGCTGAGCTATTGAGGGCTTAATCCTGATTTCGGACATGCCTTTATCCGCTATAGGAATCAAGAATATATACATTTATTTAGAATATATTTTTTCTAATTATTACAAATGGAACGACAAATGTATATGTACATTAGGGTGGCCCATAATAAGAAAAGTGTTCAAACTCTCGGTCTCACTCCCTAGAAATATGCGAATAGCAAAAAAACTGAAATATACAAAGTTTTGGGTCAATCAAAAAATTTTTACCGATTTCTATGATTTAATGATTGTGATGATTTTATAATTTGATGTCATTGACCCATTTGCGCCATAAATGACCCCGATTAAGAAAAAAAACTCAAATATTTTGCAAATACTGCTGAATTTTGGATCATTTTGACCCTAGGAGCAATTAAGGGTAAGTTTTCGTAAAATATAGGACAATTTAATTTCCCAACCCATAGTTGGGAAAATTTAAAGTTTGGCCTCGGCAAGTAATGGGTTTACGTTGTTCGATTTATTCCCAATTTTAAGCATGGAAGACTTGCACATTTTAAGCTCCACATCCAAAAATTCTACAACACTTACAAAATATTTGAATATTTTGAATAAATTGTCTTTCATTAGTTTGGGGTCATATGCGGCCCCACGTCCAAAAGGGTTAATGGGGCCTTATTTTTTTTTTCAGAAACCCTAGGCTATTAAGATAAAATATAACATTTAAAAGTGGAAAACTGATAAATTTTTTATACAAAGTATTTAGAAAGAGTACATTTACTGAATATTTCACAAAAAATTAATTTTTTTCGAAATCCGCAAAAAAATTCCTTCCAAAAAAAATTCTGGCAGAGAAATTTACCTAAAAATTCACACAGTTAATCTCTAACATATATTTCATAAAACCTTAAAGTGCCAGATCCATTTTTGGAAATTTTATTTAAGAAAATTTTTTAAAACTTAAAAATGGAGCTTTCAAAGTTTTATCAAAAAAAATTTCCATCTTTGATGTCATTTCGCAATAGGTTAAAAACGTGGTAATAAAACAATACTTCATATCTGAGTGCTCATAGGTATAGAGACCAAAAAATGATGGCTTTAACTAATTTCTTAAAGTTGAAAAAATTTCCGTTAAATATCACGACCTAGCTTTTTTTTGGCACAAAAGTGGTCTGGGTCATTTACTATGTTTTTACGAGTTTTTATTCGATTTTGAAGTTATATAGCTTTTTAAAGAGATAATTTAGTACTGAAATCGGTTCACACTTGAAATTTTCAGTCGCGGTTAGGCCCCTCTAATTTTTTTTTTGATTGACCCAAAACTTTGTATTTCACAGTTTTCTTGCTATTCGCATATTTCTAGGGGGGTGAGACTTTAAATTCGAACACTTTGTTCCACTCCATATAATGAAGGGCCAGCTTAACGTACATATATACCCTCTGCCCACTGCTCCATACCAGTACAAACACTAATAACTTTTCTAGCTGCTGAATTTAGTGGAAAGGCGTTCTTAACTCAAAATTTTAAGGTTCGGATCTTATTTCGCATATGCCATTCAAATATAGCCATTGGCTTTCTTCTTTTATAATTTTTTAAATTTATTTTCTTAACTAGAAATTTCTTTTAGCGATTTTTCAAGAAATTGTATAAATTTCAAATAAAGAGTGAGCTGTAGAAAAGTGTTAGCAACGAAGGCCATTTGGCCCATTGTTATACCCTTTGGACAGATAGTATTGGAGTGTAGAGATAGAAATAGAAACTATAAAAGTGTAGATAGAATATGTAGAGGGCATGGAAGTGAAAGGAAACCGTATTTTTTCGTCCGCTATTCGTCCTTCTTGGACTAATCAGATTCCCTCAAGAAGTCCGCAAGGTCGGCGAGTGGAACATCTGCTATGCAGCCTAGATTATCGAATGATCTTTGCCCTAGATATCTGAGGCACCGCTCCTTCAGTCCTGGACATTCAAACAGCAAATCTTGCACTGACTCCTCCTCGTCCACATTCATACAGCTCCACATTAAGTTAACTTTCGGGACACCTATACGTTCGGCCATCCGCCCTATTTCAGAATGTTCAGTGAGTACTCCTATAAGTAGGCTGATTGTCCCTTTACCAAAACCAAGGAGTGCTTGTGTTCTCCTTCGATTAGGCAAGGGCCATAGGATTTCGGATATTCTGCAAGAGGTCAGTTGTGTCTATCTTGTCCTAATTCAAGAACTGCTGCCTCTTCAATTTGATTCGACAGCTCGAATCGAGGGACTTTAATATCGGTAAGATATTTATTAAAACTAGCAGATTCCAGTGCTCGAAATTCGAGTGCAATTTCTAGGCAACTTTATTTTTCAACTTAGCCAATTCACAAACCAACACTTTTTGGGTTTATTATTGTTGTGAATGAAGATAACAAACTCATTAACAAACACATTAACAAATTTAGTAAACACACACATAGCATATGTACAATTTTATGTATGTGTTAGTTGCAACTTTTATTGAAATTTATTTAAAACAAAGGACAACATTTAAAAATCTGTAATTCTGGAAAACAGCTAAAAAGAAATACCTTTCAAATAATGTACGTTTGGTCAAAATCGGGATAATACGATAGAACAAAACATCGGTTACAAGAAATCGCGTAGCCTATTAATATTATAGATATATTTTAATAAACTTTGAGGGAAGTTCAAAAATTTCGGATTTAATAAGCGGAATAATTTTCGATGAAGTGCGTCCTTCCTTTTATTTATAAAATTATTTTTTTTTAATTTTTATTTGTTAAGATTTAAAAGCTGATTAAAACATTTTGTAACAGAAAAAAACTAAATCAATTTATTTCGTTGTCTATTTCAATTTCACGGATTTTAACATCATTTAGAGAGCATGTGATATGAAATCTATCCACAGTTCGACGGGTGGTTTGCTGACGTGGACGATATATGCGCCATAAAAATCATAAAGTCGTTGATAAGCGCTTATCAATGACTGCGTGTAGCATGACAGTTCGTTTGACAGCTATCCCTTTCCTAAGTTCTATCGGGCTTAAAAACACCCTTTACGATGTTGTTAAAAAAAAAAAAATAAAAACAAATGATGCATATAGGAATGTTATTGCATTATAAAAGTGCCCTTTTCTGTACTCAAGTACAGCGAGATCAAAATTTATAATTTTTACCTCTAAAATTCCAGTTATTTGTGCCAGTGATTATTTATTTGGTGATTACTTATTTTAATAACGATACATTTTTTTACAGATGACATTTGTTAGCGATGGCATAAAAATGAATTAGTGTTAACGATATCAGTTTTACAAGTTCTATAAATCTTATCGTTAATTAGTTCGAGTTTTTTAAATACAAAAAAAAAAAAAAACAAGTAAGAAAATTATAGTCGGTCTAGACCGACTATACGATACCCTATACCATGCGTTTAGAAACCCTATCTCTTAGGCCCAACTAACTGGACATTGAAAATAAGCAAAAACCAAATTTGAGTGGGATTTTTATTAATTTGTTTGGCTGCAGATATGAAAAAGTTCACATCGGATGCTATATCTATAAAGGGACTAGGTCCAAAAATGGACCGATCCTGATCATGCTTGGTAAAGTCTCTTGTATTTTGTAAAAATATGTACAAACAAAATTTGAGAAGAATCAGTGCAATATTTTTGTTTTTTAATAGATTTAAGTGAAGATCGGGAAGCAGCTCTATACGGGGTCAAAGGGATAATTTTTGGATTACTCATTAGCGGATGTAATGAACGCATACAAACCCAATTTGAGTAAGATCTATATGACAATTTGGATCTTATGGCAATTTATGTCGATTTCATATGGGTAATTTGTATGGGGGCTAGGTCTGAACATGGACCGATTCTCACCAATTTCAATAGCGTTCATCCCATGGACGATAAAGGCTTATATACCAAATTTCATCAAAATATATTCATATTTGCGACCTGCAGTTTGATTACAAACTTTACATGGACACACAGACGGACGGACGGACGGACGGACATTGTTAAATCAACTCAGAAAGTGATTCAGATTCGATCGGTATAATTAATGATGGGTCTAGGTCAAATATTTTTGGTTGTTACAAACAGCAGCACAAAGTCATTATACCCAAACCACATAGTGGTATAGGGTATAAAAAATAACTAACAAGGAACGTGGCCTCTCCATTAAAAAGACCTACATAATCAGTGTTAATTAATTTCAATTATCAGATGGTCAACTTTAACTTTTTGTTGATTAGTGTTTATTTGGTTTTTTCTTTTTTGCTATTATATTGTAATAAAGGGTGTCCCAAAATTAATGCCAGAAACCACAATTTGTTTTTCCTGTAAATTTTTTTTTTTTATTGAATCATAAAGTAGACAGGATAGGATTATGTTTGGAATAAAATATCAAGCACATACGAACTCGTTGTAAATGTGTATGAATTTCTTTGGAGCAACGTTGACTTTCCTCCGCGCACTTTTGGACTTGTTGGCTTAAACCTTTGACTTCAAACAACCCCATAAAGTAGTTTTAAATCACATGATCAATAGGGACTAATTCCAGGAAATGTTTCGTGCAGTAATTGAATCGTGAATGTGAATGTGATAAACACATGTGTGTTCTCTGAACTCCAAATGGGGCAATTTTGACGATTAACGAGTTGAAAATGTGCTACATCGCATATGACGATTTTGTTTGAAAAATCGGAAGCCTCTTGTTTATGTTTAGTAATCCATTCAACGAACTCTCTTCGCTGTCCATGGTCATTGGGCTTTAGTTCTTGTGTCAGTTAAACTGTATACATATGGGGACTCGGATCTTCAGTAGGTATACGCTGTAGAGAGCTTCTTGAAATTACAATTCTTCTTCACGATGCCAAATTGATGTTCCTGGACTTTCACCATCACACTGATACGATATTGGCATTTGAGCGGGTTGTTATTTTTAGCACAACCAGTTGGCGAAGTAAGCTCATTATTCGGATTATATTTTGAATAAAATGTTTTTGAAAAATAATTCAACAATTCTCAATTTTTTCTAATGTCGTGTTCTTTTCTGACAAAAAATGTCGCATTTTATTTGCACTTTTTTCGAAAAGTGTAATTTTTATACACTCTAAATTAAGAGCAACCTTATTTTATACATCAATGGAATGGTCCCAAAGTCTATCAGGTAACAGTGTGAGAATATTTCCACATTGTTCCCCTTTTTTTGAATATTTTCACCCCATGACTTCAAAGAGGATAATAATCAAATTTTTTTTGCATTTTATGAACACAGCACTTTGAGACCTTTAGATTGATGTATAAAATTAGGTTACTCTTAATTTAGAATAAAAAAAAAAAAATTTTTTTTCGAATAAAGTGCAAATAAAATGCGACATTTTTTGTCAGAAAAGAAAACGGCATAAGTGTCAAACAGTCTTTTTCTTTTGGTTGCCATCATTTCACTGCAAAAATTCAAATCTTGTGTGAATTTTGGCACACCCTTTAGTAAACAGATGTGTTCTTCTTGTGGTGCTGAGTAAATGCTTTCTATTTTGTTTATCATCTACTGATTCAAATTCAATTTAATTAATTAATTGACTTCAATTCGTTACTTGACAGCTGTTAATAAAACAAAAAAAATAAGTTTTCGAAAAACCCCATGACACATAAAAACTTTAAGTATTTGCTTAATATATTTAATTGTTTAAAAGAAATATTTAAAAAAAAAGAATAGTGTATATTCTTATTGCAAATAAAAAAAAAGAAACTAATGAGTGCCTTCATTAGCATTAAAATGTCAATATTAAAAAAATTATATATGTTTATGAGTTTTAAAAATTAAATAACAAAATATTTATTTTTTTTTAATTCTATATAAATAATAGAAAAAAATAATAGAAATAAATTGCTAGTCGGTCTAGGTCTATAGAAGTATAACCTACTTATTTAATTTTGGGATTAGATCGGAAAATTTTCCGTTAACAACCATACCTTATTTAATTATAAATGGATATAGAAAATAGATATAAACTAAATTTTTTTAACTTATCCTTTAATAACCTCATTTAGTTTATGTTGTCGGTAGACGATCAGCTATTCCTCTTGGAAAACTATATCTCAGCTTTATATAATATAATAGTCCCAATTAAAGTCAGGACAACATGTAAGCGATAAACACCTGGGTTCACAAAAGAGATTAGAAAACTTAAAGGTTATCGTGATAAAGTTTAAATCAGATTCAGCAGATTCCAGCGCTCGAAATTCGAGTGCAATTTCTAAGCAATTTTATTTCTCAACTTAGCCAATTCACAAACCAACACTTTTTTGGTTTATTATTATTGTGTATGAAGATAGCAAACTCTTAACTTAATACACACACATAGCATACGTATAATTTTATGTATGTGTTAGTAGCAACTTTAAATGCAATTTCTCAAAATAAAGGAAAAAAATCAAAAAATCTGTAAATATGATGAACAGCTAAAAAGAAATACCTTTCAAATCGGAATAAAACGGTAGAACAAAACATCGGTGACAAGAAATCACTTATCCTATTAATATTATGGATTTGAAAATGAAGAAGATATAAATGAATAATTTTTTATTTAAATAAACTACTCATGAATATATTTCAAGGAAATAAAAACAGTGTTATTGTAGCTAGCAGATTCCAGCCCTTGAAATTCGAGTGCAATTTCTAGGCAGCTTTATGTGGAACTTAGCCAATTCATAAACCAACACTATTTTGGTTTATTACTATTGTGAATAAAGAAAAAACTCATTAACAAACACATTAACAAATTTAATAAACACACACATAGCATAAGTATAATTTTATGTATGTATGTGTTAGTAGCAACTTCAAATGCAATTTACTAAAAATGAAGGAAAAAATTTAAAAATCTGTAAGTCTGTAAAACAACTAAAAAGAAATACCATTCAAATAATATGCGTTTGGTCAAAATAAAACGGTAGAACAAAACATCGGTAACAAGAAATCGCCTAGCCTATTAATATTATTATATCGCACAGCAAGGAAAACTGTTAATAAATCAGATGCATTAAGAAGGCTAAAGCCATATGCTATGCTGAAAAGTTTTCTGCATCAATCGAAAATGGAAAACCATTAGAGAAATTGGAGAATCCTAATGAAATTAATTAATATCCCTATGCCTCAAACTGATCACACATACTATAATAACTATACCGATAACTGTCCCCCCGAAACCCTTTTCTCTTTTGAATGCATTTGAATCAAATGTAAATGGTATTGATCGTATCCACGCTACTTTTTTAAAAATGCTTCTCCCCTTAATTTTGCCGTATATCACACACATTTTTAACAATATAATTACAACAGGCATATTTCCCCCATCGATGGAAACAAGCTAAAATTCTGCCTGTACAAAAGTCAGCTACTGAATATCGTCCTATAGCTGTTTTACCTTATCTGTCAAAGATATTTGAATTACTCCTTCATGGTCAAATAACGTCATTTTTTAACAATAATAATTTACTCACCGACCGTCAATCCGGTTTTTGGTGCCAAACACAGCTGTATTACTGCTCTAGCCGATGTATCGAAGATATCGTAAAAGAAATTGATGATGGATGCATGGTAATAGTAGTACTGTTAGATCACTAGTACTAGTTTTTGACACAGTGGATCAAACAGTCCTTAAGCTTAAGAAATTGATCCATTTTTCCCCAACTTCCGTTACACTGATGAAATATTACTTAGTAAATCGCGTTCAATAATACAGGATCAGCGTTCTTCCTGTATCAAGAGGCGTTCCACAGGGTTCTATGCTTGGTCCCCTCCTTTTCCAGTTAATCCACTGCAACGTATGAATGTATACCGATGATTCACATTAGCAGCAAAAAAGGGAAAATTGAAGATGGCAGTATAAAACTGAATGATAACTTAAAACGAGTCCCATATTGGGCGGTTGCAAACGGTATTAGCCTTAACCCTCTAAAAAAACAAGTGCGTTCTGGTGCGTAATAAATTAATTAGAATACATACATTTAATTAAATGAACAACAAATTGACATTGTTGAACGAGCCGAAAATCTGGGTGTTATATTTAACAAAAACCTATCTAGTCAGATCATATTGCAGCAGCGTGTGGTAAAACATAATCTCTGGCAAGGGTGTGAAGTTAAATATCGAAATTAATATCTGTTAAGAATTTTAACAGATAATGTTAATGTTAACATTTTCTGTTAAGTATTTCACTTCAGCAAACGATTATTTTTAGCCGACCTGAATGAGGGATCAAAGGATCAAAATAAAAAAGCAGATTTTTCCCATAAGTATCATTTTCAAGGGGCCAAAACTGTTATTTCTAGCCGACCTGAATGAGGGTTGTCATATATCAGGTGAAAGCCCCATGGGAGTAGAATCTAATGGCATACCGCCCATATTCAATTGTTTCTCAGGAAAAAAGTTACAAAGGATCAAAATAAAAAAGCAGATTTTTCCCATAAGTATTATTTTCAAGGGGCCAAAACTATTATTTTTAGTCGACCTGAATGAGGGTTGTCATATATCAGGTGAAAGCCCCATGGGAGTAGAATCTAATGGCATACCGCCCTCTAACTGTAGCGTAAATCCTTCAGTAATCACAGTTCAATAAAAAACATGTAAGAAAATTATAGGCGGCCTATACCGACTAAACAATTCCCTATACCATGCGTTTATAGACCCTATCTCTTAGGTCCAACTAATTTGATATAGAAAATAAACCAAATTTATATTTTTTTCAAAATATAAGTAACTTTGCCAAATATGGTCAGGATCGGTACATTTTTCGACCTAGTCCCCATATAAATATACCACCCGATATGAACTTTTTTATATCTGCAGCCAAAAAAATTAATAATAATGCCACTCAAATTTGGTTTATGCTTATTTTCTATATCCAATTAGTTGGACCGAAGAGATAGGGTCTCTAAACGATGATATAGGGTATAGTTTAGTCGGTCTAGACCGACTATAATTTTCTTACTTGTTCTTGAATGTATTATGCCAGAAATGTATGTCGTTATGGTATATTTTAAGAATTTTGGAAATAAGGGCCCAAAATAGCCACTTCCGTAAGAGCACGAGGGTTAAAATGTTCTAAAAAAATATTCACCGATCAATTTCATGGAACAAATGTCAATATAGGATTTTAATCAGAGAACTCTTTAGTCATAGATTTTAGTTTTTATGAACCAAACTTTTCTCGAAAAGAAATTTTTCAAACCGCGATTTTGCGAAAGTTCTGTCTAGGACCACCAAATGTTATATCACATAATTACATACTTACCAAGTACTTTCAATCGGTGATAGAGATTTTCATGCTCAAAGTAAAAAGTCTGGATTTGTCGCATAGTGTTATCAATTGACAAAACAGTTTTTATGTTAATATTTTTTTCTTTTTATACCCTATACCACTATGTGGTAACAACCAAAAATATGTGACCTACACCCATCTTTAATTATACCGATCGAATCAGAATCACTATCTGATTCGATTTAACAATATCCGTCCGTCCGTCCGTCCGTCCGTCCGTCCGTCCGTCCGTCCGTCCGTCCGTCCGTCTGTGTGTCCATGTAAAGCTTGTAATCAAACTGCAGGTCGCAAATATGAATATATTTTGACGAACTTTGGTATTTGATCTTCTGTCGGCCATGGGATGAACGCTATTGAAATTGGTGAGAATCGGTCCATGTTCAGACCTATCCCCCATACAAATGACCCTTATGAAATCAACATATATTGCCATAAGATCCAAATTATCATAGAAATCTTAGTCAAATTGGGTTTGTATGTATATATTACATCCATTAATCAGTAATCCAAAAATGATCCCTATTGGACAACTCTTAGTCATAGGCCCCATATAGAGCTGCTTCCCGATCTTCACTTAAATCTATCAAAAAACAAAAATATTGCACTGATTCTTCTCAAATTTTGTTTGTATATATTTTTGCGAAATACAAGAGACTTTACCAAACATGGTCAGGATCGGTCCATTTTTGGGCCTAGTCCCCATATAGATATAGCATCCGATATGAACTTTTTCATATCTGCAGCCAAAAAAATTAATAAAAATCCCACTCAAATTTGGTTTATCTTACTTTCTATGTCCAGTTAGTTTGGCCTAAGAGATAGGGTCTCTAAACGCATGATATAGGGTATCGTATAGTCGGTCTAGACCGACTATAATTTTCTTACTGGTTTCTTTTAAGTACGAGTAGTGTTGTAATTTTTCTATATTTATTCATCAAAATTTCATTTGTATTTTATTTTATATTTTGATTTTATTATATTTTTGTTTTCATATTTTTTTTTTAATTAATTTTTTAATTTTTTATTTCACTTTTCTCACTTATATGTATGTTTATATGTTTAATGCTTAATATTTATGTATAATGTTTAATGGTATTCGTGTATGTCATGTGTATGTGTATGTCATAATGTACATCTTATTGAGTGGGATACCAAATTTAATAAATAAAATAATAAATAGATTATGTTACAGTTCATCTCACATCGGTTTATATTTCGTTGCTGATCATATCTCCATATTGGCATGTATTTATACCGCACGTGTTGTATTTCTTTCTTTTTTTTTTTTGTACAAATATTTTTAAAATAAATGTTTATTTAGAATAAACTCAACTGTCAAATATAAATTGTTTTTGAAAGCTGCAAAATTATAGTGCTTGCGAAACTGTAGCTCGAAACCATGCTATTTGCATAAAATGCCATTTATTAATTAACGAATAAACATTTAAAATAATTTGACACAAGTCTTACTGCTACTATCAAAAAGTGTTATATTTCGGGCTCTTAAATAATTCCCTTCTATTCATAAATACTCGGTTCTCTTCAATGGAAAGTGGTACATTTTGTAAAAAGGCGTCCGATTTTCGGAAGTCTCTGATTTATAAATTACTAGTATGCGCTGTCGTGCTTTGCTATGACTTACCGAGACTTATTGACATATATTTTTTTATGATCAATTTTTCCGTCGCAGTTTGTATTGTACAATTAAAAAATTTTATTTTATTTATTTAATATTTTTTTTTATTTCAATGCTTACCGATACAATATTTTTTGTTTTTCATTCGGTGCAAAAATTATCAAATTTTTCGGCGTTCCTACTCTGGAGCAAGCTATGTATACAGCTGCGGTCAAAAAAAAAGCACTAGGATAAAAAAAAGTTCTTCATTAGATATTTGTAAATATGTCAAACTGATTTCATTGAATACTTATCAAAAGATACAAGACTGTGAAATAATATTAAATAACAAACTGTTGATTTGGTTTTTTATTTTATTAAAAATTTTTTAAAATAACTTAAAAACACTCAATAATAAAAAAAAAAAAAAAATTGCACTACAGTATTAAATTGCACTATTGTATTAAAAATAAATACTAAAGCTTAAGATAAATAAAAATAAATCAACGATTTTGCATTCAGTATTTTTATGATATCTTCTCATATCGAAATTAATATTTTGTTGCGTGCCCATTATTGGCAATAACCTCTGAACAACGTTTTTGCATGGATTTCATCAGATTTAGGCACCTATCCTTTGAAATTGAGTTCCAGATTTTCTGAACAGCCATCCAAATGGCTTCATTACTGGTTGGCTGTATTTGGGTTACTTCCTTCTGTATATCTGTCCATACATTCATAATTCCATACCATAATGGTAGAACCACCATGTTTAATGGTTTTTGTTGTGAATTTTGGATTGAATTTTACGTTAAGGGTCTTCTGACGTAAGAACACGATCCTTTGCCTCCAAATAAAACAACTTTGGATTCATCTGTCCAAAGAACATTTCTCAACTTTTAAGCTGGCCATTCCAAATCAATTCTAGCAAACTACAAAAGCTTTGCAACATGCTTATGTGAGAGTAGGGACACTATACTGGGACTACACACGTTCAAGTTGTTGCCTCGGAATCTCCGACGAATAGTTTCAACATATATAACACAATTTTATTTCCCAATCCCAAGTAAGGGTTTCATCTAGTTTACTAGAACAATTAATCTATAGTATTAATAGGCTAGGCGATTTATGGTGACTGATGTTTTGTTCTACCGTTTTATCCCGATTTTTACCAAACGTATATTATTTGAAAGGTATTTCTTTTTAGCCGATTTGCAGATTTACATATTTTTAAATTTTTTCCTTTATTTTGAGTAAATTGCATTTAAATTTGCTACTAACACATACATAAAATTATACAATGCTATGTGTGTGTTTATTAAATTTGTTAATGTGTTTGTAATAAAAATGAGTTTGTTTTTTGTGTTGATTTGTGAATTGGCTATAATTGATTGGTCTTTATTTAATGAAAAAATAACATTTCCTAGAATTTGCGCTCGAATTTCGAGGGATGGAATCTGCTAGTTTTTTTAAATATGCCAAAATTCATAATTTGGCCTCGACAAGGAATAAGTTAAGGTTGTTCGATTTATTCCAAATTTTTAGCATGGAAGACTTGCACATTCGGTTATTAAATTCAACAGAACATACAAAATATTTGACTTTTTTAAATAAATTATCTTTCATTAGCTTGGGGTCATATGCGACCCCATGTCCAAAAGGGTTAATGGGGTCATATTATTTTTTTCAGAAACCCTAGCTGATTAAGATAAAATAAAAAATTTAAAAGTAGAAAACTGATAAATTTTTGATACAAACTATTTAGAAGGAGTACATTTACTGCATATATCACAAAAAACTAATTTTTCTCGAAATCCCCAAAAATTCTTGTAAAAAAAATTCTGCAAGAGGAATTTACTCAAAAATTCACACAGTTAATCTCTAGCATATATTGAACAAAATTTTAAAGTGCCAGAGTTATTTTTTGAAATTTTGTTAAAGAAAATTTTTTAAAACCTAAATTTTATCAAAAAATTTTCCATTTTTGGTCTCATTTCGCAATAGGTTAACAGCGTGTTGTTAATAAAGCAATACTTCGTATCTGAAGGTAAATTATGGCTTTAATCAATTTGTTAAATTTCATCACATTTCATGACCTAGAGTTTTTTTTTGCGCAAAAGTGGTCTGAGGCATTTGTTATTTCTCGGCGAGTTTTTATTCGATTTTTAAGTTATATAGCTTTTTGTCATATATTCCCCATATAGACACACTTGAAATTTTCAGTCGCGTTGAGGCACCTCTAATTTTTTTTTTGATATTCCCAAAGCTTTGTATTTCTTAGTTTTTTTGCTATTCGCATATTTCTAGGGGGTGAGACCGAGAGTTTGAACACTTTTTTTTATTATGAAATAAATTTATACATTTCATGTTCAGAAACGAACTTTTAAATCCAATTTATTTTAGCGATTACCTTACATATTGTTTCTGTTTCGGATTTTTTCCATATTTTGTGTATTATGAACTTACATACACGGTGGCATTGTGTATACACAAGCCGTTAATCCATTTGTTTGTTATATTTCCCTAATCCATCTGTTTTTTTTAATATGACTTGTTTAACGTTAGCAACAGTTAGTTTTTTTTAGAATCGGAGAAAAACTAGCTCGGTAGGAAGATCAAATAGAGATAATTGAAAAATATGAAAATAAAAAGTGTTTTTATTTAATTAGTCCAAATTACATTTTGGACAAAATTTTCTGAAGGAAACCTTCTACGGTTTCACATAAATGAAATTAATATCCCATCGAAAATTTCTTCAAAAGATTTCGTTTTAAATAGGTTTTTACATAGAATATGTCAATCATAGCTTGCTCGATAGCTATTATGGTTTGGGAGATCATTCATTACAAACAAATGTATTAATCATATAAAGAACGATTCTATTTGTAGTCATCCCGATTCTTCTAAATATAAAGCATACATTATAAAATAAGAATGTGGACTTAAGGTGCTATTACACGAAGTGTTTTTTACATATGTACTGTCACTTTTTTTTATCCATATGAAATTCCTCATGTCTGTCAAAATTGTCTTTTACATACGATTCATAATTTTTGCTATCACACGTGCACATGTATTTCCGTATGACATAACCTCTAAATGTAAACAACAGCTGATTTAATTTGTGAATTTACAAAAATTTATTGTTAAAAAAAGGTTATATATTTTTTAATTGTTAATTAATACTAAACAATTTATTTTTCTTTCAATATTAATCTTTAAAATTTACTCTGTTTTTCTTTCGCCACAAGCAGTGTTGTATTTTCATATGTTTGTCATGCAGAAATAGAACCTGTTCTAATTGAAAAATGTACATGTGACTTTCTTCATGTATTGTACATAAACAATGTTTCATATGTATCACACGATGTGTACAACTTTTGTTGTGGGAAAATTTGACAGTACATATGTAAGAAACACATCATGTAATAGCACCTTTATCGAGAAATTCTGGAAATTATATGTCATCTCTTGTAACAACAGCTGTTTTGAGATGTTGGCAGTTGTGAAATTATTTTAATTGTATTTACTTCTTTATAACAAATTCACATAGAAAAACTATCAATCGAATAATGTTTTTTTTAAATATTTTTTTAATTCTAACTAATTACAGTTTGTCAAGAAAATCTTTGCACAGTAAAAAAAAGTTGAAAATGCTATTTTCATTTAAGAATTTAAAAAATAAATTCTTTATACATTGGTTTTTTTTTACACACATTACGTTACTGCACTTGTTCAGGACTATAAGGCCGAGGCCACGCAATGAGCGGCAAAGCGGCAGAGCGGTGAGCGGCAGAGCGGCGAGTTTGAGCGACAAGTGGCTTATTACTGAGCGTCATTTCTGAGCGGTTAGTTGTCAAAATGCCATTGTCAATGTTATTATTTATTATTTATATAAAAGTTTTTATAATAAAAGCAAAATATTTTCACTATTTTATGATTTTTATATATGTATGACTACAGTTCAACCTTTTTAACTTTTTATCAATTGAAAAACAACACAAAAATGGTTATCGTTAAGAAAACAACAACTGACTTTAACAATAGCAACATCGTTTAAAAATTTTACTGAATACCAAAATCGATAATTTTGTTACTTTCTTTTTCTAACGATTCAATTATCGTTAAAAAGAAGTTACTGAATCGCGCTACAGATTGACAAAACAAAGAAAAGCCATTTTTATTCTTTGCCGCTCAGAAAACGAGGAAAACGTAATTGTCGAAATATTATTCAATTGAGTTATTTCAATTATTATAAAGGCAAATCAGCCAAGTAAATCATTAGTATGTTCTGTCTTAAAATAAGCACTGTGTACCACATCATATTCCGTGTTTTGAAAACAAAGGAAGTTTCGAATTAAAAGGGTAACTAGGCAGACAAAAAAAGTGACTCTGCGTGTTGAAAGCAAAATAATTAAAACTATTTACAATAAACCGCAATCCAGCACAAGAGGATTATATGTTCCAGTGAATAACGATTAAGGTCTGACTGTTTCGCATGAAACTATTCGAAATGTACGAGTAATACAAAAACATTACTCACTAGAAAAAAAAATCATGTGAGTTCGATCACAGGGGAGATGTGTAAACATCTAGTAATTAAAGATTGTTTATGGCACTTTATTAAAATTTCTGCTCTGCTCTGCTTTCGTCATTTTTCGTTTTTAATTTTTTATTTTTCATTTTTCGTTTTTCATTTTTCATTTTTCATTTTTTACTTTTCATTTCTCATTTTTTATTTTTCCTTTTTCATTTTATATTTAAAATTTTTTATTTTTCATTTCTTATTTTTCGTTTTTCATTTTTCATTTTTTATTTTTCATTTTTTATTTTTCATTTTTCATTTTTTATTTTTCATTTTTATTTTTCATTTTTTATTTTTCATTTTTATACCCTTCACACCTCAGTGGCAGAGGGTATATATAGGTTTGTTATTCCGTTTGTAACGCATCGAAATAAATTGCTGAGGCCCCAAAAAAATATATTTTCTTATTCCTTTCTTTTTTGTATAAAATCGTTTACTAACATCCCAAAGGAGTTGCTGTTTAAAATCGTCAAAATCGGTCGAAGGGTTCACGAGCTATGAATGAAACTTTGAAAAAACTCTTGAAAAAATAAAATTTTTCAGTGTGTTTGTTGTTTTTCTATTGAAGTATTGTTGAAGTCATTACAGTTGTATGTATATTAATACTGCACGTGTCACATTGGCGTAAGCAAGTTTTACCACATATGTTTTATCATTAAAAATAAATATTAAAAATTAAAAATTAATAAAAATGAGAAGTGGAAAATGAAAAATGAAAATGGAAAATGGAAAATGGTAATGAAAAATGAAAATGAAAAATTGAAAATCAGAAATGAAAAATGTAAAATGGAAAATGAAAAATGTGAAATGAAAAGTGGAAAATGAAAATGGAAAATGAAAAATTAAAAATGGAAAATGAAAAATTAAAAATTAAAAATGGATAATGAGAAATGGCAAATGGAACATGAAAAATGAAAATTGAAAAATGGAAAATTGAAAATGAAAAATGGAAAATGGAAAATGAAAAATGGAAAATGGAAAATGGAAAATGCAAAATGGAAAATGAAAATTAACAAGTAAGAAAATTATAGTCGGTCTAGACCGACTATACGATACCCTATACCATGCGTTTAGAAACCCTATTTCTTAGGCCCAACTAACTGGACATAGAAAATAAGCAAAAACCAAACTTGAGTGGGATTCTTATTAATTTTTTTGGCTGCAGATATGAAAAAGTTCATATCGGATGCTATATCTATATGGGGACTAGGTCCAAAAATGGACCAATCCTGATCATGTTTGGTAAAGCCTCTTGTATTTTGCAAAAACATATACAAACAAAATTTGAGAAAAATCAGTGCAATATTTTTGTTTTTAATAGATTTAAGTGAAGATCGGGAAGCAGTCTATATGGGCCCAAAGGGATCATTTTTGGACTACTCATTAATGGATGTAATGAACGCATACAAACCCAATTTGAGTAAGATCTATATGACAATTTGGATCTTATGGCAATTTATGTCGATTTCATAGGGGTAATTTGTATGGGGGCTAGGTCTGAACATGGACCGAATTTCACCAATTTCAATAGCGTTCATCCCATGGCCGATAAAAGCTTACATACCAAATTTCATCAAAATATATTCATATTTGCGACCTGCAGTTTGATTACAAGGTTTACATGGACACACAGACGGACGGACGGACGGACGGACATTGTTAAATCAACTCAAAAAGTGATTCTGATTCGATCGGTATAATTAAAGATGGGTCTAGGTCAAATATTTTTGGTTGTTATAAACAGCAGCACAAAGTCATTATACCCAAACCACATAGTGGTATAGGGTATAAAAATGAAAATGAAAAATGGAAAATGGAAAATGGGATATGGAAAATGGGATATGGAAAATGAAAAATGAAAAATGAAAAATGAATAATGAAAAATGAAAAATGAAAAATGAAAAATGAGAAATGAAAAATGGAAAATCAAAAATTAAAAATTAAAATTGAAAAATGGAAAATGGAAAATGAAAAATGAAAAATGAAAAATGAAAAATGAAAAATGGAAAATGGAAAATAGAAAATGAAAAATGAAAATGAAAAATTGAAAATCGGAAATGAAAAATGTAAAATGAAAAATGAAAAATTAAAAGTGGAAAATGAAAATGGAAAATGAAAAATAAAAAATGGAAAATGAAAAATTAAAAATGGATAATGAGAAGTGGAAAATGGAACATGAAAAATGAAAACTGAAAATTGAAAAATGGAAAATGGAAAATGAAAAATGGAAAATGAAAAATGAAAAATGGAAAATGGAAAATGAAAAATGAAAAATGCAAAATGAAAATTAAAAATTAAAAATGGAAAATGGAAAATGGGATATGGAAAATGGAAAATGAAAAATGAAAAATGAAAAATGGAAAATGGAAAATGAAAAATTAAAAATTAAAACTGAAATGGAAAATGAAAAATTAAAAATGGAAAATGGAAAACGGAAAACAGAAAACGAAAAATTAAAAATGGAAAATGGAAAACTAAAAATGAAAAATGAAAATTGAAAAATGGAAAATGTAAAATGAAAAATGATAAATGGAAAATGAAAAATGGAAAGTGAAAAATGGAAAATGAAAAATGAAAAATGGAAAATTAAAAATGAAAAATGAAAGATGAAAAATGGAAAGTGGAAAATGGAAAACTAAAAATGGAAAATGGAAAATGCAATTTTTTAAATTAAAAATGGCAAATGGAAAATGAAAAATTAATAAATTATAAATGAAAAGTGAAAAATCGGAAGTGGAATATGGAAAATGAAAAATGGAAAATGAAAAATGAAAAATGGAAAATTAAAAATGAAAAATGAAAAATGAAAGATGAAAAATGGAAAGTGGAAAATGGAAAACTAAAAATGGAAAATGGAAAATGCAATTTTTTAAATTAAAAATGGCAAATGGGAAATGAAAAATTAATAAATTATAAATGAAAAGTGAAAAATCGAAAGTGGAATATGGAAAATGAAAAATGAAAAATGAAAAATGGAAAATGGAAAATGGAGAATGGAAAATGGAAAATGAAAAATGAAAAATTAAAAATTAAAAATGTAAAATTGAAAATGAAAAATGAAAAATGAAAAATAAAAAATCCAAAATGGAAAATGAAAAATGAAAAGTGGAAAATGAAAAATGGAAAATGAGAAATTAAAAATTAAAAACTAAAAATGAAAAATTAAAGATGAAAATTGAAAATTGAAAAGTGAAAAATAGAAAATGATAAATTAAAAATGAAAATTGAAAATGAAAAAGGTGGAGCGTATCAAAGATTCGGCCCAGCCGAATTTAACGCTCTTACTTGTTTATTTTTCATTCTTATTTTTTATTTTTTCTTTTTCAATTTTCATTTTTCATTTTTTATATTTCATTTTTTATTTTTCATTTTTTATTTTTATTTTTTTTTTATTTTCAAACAGGTTTTTACATGTCATAATTTTTTTCACCAATATAATCATAAGTAACACCGATATTGTCTTACGCTCACATGTTACACTGTTTTTGTGATTGTATTGTGAAATAGAAATTTACCCCCCCTGCGCGTATAGATGTTTACACATCAAAACCTGTGCTCTCAGTGAAAATTTTTGAAAAACGATTTAAGTTTGCTACAGAACACATTTAGGGTACCGGGATCACGCTATTTTCTGGGATGAGACGAAAGTGATGCTGTATTATGTATCATGATGGGCCCCAAAAAGTTTGTCGAAAACCTCTAACAACATGAGAAATCAAAATCCTAATACCTACAGTAAAGTTTGGAAAACTGTTAGTTATGGTATGTGTATTGTATACCAAGCAACTCTCTGTTGGTTAAATCAGAATTTTTTATAAAAAAATGGGCAATGGTGCGTGGTAGAGAAGAAGAAAGCATATATTTCAAAAATTCATAACTACACTGTAATTCTTAATCGGATCGGTTTCTGGCATTTCAGCCTTCATCAGCGATTTATTGAACACGTGATAATTGTTATGTTATAACTGAATAGATTGTTTCTATAAGAAATTTTTCTACTTATGGCGGCCGTGAGGTTTGAGCCTGCATCTAACACACTCACCTAAAGTCAGGCCTACGAGCAGTGTGGTTAAGAATGAGTTTTAACACCATACATCTTTTATTTTTTAATATTTTTGCATTTATACTTCTAATTTCCACTATTCTTAGTTTCGTAAGAGTTGTCATATGTGATATATGGTTTTTACATTCTACATATTGCACTTTTCACATACTATATATTTGAGATGATGCTCTGAAACGAAATTTTTAACATGATTTTTTTTGATGAACTAACCGCTAGTGTTGACCCAGTGATATCGATGATCTTTCATCCGATTCTGTTAAAATTCATTATATGATATTTTCCAATTTTATTAAGACAAATACAATATTAGACTAACAACATTTTTTAAAAAGAATCTATGTTTTTGGAAAAATACCAAGGTTTTTATCATCTGGAAAAAAATTGGTTTGAGAATTTGTTTCAACAGAAAAAACAATATAGAATAGAAGGATTTAGCTACGTTCCAATTTCTGTCTATATGTCCATGTAAATATAAGCATAAATCTACGCGAAAATTTAATCATCAACCATTTCCTTATAAGATTTTCATTCTCCTATTATAAACACTCATTGTAATGCAATTAAATTAATTTTAGACATCTGGTGATATTTCGTTGAATGTCGTTTTGTTTGTATCGGACGACTCATACGATAACTGAGGTTACCTAGGGAAGATGCATGATAAAAATTTCAAAAAATTTATATTATTCACTTGTTTGGCACACTATTGATGTTAAAATATTTATGTACATTGTACATACATGAATACAAAAAAAAAAAAAAAAAAAAAACAAAATCAACATCTCGTGATTAAAAGTTTAAATTTATATTGAAAAAAATATATACAATTTTATATATTGCATTTACATTTGCTTCATAAGCTACAAGGTGGTCGAAAATGTATCACCCTATCGGAAGATGCTATAACTTTTGTAAAAGATGCCAACTGTGAGTTTTGTTTTGGTATTTGTGAAGTAAACAGATACAGACGCAGTGGACGATTTTCATTTGAAAGGCAAAAGTACGTTTTATTAAAATAAAGTACCTCTTTTTCTTTACAAATAACGTTTTCTTAACGAAGTAAGTACCATTTCCTAAAATGTCTGCTATTAAAAAAGGTACATTTTCCTTAAAAAAGTATTTATGTAATTCTTCAAGAGAACTTCAAAGTTTCATACGATTTGTTTTTGCAAAAAATATTATTAAATCTGGGGCCAAATCACCGCATTCGATATCGTGTAAAATCAATCGAAATTCCATATTTTGGTCTATTATTTGAAGAAGACGGACAAACGCTCGACCACGATTCGTTTTTCTTCTTAATCAGAGGCCATAATTCTTCAACTGTGAAAAAGCAAAATTATTCTCAGCATTTTATTTTGGGAAATAAAAAAATGATTTCGATCGAAAAATTTCGATAACGAATGCGGTGATTTGGCTCCTGAGTAACATAAGTCATACTTGGAAGCCTTTAGATAAATTTAGTCGAATATTAGAAGGCTACTTTACTACTCCGTACTTTTAGTAAACTTAATTCCTTCCAAGCAAATAAATATAACCTGTATACGGATTTTCGCGGACATCTTGATCTTAAAGTGATTTATGGTCAATTGGTATCTTAAAAGATGCTAGTAGGTCAGTTATTTTTATTAGTTACAAATACGATGCCGGTCCCAGAATAACCCGACCTGACGTACAGATGGCGGCAGTAGTTTGAAAAAACATGTTTTAAGTTTCAAGTCCCCATGTTGCTTTCTTTCTCAGTGAATTTGTAAACATAGAAGAAATTGGTCACCGTTATGTAATTCAATACTTTCATTTGTAAGGTATCAGTCCAAGCAATATTAAAACCAAGGATGCTACTCTGAGGAATCAGCTCCTTCGACTATAAAATATTGGGTGGCAGCGAAATGGCTAAGAAAAAACGCAATATGGTCTTGGATGATCGTCGGCTGAAATGGGAATTTAAAAAGTTCCTTACATCGCATATTAACCGAAACTGTAGAGATGAGAAAACTATCCGCGGTGCGCGGCGCATATTTCGGTGGTCGCATGTTCAGAACACCGTGAGGTTATGCCAACGCTATAGATACTAACGTAAAACAGAAGAGATTTATGTCCGCAAGATGGGTTCCGCCTTTGCTCACAATAGAATAAAAACAGCATCGTGAAGATGTTTGAGTAGACTGTTTGGTGATGTTTTGCCCCGATACGTAGCCATGTATGCGACATGGGTCCACCACTTCACACCTGAGACAAGGGAACAGTCAAAACAGTGTACTGAAATGGGAGAAGTGTGTCCTTAGAAGGCGAAGACAGTTCCCTCTGTAGGCAAAGTTAAGTCTCTTTTTTTTTTGGATCCGCGTGAGATAATTATACCCTATACCACTACGCGGTCAGATGGTAATCAGTTAGTGCTAATGTTTGTAACTACCAAAAATATTTGTCCTAAACCCACCTTTATCTACTCGGAACCACTTTCGAAATCGATTTAGTCGGACGTCCGGCTGCTTGTCTGTTCGATTTGCGGAAAATTTTCCGAAATCATTTTCTCGAAAACAATTTCCCGAAAACAATTTCCCGAAATTACAATTTCCCGAACACAATTTCCCGAAATGACAATTTCCCGAACACAGTTTCCCAAATTACAATTTCCCGAAATACAATTTCCCGAACACAATCTCCCGAAACTACAATTTCTCTAAATTACTTTTTCTTCAAAGAGCTTGTTGATGGCATTTCCGAAACAATACCATCAGAAATTCGGCCGAAGCGCGAGCAATCAGTTCACCACCACTTGATGTAGTGGTCCGGGCAAGATCTTTCAGCTCATTAACTATTTTTTCTTTAGCAACGAAAGCCGCTTCGGCACTGTGATTGTGAAGAGTCTCTTTTTTTATGGTATCGTTGCAAGTTATGACCCTAACGGTATAATGTTTTCTCGATAAAGGATAGAATGCCAATAAACGCTATCAACGGACTGACCGTCGTCATGATACAAGAAACCATTCAAAAGCAATCTCGGTTTACCTTTTTCGCTATGCACGAATTCGAGTGTCATAGTAACTGAGTATTACAACCCAAATAACTAAAAAACTTCGCTATACAAGGTGGTAACGATTCCGTAGCAGCTACTTCATGGGCAGGATGTGATGGAGTGAGCGTTATCTGTCGGGAGGTCTGGATACCGAAGTGTTGAAAGTCACAATGAAAAAATAAGCGTATGACACTCCAATAAATAGGTCCGGATGACGAGGGAGTGTGGAAGAGGAAGGGCGCGGTGCGGGGTGGGGGAATTGTTTTTTCGAGATGTCGTTTACTCGGGAAATTATATGGGAAGTTATAAACTAAAAATAGGGAAATTGTAGTTGCGGGAAATTGTTTTCGGGAAATTGTAATTTCTGGAAATTGTTTTCGGGAAATTGTAATTTCGGCAATTGTTTTCGGGAAATTATTTTCGGGCAATTGTTTTTACCGGGAATTGTTTTTTCGGGCAATTGTTTTCAGGCAATTGTATTTGGGAAATTGTTTTCAGGAAATTTTCCGCAGACGTGTCTGTCCATGTCCATGTAAATCTCGCATTCAAACTACAGGTGGCAAATATGAATGTGTATATTTTGATGAAATTTGGTATATCAGCTTCAATCGGCCATAGGACGAACGTTATTACACGCTAGTCCCCATACAAAATAACCCCTATAAGATTTACTTAAATTGCTATAAGATCCAGATTATCATACAAATCTTGGTCAAATTGGGGTTATGTTTGTTTATTACATCCATTAATCAGTAGTCCATATTGGACGATTTTTAGTCATAGCCCCCATATAAAGCCATAAATATATTGCACAGATTTTTCTCAAATTTGGCTTGTATATGTTTTTGCATAGAGTGAGTGATTTAACCAAATATGGTTTTTGGATCTAGTCGCCATAGATATATAACATAAGATGTGAACTTTTTCAGATCCTCAGGCAAAAAAATTAATTAAAACTAGCAGAGCCCAGCCCTTGAAATTCGAGTGCAAATTCTAGGAAATTTTATTTTATCATTCAATTTATTTCTTCCAATGTTTTTTAATCTATTTAATTCATTAAGTTTATTTCATTATAAATATTTGTTGAACACACAGAAATAAGGGCCACATTGCATGCAATTCACAATTCATCACAGGGTATGTGTTATGCAATTACTGCAATAAAATCTGTACGTTAACTTTCGTGTTGCATAATGTAAAGTTGATTGTGCACGCATAACTAACCTCAAACTCAACGAATTTGAACAGTTAATAGCTCAAAATAAAGAGCTTGATCCACTGAGTGTTCTGAGAGTGAAAAGATCAAGATCCATTCATTGGAAGAGGAGCTATGAGAATTCGAATTGCTTGAGTGAATGTGTCCCATAAGAAATGTACAGGGAAGAATCGCGTTTGAGTATAACTTGAGTAAGATGGGAGTTGAGTAAATTTCAATGATTAATGACATATCTGTGTCTAAATACCTTTCATAAAAAAAAATTAAGGAAATCGGCCGGATAGAACGGCTAGACGGACTGACTTTAGTTTTCATAAATATTTTTAATATATAAAATTCCACTCACATTGGGTTTATACTCGTTTTCTATACCCCATTAGTGGTACCTAAACCAATTCTCTAAGCGCATGAGATAGAATATCGTATAGTCGATCTAGACCGACTATAATTTTCTTACTTGTTTTTATTGATTATCTTCAAGAAGGAAAAACAATCAACGGTGAGTATTATGCAAACTTATTGCAGCGTTTAAGTAATGAAATTAAAGAAAACCAGACCGACTATACGATACCCTATACTATGCGTTTAAGGACCCTATCTCTTAGGCCCAACTAATTGGATATAGAAAATAAGCATAAACCAATTTTGAGTGGCATTTTTATTAATTTTTTTGGCTGCAGATATGAAAAAGTTCATATCGGATGCTATGTCTATATGGGGACTAGGTCCTAAAATGGACCGATCCTGACCATGATTGGTAAAGTCTCTTGTATTTTGCGAAAATATATACAAACAAAATTTGAGATAAATCAGTGCAATATTTTTGTTTTTTGATAGATTTAAGTGAAGATCGGGAAGCAGCTCTATATGCCTATAAGTAAGAGTTGTGCCATAGGGATCATTTTTGGATGTAATAAACGTATACAAACCCAATTTGAGTAAGATCTATATGACAATTTGGATCTTATGGTAATTTATGTCGATTTCATAAGGGTCATTTGTATGGGGGCTAGGTCTGAACATGGAACGATTCTCACCAATTTCAATAACGTTCATCCCATGGCCGATGAAAGCTTATATACCAAATTTTATCAAAATATATTCATATTTGCGACCTGCAGTTTGATTACAAAGTTTACATGGACACACAGACGGACGGACGGACATTGTGAAATCAACGCAAAAAGTGATTCTGATTGGATCGGTATAATCAAATATTTTTGATTGTTACAAACAGCAGCACAAAGTCTATTATGTTTTGAAAAAAATGTAATGTACCTGTTCACATATTCAGTACTGCGATGGCAAAGATTCACGATTTAAAGTTCAAATTGCTTCAGCTTATATGCCAGTTTTAGCTCCCTCGGATTATTTTCTATTTCCAAACTTGAAAAAATGGCTCGGTGGTAATAGATTTGCCAACAATGAAGAGACGGGATCTGTGCTTGATGGATATTTTAAGGAGCTGAAAAGAGATTATGTTGGTAAGCAAAGAAAGTTTTTTTTTTCCAAATTTGTGGTGTTTTCTTTGGGAGTTCGGGTTGTGCTGGGACTGCCCTCGTATCTCTGTTTCACTAACATATTAAAGAGAAAAATTTAATAGCGGCTGCTTAAGTTCATAAATATATTTTCTAAATTTAAATTTTAATATATTTTTACTGCTTCTATAATAAACTTTTTAATATTTGTATTAATTACTTCTTAATATATACACAGTTCATTCACTTTATATAATGAATGATTATTGAATTTGTTTATAATGCTCGTGTTACTTATACAAACATTAAATTATAAAAACAACGTTCTTTTTTTATTTGTATGTAAATAAAAATAAAATTCTATACTAATAATACAATAAATATCAACCATATTGTCTATGATGGCTTATTGCAGAAATAAATTGCAGAAAAACAGAGACGTAAAATTCTAATCAGCATTTTTTTGCACAAAAAAAAAAAAAAAATAAATAATAATAGTAATAATAATGATAATAAATAATTAAATCCATTAAATTATAATGAACTCATATTTGTTCTAATGTTGCACAAGGGCCGTTTAGATGATGAGCTTTTAAATAAAAAAAAACTGTAATTTTAACTGAATTTTTTGTTGTCAGATTTTAGTTTATCAGACATATCTATAATATCTATAATATTTATAGGCGATTTCTTATTACCGATGTTTTGTTCTACCGTTTTATCCCGATTTTGACCAAACGTATATTATTTGAAAGGTATTTCTTTTTAGCTGTTCACCAAATTTATAGATTTTTAATTTTTTTCCTTTATTTTAAGTAAATTGCATTTAAAGTTGCTACTAACACATACACAAAATTATACATATGCTATCCCAGTCAGCATTTTAAGAAATTAATGGTCATATTCGAGTCTTTCTCGACTCTTCTGCGCGATTGAAATAATCACATATGCGCTCATTTTCTGATCATAAAAGTCTTTTGTCGGGAGAAAATGTTACCCTACCCGCGACTCTTCTTGAATAGTCTTTTATGACTCGCTCGTCGGACTCATTTTCGAGTTATATTTTTAGTTATTTGCGGGTCTTTTTTGAGTCATATTTTAGTCATTTGTGAGTCTTTTGCGAGGCATTTACGAGTCTTTTGTAGTCATATTTCAGTCATTTCCGAGTTATTTTCGAGTCTTTTCCGAGTAATTTCTTAGCCGTATTTTTAACCATTTTCAAATCTTTTTCAAGTCATATTTTAGCCATTTACGAATCATTTTCGAGTCATATTTCAGTCATTTTTGAATCATTTATTAGTCCTATATCTAATCGTTTGTGCTTGAAAAATAAAACAATTAAAATTATATACAAAATGATAAATAAATTAATAAATGACATAAAATGCAAAATCCATTTGTTAAATTAAGAATACATATGTATAAAAAACATCAATTTGGACGTTTCCTCCTTGTCACCCTGTCCTTAGCAAGCACAAAATTCTTTTGTAGCACAGCGTTAACATCTTTGTCTGTGCATTTGAATTTGAGGTGGGAAATATCTAGGACGAAATTTATTAATTAATTTTTTCAATAACAGTATTATGTACCTATTTCTAAAGCTTGTTACTAAAAAGCACTTTTCGGTGCTGTGTAAAGTAGCTTATTGGTCCGAAAATACTCTGCACCGCCTATTTTTGCAATGAATTGTTTCTGAAATTTTGTTATCATTTACACATATAGCCAAATTGCTATGTACAGGTATAATACTTAAGCTTTTCCTGATTTTCTTGTAGTTCACGTCATTAAATTTATCCAAATCATCCACAGCGTCAGAAGGAAATTTTTGCACGTCTTTCCTGTGTTTCCTCTTTTCAAGCTTAACAGCGATGACTTACTCTGTCAATTAGGTAAGCGATCGATTATTTCCTTCCTTCAATTCTTTAGTTTCTTTTTTCATAAGGATAATTTTAGACTTCAAAGATTAAATTTTATCACGCAATTCTACTAAAAGACTTTGAAGACAGTCGGATTGGGGGGTCGTAAACATTTTGTAGTAATGAAAAAAAAAAAAAAAAATCGTTTGTCTAAATGGAAAAATAATTAATTTAGTTTTTCACTTACAAGTTGCTCAATTTTTAGTTAGTGCATGTATATTGCAATTCTGCAGAGGTATCTGTAATATTAATTGGCTAGGCGATTTCTTGTGACCGATGTTTTGTTCTACCGTTTTATCCCGATTTTGACCAAACGTATATTATTTGAAAGGTAGTTCTTTTTAGCCGTTTTGCAGATTTACAGAATTAAAAATTTTTTTCTTTATTTTAAGTAAATTGCATTTAAAGTTGCTACTAACACATACATAAAATTATAAAATGCTATGTGTGTGTTTATTAAATTTGTGTTTGTAATAAAAATGAGTTTGTTTTTTTGTGTTGATTTGTTAATTGGCTATAATTGATTATCATACCTTTAGGGTTTTTATTTAATGAAAACTAAAATTTCGTAGAATTTGCACTCGAATTTCGAGGGCTGGAATCTGCTAGTATGAATTATCCTGCGAAATTGCTGTGTAAACATATAACTTTTTTTTATTTATTAGATTTATAAGAACTTGTTTTCACACCACAATTAAACTGTTAATACTAAGCAGAAATTCACTATATTCAAATGTTGAACACTTGTTATAAACAAAACTAACATCATAAGAAGAAGTTGATCATCGTCCAGCTGCACAAAATACTATTTTAAAATAACGTTAAAAACAGTTACATTTCAATCACCTGCATGATTTATTTGCGATTGCTGTACATTTTGTTATTGTATTTTCAATAAATCACTTTTGAAATGTAAGCGCGTCATTTTCGAGGCTTTTTTTAATTGCGCATGTGATTAATCTGTTTTGGTCATCAAAAGGGATCGAAGAAGACTCAGTTAGAAGATTTTGGACAAAACAATCTAACTGCGATGTGTGTGTTTATTGAATTTGTTAATATTTTTGTTAATGAGTTTGTTATCTTCATTCACAATAATAATAAACCAAAAAAGTGTTGGTTTGTGAATTGGCTAAGTTGAGATATAAAGTTGCCTAGAAATTGCACTCGAATTTCGAGCGCTGGAATCTGCTAGTTGCAATTAATTCTATAATTTATATGAAAATTTCGCTTTATTTGACAATTGTAAACAATTTGCAACGTAAGTCATAAAAAAGGTCAATAAAATTTTAATAAATTTGGTTCTGCAAGGTTCAGAAAATACACACATGAAACACACAATGTTCTGTTCAAAAGCAGCCAACACATATCTTTATTTTCATATCAATTATGTGCGTTTCTAAATTTTCTACGGTGCCCAACATAATCATGACTGTGTTCGTTTTAATATTTCGTTATTTACACGAACATTTTTGTATCACGTACTTTTTGTTTCGATCACACATAAACCACACATATTGGAGTGTTGCTTTACTTGAAGTTCGTGTTCTGGTACGTGTACTGAAAAAAAAAAACAGAACATGTACAATAAACAGGTTCGAGTTCAGTTATATTTCAAGTCGTGTTTAGGCTCGTGTACTAAGAAAAAATAGAACATGTACAATAAACAGGTTCGAGTTCAGTTATATTTTAAGTCGTGTTCTGGCTCGTGTACTAAGAAAAAATAGAACATGTACAATAAACAGGTTCGAGTTCAGTTATATTTTAAGTCGTGTTCAGGCTCGTGTACTAAGAAAAAATAGAACATGTACAATAAACAGGTTCGAGTTCAGTTATATTTTAAGTCGTGTTCTGGCTCGTGTACTAAGAAAAAATGGAACATGTACAATAAATAGGTTCGAGTTCAGTTATATTTTAAATTCGTGTTCTGGTTCTTGTACTACGAAAAATTGAAACATCAATTCGCGATCTGATACACCCTGATAAAAACGACAACAATTGTATCAACCAAATTTATTAAAATTTTATTGACCTTTTTTTATGACTTACGTTGCAAATTGTTTACAATTGTCAAATATTTAAAAATTTTATTGGCCATTTTTTTGTGATTTACGTTGAAATTATTTACAATTGTTTTTATTGACTGGTTTTTATTTTAATAAAATATGGTAATAAAATACTTAAGACACAAAAACTATTTAGCATCATAAAAGTTACACTTGTTGGTTGTTAGGTTTCTTTGCATTACCCACCCCTATTTTCGCAACCAATTAGTGTCATAGACGAAAAACCCAATTTTGCGGCATAAAAGACACACTTGTTGGTTGTTAGTATCTTTTGCACAAATTTTTTTTTGTAACAAATAAATTTAGACACAAACAAATTTTGCATCATAAAAAACACAATCACCCACCCTTAATTTGCGAACCAATTAGTGTCTATGCACAATCCTTTTCTCAATGATTTTTCGGGATTTTTTGCATAAAAACACAATGAGTGTCAATAAAAAAACCCAAAAAAATATTTTCATATTTTATTGTCCCTTTTTTATGACTTACGTTACAAGTGCTTGCAAGTGTTACAATTTCACGCAATTGATTTTGCAATAAATAGCGAGTGCGTGCGTCATTTATTCATTAAAAGTGGTTCAGTTTTCATTAGATCGTGATCTATAAGTGTACTGTGTTATTGTGTAAATTGCAAATATTTTGTGAAAATTAAAAAAATTTGAAAGCAATAACAGAAATAAGTTTTGCTATAAAAAATACGCAACTTTTAATAGCGAAACGAAAAAATTTACACGTCTGATTGAAACCTGTAAGAAAGATTTAAGTGCAGTGTGCAGTTTTTGTGTCTTAAGTATTTTATTACCATCTTTTATTAAAATAAAAACCAGTCAATAAAAACAATTGTAAATAACCTGTTTATTGTACATGTTCTGTTTTTTTTTTTCAGTACACGTACCAGAACACGAACTTCAAATAAAGCAACACTCCAATATGTGTGGTTTATGTGTGATCGAAACAAAAAGTACGTGATACAAAAATGTTCGTGTAAATAACGAAATATTAAAACGAACACAGTCATGATTGTGTTGGGCACCGTAGAAAATTTAGAAATGCACATAATAGATATGAAAATAAAAATATGTGTGTGTTGGTCTAAGTTATGTTTGTTTACATATATGTACGAGTTTTTTATTCAGTGTGTGTTTTTTCCTGAACTCTGGGTATAATGATTATTAAAAATTATAAAATGTCTACCCATCGAAATAGATAATTATATGAATGCATTTTAAAAATTGTCATAAATCATGTTCCATAAGTAAATAAATTGGGGTAATATAAACATTGAAGAAAAGTGGCCAAATTGTCATACAAAGAAATCGGTTTAAAAGAAACGATTTTATTTAAAATATGGCAATATAACAAGTAAGAGTGTTAAATTCGTCTGTGCTGAATCTTTAATGCCTTCCACCTGCGTCTTAAACTCAATATTACAACCAATGTTGGGTACGGCTGCCACTTTAAAACTGTTACCGATACTGAAACTTTAAATTCGAGTACCAATTAAATGTTCAGTTAATTGCTTTTATTTTTGGCCAGTTTCTATTATAATTTCTTCCTATAAAAACAATGATAGTGTCTTCTATAGAAAGAATAAAGAATAAATAGAGTAGAAATCCTATAAGTGCCCTAAGTACTTCATAGAACACCAATGAAATTCATTATTTAACGCAGCCGGAGTTATACTATCCGAAATTTGATCCCTATATCAATGTTTTGAGACCTTAGAAGTCTTACGAAATATCATGATATTAATATTAGAAAAAAGGAAATTTTCAAATATTTTTATCTGTTAATTTAAGGATATATTTTGTATGTAAAAAAGAAATAAAGTCACATTATACAAACTTAAACGTATTCCCGGTAAAATTTCTAAATCTAAATATTTATTTGCATAATTATGACCTTTAGTTTGTATAAGTGTACTGACAGACGACTAAGAAAGTGATTTAGAGTCGATCGGTATAAGAGGGGTGCCCCTATAAAGTATTATTGATAATTAAAGACGTCAAACTCATTTAATTTATTTTCTCAAAAATGTTTTTAACATGCTAAGATATTATTATAATATTTTTTTATATTGCCTATTTTATAAAAAAAAAAAATAATAATCTAACCCATAAAAACAAAGTTTTTGTTAAAACTCTTTCTTTCCTTATGCATATGAGTTTTGAATCTCTCCGTGACTGTGCGTGACTGTGCTTGACTGTGCGTGACTATGTCAAAGTTAATCTTTTTTCAGAGCAAGTCTATCGAAAAAGTTTTGATCGATCGGATAAGGGGAAATGGGTTTTAAATCACTCCGTGACTGCACGTGACCATGCTTGACTACGCGTGACTGTGCGTGACTACCCCAAAATTAATCTGTAGTCACAACAATATTATGGGCCAAGTTTCAGATCAATTGGATAAGGGTGAATTGGGTTTCCCCACGACAGACAGACAGACAGAGTGTATGAGTTAAAAGAAAGAGTTTAAAAATAAATAAAAAAAAAAAATAATTACAAGAAAATAGTGTATTGACCTCGGAATTTGCATAGTGATATAATTTTTAGAATGAAGATATGAAAGTTTTGATTGAACCAAAATTCGTTTCGTTGAAAATGGAATCGAAAAACGTGTGCATATTGATTTTTTTTTTTGCATATTTTCATAAAAGGAATATACTAAAAATATCCAAAAAAATATTGAAAATATGCAAAAAAAATATACAAAATATAGTAAAAAATATGCCAAAATTTTCAGGAGACACTACGTAAATATGTCTTAAAAATAAATAAATAACGACTTTAATGTAAAAACATCAAATTTTTGTACCCCTTTTTAAACAAAAGTCGCGCATGGAGGAGTGTGAAATTTGGCCTAGTTATAGGTCATATAGAGGAGAAGTGCGAAATGATAAAATTTATGTATAATGTGTTAAAAAAATATATTAAATAAAATAAAATAGAATATTAATAATAAATAATTTTATAAGAGCCTAACGGTATGCTAATCAATTTTAGCCAAGCCACAATTCATCGAATTTCATTATAATTGTTAAGAAAATATACTTTTTTAGGAAAATGTACTTATTAAGAAAAGTACGTTTTTAAGAAAGGTACGTTTTTAATAAAGGGTACTTTTTAAAAAGGGTACTTTTTAAAAAAGCGTACTTTTTAAAAAAGGGTACTTATTAAAAAAGGGTACTTTTAAAAAAAGAGTACTTTTTAAAAAAGGGTACTTTAAAAAAGGGTACTTTTTAAAAAGGTACTTTTTAAAAAAGGGTGCTTTTTAAAAAAGGGTACTTTTTAAAAAGGGTACTTTTTAAAAAAGGGTACTTTTTAAAAAAGGGTACTTTTTAAAGAAGGGTAGTTTTTAAAAAAGTGTACTTTTTAAAAAAGTGTACTTATTAAAAAAGGATACTTTTTAAAAAACGGTACTTTTAAAAAACGGTACTTTTTAAAAAAGGACACTTCTTAAAAAAGAGGTAGTTTTTTAAATAACTCATTTAAATAACTTTAAGATCAATTGCTCGATCATAAAAAATGATACGTCAAGTGAATTGGTAGAAACTAAATATTAGATACATGTTTCGTTGATGTGTTGAGCCCCGTCTAAAGGCTGTTTCGCCGGGTATAGAGCTAACATGTCTTCAGAAAAGATCGCAGTGAAGACTAGACCCTGATTTTATTACCTTGATTTAGTTTATTTAGTTTATTTTACAATTTATTTTATCCATATACTTTTAGTATACTTATGACATATATATATCTATTTCCATGTTTCCTGCGCCCCTATTCTGACTAACCGCACTGAAATTAACAACAATATATTTTATTATTTTTGTCGCCATTTTATTGATTTAAATATTTGAGTGTATTAAAAACACACATGCTGTTTATTTGTGAGAAATACTGAAATAAATAAATAAATAATGATCGTTGACAAATGAACACTTGTTGTTAAGGCTTTTTTCGGCTTTGATGTTGTGGTTAGATGACTGTTGCAATTTGTCATGAGCGGTAGATTTGTATATACAAAACAATAAATAAATATGAATGATAAACAAATATGTGCAAAAGAAAGAAATAATAATTGAAAATTATTACAGGCTTTTATTCAAGGCAACATTGTGTGTCAAAAAATTTAGCATTTTGCAAAAAAATAAATTGTTTGTTATTAAGAATTCTTCGAGATTTGATCGTTTAGGGGAGGTGAGTACCATAGAACGCAAAAAAAATATACAATATTTAAACAGCTATAAAAAATAAATATAGAAGAATATATTAATGTAGCATTTCAAGAAGATAATTGAAAGAATTTGTCCACCAGGGTTGCCACCGACAAATGCTTATATACGAAATTTAATATCTTATTTGCGACCTATAGTTTGATTACAAGGTTTACACGGACACTCAGACGAACGGATGGAGAGATGGACGGACATCGCTAAATCGATAAAGAAAGTGATTCTGAGGTAATCGGTGTAATAGAAGATGGTAGTAACAAATAAATATCAGCATAAACGCATTATACTCTGATCACAATTTAAAAATTAATTGTTTAAAAATGATTTGGTTTCTAATTTTCAATTTTTTAATTATTGTTTCATTTGTGATTATATTATATATTCTATACTCTCCCATTATGTATAAATTTTTTACTTATATTTTTATACTTTTGTAATTTAAAATTATTTTTATTTTTATATTTTTCTTGTTTCTTAAAAGTATTGTAACTACTATCACAAATTGATTGTATCATTATAAGATCACATACTGTAATTAAAAAGATTTATATCTTGTTGTATGTGATATCCACATTTAATAAATAAATAAATAAAAATAAAAATCACGTAGTAGTATATACAAATTGCATCGATGGGTGTAGGTCAGATATTTTGGGTAGTTATAAACATTACCACAAACTAAATGATATCCTGACCAGGGAGTGGTATATGGTAAAAAATCAGACAGAACTCGATAGGCGTGGTTTCGAGATAACACCTAGTGAATTAATTATACCCTATACCACTATGTGGTTTGGGTATAATGACTTTGTGCTGCTGTTTGTAACAACCAAAAATATTTGACCTACGCCCATCTTTAATTATACCGATCGAATCTGAATCACTATCTAATTCGATTTAACGATGTCCGTCCGTCCGTCCGTCCGTCTGTGTGTCCATGTAAAGCTTGTAATCAAACTGCAGGTCGCAAATATGAATATATTTTGCTGAAATTTGGTACATAAGCTTTTATCGGCCATGGGATGAATGCTTTTGAAATTGGTGAGAATCGGTCCATGTTCAGACCTAGCCCCCATACAAATGACCCCTATGAAATCAACATATATTGCCATAAGATCCAAATTATCATACAAATCTTAGTCAAATTGGGTTTTTATGTACATATTACATCTATTAATTAGTAGTCCAAAAATGATCCCTATTGGACAACTCTTAGTCATAGGCCCCATATAGAGCTGCTTCCCGATCTTCACTTAAATCTATCAAAAAACAAAAATATTGCACTGATTCTTCTCAAATTTTGTTTGAATATATTTTTGCAAAATACAAGAGACTTTACCAAACATGGTCAGGATCGGTCCATTTTTGGGCCTAGTCCCCATATAGATATAGCATCCGATATGAACTTTTTCATCTCTGCAGCCGAAAAAATTAATAAAAATCCCACTCATATGGTTTATGCTTATTTTCTATATCAGTTAGTTGGGTCTATGAGATAGGGTCTCTCAACGCATGGTATAGGGTATCGTATAGTCGGTCTAGACCGACTATAATTTTTTTACTTGTTTTTATTATACTGGGGGTTACAATGTGGCAACACTTCAAAATATTCGTCACACCTGACATCTGCGTAGTAAAGTTTGACGAATTCTCTGAAATCGTTTTGTAATTCAAATGTTGTCAGCAGTGAGTTGAAAAATTTATCTCGCCCAAAAAAAAAAGAATTACATCCCTAATATTTTCATTCGGTGATTTAATATTACTAGTATAACTCAGCACTAGAAATTCAAGTGCAAATTCTAGGAAATATTATTTTTCATTTAATTTTTGTCTTCCAATGTTTTTTTAATCTATATATATATAAAATTTATGAATATTTAAATGAGCCTAAAGGTATGTTAATCAATTTTAGCAATTCACAATTCAACACAGAGCGTCTGATATATAATTTAAATCATTCGCATTAACAGGGCGTAACGAATTATTATAAATATTTTGTTTAAACAATTGAATATATTTCTAAGACAGATTAATCATACATTTTATCATTCTCAGCTTCTCCTCCATATAAACTATAACTATGCCAATTTTCACACTCTTCCGTGCCCGTATATTGCTTAAAAAGGGAACTAAAAATTTACATTCACATACTAATATATAGATTGACGTGGATTAACTCAAGAACAGTGTGCTGATCAAATTGTTATGCATTTTGGCGATGAACCATCACACCATGTCTCTGATTCGATGAATTCAATCGTTGTCATCGTTTGACTTAAGAACGAATTCCGTGAGGGATATCAAAAATTTGTTGTTTTGTCAGAAAATGTGAAATGATGTTGCAAGAGGGTCACGTAACTTATCCTGAGATTGAGGATACCTAGAAAATAGTTGCATTAACGTATATTTATTCGTTTTTGTCTCATTGTATCACACACAATTCCGCAAAAAATGTTGAAAACTTGCGATCGTGAGATCGTTACGGCCCACGAGCCGGAAAATAAGGAACAGTCTGTATTTCAAGGTAATTCCAATCCAATAAAACATGTTTGAACCGCCGATTACGGATTATTCTCCACCTAAAACAAGTGTCTAAACATCGAATGGGTTTTCCTTCGTGAAGGCCTGATTTGGGGTCCAATATCTAATTCCAATTACCGCTTCTTAAAAGAAAATTACTTGGTGAACGTTTTTCGATGCCTGATAAAGCGGTTAATGTGTTTAGAGTGCATGTTTTAGTGGTACAAAAAATGCAAATATTTAGAAAATTACTAACGTAAAGCAACCCTCATATTCTAATCATTTTTATAGACTTTTTTGTTTGTTTATTTCTTTATTAATTTGTTTTTAAGTATTTTTATCATAAAGTAAATTTAACTAATTTTGAGATTTAGATAGCCGAAATATGAACAGGGTAGAAACTTTGTTATAGGTCTCTTAAATAAATTAAAAGCGATGAAATCGTTTTAAGGAATAATTTTTGTAGGACAAATTTTAAATAGCTGATCTGAAATTCACTTATCGTGGCTAAGATGCATGTTTGGTTTGTGTATTTAAATTTGTGTTATATGTCCATAAATAAGTCGTTCATTCTGCAACCTGTATTCCAATGCCTAATGTAATTTCTGAGGGGTACTCAAAACCCTGCTAAAAAGGGGAAAGTAGTATCCTGTCGACTTAATGGAATCCAACGAAATAAAAAGTAGCCTAAGCAGGAATCTCGATGTGTTAAAAATTTGGATCATCACCATTAAATTTAACATGGGCTTATCATACAACGGAAATTGGCTCTTATGACGTCACAAAAAGTGTGTTCCTATTGGTTAATAATTTCCAGCTCTCAAACTGTGTTTACACATATATAGAACAGTGGACACAATTCATTATTTTTCTCCTCAAAATAGTTGTTAGCAAAAAATTTTATTTTAAATAAATTTTTTAATTTATTTTATTTTATAAATAATTCTTAAAGGCCCTGCCTCTCTACTTTAGACTTAGGTTACTAAATTTCCTCTTTCGACTATTGAAATTTTGAGCAATTTCGGCATTTATTAACCTTATTGTATATTCTACATTTAAAAAAAGGCCTTTTCACTTCAGCATTTGCTTCAATGTCCTTTGTTTCTAACAAATGTTTTTGCAAATATCCGCTTGTAAGCAACAATTTTTCTCCATTTAATTGTAAAACTATTGCGTCATACGATTTCAGCGTTTCCATTAACCCTTTTATGTAGTTGTTAGTTTAGACCAAAATATGAATTGATATCAATTTCAAAGTCCTATGTGTCCTGGTTTAGCCGTTATGAAATGTTGCCTATAGGCAACATTGTGGTTGAAAAATGACTAACCACCATCTAAAGTATTTTTTAATTTTTTTTCTAATTCTTTAAACAATATTTTTAAGGATTTTTTTTTTTTTTTTTGATTATTTGTAAACTAACTTTTTGCAGAAAAAAAATTTACATGTGCAATCAAATAAGATTAGCGCTCAAATGATTTCTATCAATACTTACAATAAATTTATTTGCAATTAGGTTTGCACAATATATCAAGCTACTCTGAGAAAAAACCCGTAGGAGAAAAAAAATTAAAATTACGGGACTTATAAGCTAAAATATACAATGTTGCCTGTAGGCAACATCGGCCATTAAAGGGTTAATGAATTTGATGGCTTACTTAGCCCTCCTTCTCTAGACTTGTTTTGTACTACTGCTTTGTTTCCACTCACCCGCTGTGCACTTCATGTTTACGTTTTTACAGGGTTGCCAACAATCACATAAAACATGAATTTTTCAGAAGAAATTATAAGTTTCACACATGAAACCGACTTGGTAACCCTTGCGAGGGAACTACTTCATCATATAACGGAAAAACATACGCATGGCGTAACCTTAATTTTATCATTCTTGAGAGTTCCAACATGTGCAGAAGATTTCGATTTTGTCTGCGTGATGGCGTAATCTTTTTTTATCATTCTGGACTGCTATCTACTGATTCAACTACTTCAGATATTCCACATTAATCAAAAAATATCTCTTAGAAAGCATACCACTGACAAGAGACAGAAATTGGTGTTTCAGTAAATCCAAATCGACTATCTTGGCCAATTTGGTATGGTATCCACCTTGCGCTAAAAATTGACGTCGACGAAGCAACAGTTTTTTTGTTATTCGTATTTTTTCATTCAGATTCATAATATATAATGTATCCCGTGTTATTTTCCATTGATCTCTTTCACTTTTTTCATCGCTCTCTTCTACCCACAAAACAAAAACCACAATCCTTTTTCAAACTTAACTCTTGATTCTTTATATTCTTTATATATTAAAATTTTAATATTGACTTTAAATAAAAGTGTTGACAAATTTGACGTTAAAAAAAAAAAAATGCTACCAACTGATATAATATTTGGCATAACCTTTAATGTAGACATACAACTCTGTGACACGTTTCAATGATTTAGAAAATATCATTTTACTTTCGAAACGGAAAGTCTTTTCAAGATTATTTTGTTTTCGAATCGAATTTCTGTTCATCCTATTTTAATATCAATTATCTTTTTGCTAATTTCGATGTGTTATTATACCCTATACCACTATGCACAATGTGCTCATGTTTGTAACTACCAAAAATATTTGATATAGACCCATACCGATCGACTCAGAAAGTGAATCTTAGCGATGCCCATGTGTCCGTCCGTCCGTCCGTCCGTCCGTCCGTCTGTGTGTCCATGTAAACCTTGTAACAAATTACAGGTCGCAAATACGAATATATTTTGATGAAATTTAGTGTATAGGCTTCTATCGTTCATTCTATCGCTGTTGAAATTGATGAAAATCGATTCATGTTCAGACCTAGTCACTATACAAGTGACCCCTATGAGTTCGACTTAAATTGCCATAATATCCAAATTATCATATAGATCTCGGTCAAATTGGGTTTATGTAGGTTTATTGCATCCATTTTTCAGTAGTCAGAAAATAAATCCTATATGATAATTTTTAGTTATATTCCCCATTTAAAGCTGATTCCCGACCTTCACTTAAATCTATAAAAGAACAAAGATCAATGCAAATTTTTCTCAAACATGGTTCGTATATGTTTTTGCAAAAAATAAGTGGCAAATATGGCCAGGAACGGTCCATTTTTCGACCTAATCCCCATATAAGTTTAGCATGAACTTTTTCAGATGCGAAGACAAAAAAGTTAATAACTATATATTTTCTATATCTAATTAGTTGGACGTAAGAAATAGAATCTCTAAACGCACTATATATATATAAAGTGAGACAGACAGACAGACAGGTCAAAAGTCGGGTCATCAGAATTCGTTTTAGAGGTGTGGTTCCTTGGGCAAAGTTTCTTATTTTGATCCCTAGAATATGGTTTTCTTTGTCACTTGAGCGATTTTTTTGTCTCCGTACAAATCGACCCGTGGAGAGTGAAAAAATCTATCAAATACCTATGATTTCCGTGTTCTATGGGTTATTTCAAGAAAATTTGCCCGAGGAGCCATACCTCCATCTTTAAAATCGAGTCTGCTGGTTTTTGTGGGTAGGTATGTTTGCGATTTCCTTCATGATTTCGTCCAAAAGTACAATTAAAAGCGGAGATTTTGGGCCAGAAATTGTTGAAATCGATTGATTAGTTCATGAGATATTGCTAAAACATATTTTTTTTTTGATTCCAATACTTTCTTATCTCTTTGAATTGAATTTTTTAAGAAAAAAGCAAGCCTCGAAACGTCGGGAGAAAACTGTAGACATTAGTTTGCATTTGGAATGAGACCTAGACAGCCGTTTTTTTTTTTGAAAATTTTACAAAAAACTAAAAATTAAATAATATTTTATCTATAATATTAATAGGCTAACCGATTTCTTGTGACCAATGTTTTGTTCTACCGTTTTATCGCGATTTCGACCAAACGTTTATTATTTCAAATGTATTTCTTTTTTGCCGTGTTGCAGATTTACAGATTTTTTAATTTTTTCCTTTTTTATGAGTAAATTGCATTTAAAGTTGCTACTGACACATACATAAAATTATACACTGCTATGTGTGTGTTTATTAAATTTGTTAATGTGTTTGTAATAAAAATGAGTTTGTTTTTTGTGTTGATTTGCGAATTGGCTATAATTGATTAGCATACCTTTAGGGCCTTTATTTAATGAAAAAATAAAATTTCCTAGAAATTGCACTCGAATTTCGAGGGCTGCAATATGCTAGTTGTTTATTAAAACTTTTTGGAACCTTAAGTATTTTGTTGAGTACTCTTTTGTGGAGCATTACTTCGGCACATCTGTTTGGCATTGTTTATTCTAAGTCATAACACTGTTAAGGAGTAATATTATTCCATTCTGCCATTTTACGATTTAATTTCGTATTTTGTGCCTACCACTCTAGAACCCTTATTTTGTTTGCATCAAACCCGATATGTATGCTTCGGGTAGTTATCCCGCTAAAATATCCATGCTAGTGATAAAGCATCAGCATAAACACTGTCTAGATTGTTCTGCAGGACATCTTTGTACATTTTCCCATCGACTTTAACTAAGGAATCATACCCGGACGAGGTAAAACATCGAACCTACATGCTTTACGGTTTCTTTGTTATACTTTGGGTTCAAACATTCGTTGACTGGGTATCGCACATATTATCTGCAGTCTTTTCGAAAACTTTGAACTTTCATTTATCACTTCACACTATTAATATCCAAAAATTTGGGTCCTTAGGGAGGTGGGTTTTTACAAACCGCAAGCGCTGCGGCCTCGCTATGCGGCCTTGAAGATTATTTACAGTCAGACGTATACCTACGGTCCTTGCCGATATTTTAATGCCATGTTCCGACTCCATGTACGATCCATTTTGAGGAATTATGTGAGGAATGGGTCAATCTTTATCATCTTGTCCATAAGCCTATCTTCCGCTTGTGTAGTTTTGCGTTGTTTATGTCTTTGCAAATTATCGAAATTCTTAAATTTTTGATAATGTTTTATAGCGTTGGCAACCGTTCCCCACCATAATGATAACTTTTTCACCACTTCAGCAATGGAACCAACATTTTGGAAGCGATTCCAATTCAGCGAGAGTGGAGCTCTTATTTTTAGCCATAATTTAACAACGTCAAATGGAACTACAGCAAAAGGTGCTAAAACTTCTTATGAGACCAATAAGTTTGGTAATCAAAATGACTTAATTATTTCTCCACTTAACTTCGGCGATGTTGTTTACAAAACTAGACATTAAAGTGCAAAATTTTTTTATATTTTCAAGGAATCATAACGATACTGCATATTTTGAAAAATTTGAAGTAATAAACAAAGAACGTACCGTTATTTTTTTCACTCAGAAAAATATATTCGTAATCAACAAAATTGCCGCATCTGGAGTGGGACCAATCTAAGGCAGACCCTACAGACTCCACTACATCCAGAAAAATTCACCTTTTGGTGCGGTGGCATCATCGGCCATTTTTTCTTCACAAATGAAGTTCGTTACCGAACCATAATCAATAATTTTTTTTGGAAAAATATGGATGACATTGATCCGGCCGCGATGTGGTTTCAATAGAATGGCGCTATGTATAATACGGCGACCGCAACCATCGACTTATTGAAATCAAAGTTGGCCTCCAAAGTCATGCGATTTGATACCTCCTGATTATTTCCTGTGTTTATGCTGATAAGCCAGCAACAATTTACGCCTTGGCTAGTAATGCTCGAAAAAGTAGCCCATAATTGGACGTCAAAAACAGCCAGCCCCTACGGCTGGCAAATATAAATGTCCTGTATCGATCTTTCGAATAAAAAAAATTTTTTTTTTTGATAAAAATTTAAAAAAAAAATTTTTTTTTTGATAAAAATTTTATTTTTTGTCTCATTTTTTACAACTTCAAATTCTATCGGGCTTAAAAAAAACCTTAAAAAAGTTCTAATTAAGATTATAAAATAATATCCTAAAGTCTTAACCCAAACTGCAATTATTTTAATCCGTCGGCAAGAGCCGACTTGCGATGAATACATTTTCATTTCATTATTTTCAATACAATTTATTTTTATTTCTTTTTTGATCAACTTAATAAAAATTTAAGTGTTATTTTTAGTTTTATATTAAATTTACCATAACATCATCAACATTATTATCATCACAATCATCATCATCATCATCATCATCATCATTATCATCATAATTAACAGCAACATCAGCGGCACAGATGTGCGATTGCAACAGGCAAAACAATTTTGTTTTTAAATTGTATTAAATTTTTTTGTTTTAATTTAATTTTTGTTGTTGTTGTTATTTTTGTGACAACATTAAGCATCTGCTGCCAACAAACCAGATTTTCTACTGTTTTATTTTCGATTTTTTTCTTTCATTTTTTATTTATTTTAATTTTTTTTTTTTTTGTTATTGTTGTTTAAATTTTTTCTTATTTTAATACTTTTATAAAAATAAACATTGCAGTTTAATACTAATAGAAAAAAACTCTTTACTCTCAACGTAGCCAATGTATGTTTGTTTGTTTTTCTTGTGGTAATTAAATGTTAAAAATTGCATCACTTTTTTAATTTTATTTTTTATTTTTTTTGTATAAAATGGAAAAAAAATTCAAAAGATTATTCATTATTTTTTTTTTATATTTTATTTTTTTAGCTTACTCGAACATGTAGTTTGAGTATAATAGTGCAATAGTTGTTTTTCGTGGCCGAAAACACCAACATTTGCCTTAAATATTTCGAATTTTTTTTTTTGCTATTTTGAAAATACAACCGATGAAAACTAAAAATCTCGTGCATTTGCTGTAGTGTAGCAGTATAAGATCGCTACGGCATATTCGTTGTTGTTGCTTTTTTTCATTTGAATTTTCTTGCTATTGTTGTTCTACACCATATCCAATGTTGTTCTATGGTTTCTATAGAAATAGATACAGAATCTGAGGATTTTAAGATAAAAATTCTGCCGATTTTCCTCTTTAGATTAAAATTACTCCATATCTGAGGGTATCTTTAGTGTAAAGCCACCTGAAACATAGAGTTTTCTGTAGCATAATCTGCTTAAAGTCTGAAGTATTCTTTTATTAAGAAAAAAATCATCAGATTCTTAGAGATTTATCACAGGAAGACGACCTGCGAATCTAATGCCGTTTTCTTTTCTGACAAAAAATGTCACATTTTGTTTGCATTTCTTTCGAAAAGTGATTTTTTTTTATATGTATATTCGGAATTAAGAGCAACATTATCTTATACATAATTATAATTCTCTTTGAAGTAATAGGGTCAAAATATTCAAAAAAGGGGAACAATGGGGAAATATTCTCACACTCTGACCTGAAAGAAGTCAATGGCTGGAATTTTTTGCGATTTACGAGGTCTTGACTCTAAGACCTTTCGATTGTTGTATAAGATAAGGTTGCTCTTAATTCAAAATATAGAAAGAAATGCACTTTTCGAAAAAAGTGCAAATAAAATGCGACATTTTTGCCGGAAAAGAAAACAGAATAAGTGTGTTTTTCTTTGGTAAGAATCCTCCAACTTTCCCAGAAAAAGAAGTGCTCCGAATCTGTTGTATTGTCAATACGAAAGCGGTTTTCGAATCTAAGTGTGTTTTCGTAATATAAAAGTCCGCGAAATGTTAGGATTTTTCAATAAAGAAATTCTGAAAATCTTATGTGTGTTTTCTGCAAAATTTGGGGTTTTTCTGTAGAAAAATTTTTCAGAATTTGAAAGTTTTTCTTCAAATAAAAACTCTTCAGAATCTGAGGGATTTTCTTAAAAAAAAAAATACTCAGAATCAAAAGTTTTCTCCAGAATCTGAAAGTTCTTCTGTAAAAAAAGTCCTCAGAATCGGAGAGTTTATCTACAGAAAAATGTCTTCAGCTTCTGAAAATTTTTCTATAGAAAAAATTCTTCCGAATCTGAAAATTTTTAAATAAAAAAAGACGTCAGAATCTAAGAGTTTTTCCATAGAAAAAAATAGTTCAGAACCTGAAAGCTTTTCTCTTAGTAAATGTTCAGAACCTGAGACTTTTTCCATAAAAAGTCCAAATGTCCATAAAAAAATACCTCAAAATATGAAGGTGTTTCTATAGAAAGAATTCCTCAGAATCTAAGATTTTTCTAAAGAAAAACGTCCTCAACATCTCAGGGGTTCTTTTTATAGGAAGCGGCCTTCAGAATCTGAGCCTTTTGCTGTAGGAAAACGTCTTCTTAATCAGTCCTCACAAACAGAGGGAAAAAATTAATCAGAATCGGAAAGTTTTTCTATAGAAAAAGAGTCTTGAGTTTCTGAAAGTTTTTATCAAACAGGCTGCAGAATCTAAAAGATTTTCTACAAAGAAGTGGTCAGAGCTGCGACTTTTTCTATAGAATAATCTGACCCATAAAACAAAGTATGTATTAAAACTCTTTCTTTCCTTATGCATATAAGTTTTGAATCTCGCCGTGACTGTGCGTGACCATGCGTGACTGTGTGTGACAAAGTCAAAGTTAATCTTTTTTCACAGTAAGTATATGGACAAGTTTCAGATCGATCGGATGCGTGAATACCCTAAAATTAAGACTATGGGCCAAGTTTCAGATCAATTGAATAAGGGGAAATGGGGTGACATACGACATACAGATAGAGAGTACGAGTTAAAAGAAAGAGTTTAAAAAAGTGGTTAGATTAAGAGAGTTTTTCTATAAAAAAATGAATCCTCAACATCTGAGAAATATTCCATGAAAAAAGTCCTGATAACCTGAGAGTTTTTCTATAAAATACAGTTCTCAGAATCTGGGAGTTTTTCTATAAATTGCAGTCCTCAGAATCTGAGAGTTTTTTTTTAGGAAAAATAAGTCCCATAATCTGCGGATTTTTCTATGAAAAAAATATTCAGAAGAGTGTTTTTTTTAGCAAGGAGTTCTGAGAATCTGCAGAAATATTTTTAGGGTTTTTCTATAGATAAAACTTTATCAAAACTTTTATTAAAATTAAAAACCTTTATTTATCAATAGAAAATCGTTAATTTTTCTTAAGATAAAAAGTCCTGCGAATCTAAAGATTTTTCTATAGAAAAAAGCCTTGGAACTGTGTTGATTTTTTCAAGAAAAAGTCCTCAAAATATGGGGTTTTCTTTAGAAGGTTTTCTTATAGAAAAAAAGTCCTTAGAATCTGAGAGTTTTTCTTTTGAAAAACTACTACAGATTTAAGAGGGTGTCAATAGAAAACTGCAAGATTTTCTTTGATGAAACTTATGGAAATCTGATGGTTTTACTACAGGATAAAGTACTCTGAATGTAATAGTTTACTATAGGTAAAACTGAATCTGATAGATTTGCTAAATAAAAAAATTATCGGTACTACAATTTTTCAATACATAGAATTTAATTCTCCGAATCTGCGTTTTTTTCTAAACGAAGTTTCTATTTTAAAAATTTTCTTAATTTTAACGTTTTTCTATAGAGAAAGTACGATGGCTTCTGCTTTACGTTAAAAATCCTCAGAATCTGATGTTTTTTTTAATCTCCGAATGTGAGACATTTTGTTTAAATAAAAAAGTTCTTCGAATCTAACCCTTTTTAAACTCTTTATTTTAACTCATACTCTCTGTCTGTCTGTCTGTCTGCCATGGGTGGACCCCATTCCCCCTTATCCAATTGATCTGAAACTTGGCCCATAGTCTTGTCGTGACTACAGATTAATTTTGGGACAGTCACGCACAGTCACGCGTGGTCAAGCACAGTCACGCGTAGTCACGCACAATCACGGAGTTATCTAAATGTCATCTCACCTCATCCGATTGATCTCAAACTTGGTCCATACACTTGCTGTGAAAAAAATATTATCTTTGACTTAGTCACGCGCAGTCACGCGTGGTGACGCACAGTCACGGAGTGATCTAAATGTCATTTCCTCTCATCCGATCGATCTCAAACTTGGTCCATACACTTACTGTAAGAAAAAATTTTCTTTGACTTAGTCACGCACAGTCACGCCTGGTCACGCACAGTCACGGAGTGATCTAATTGTCATTTTCCCTCATCCGAGCGATCTCAAACTTTGTCCATACACTTGCTGTGAAAAAAAGATTAACTATGATTTAGTCACGCACAGTCACGCATGGTCACGCACAGTCACGGAGTGATTTAAAACCCATTTTCCCTTAGCAGGTCGATCTAAAACTTGGTCGATAGACCAATAACTTTGACATAGTCACGCACAGTCTCGGATATATTAAAACCCCACTTCCCCTCATCCGATAGATCTGAAACTTTGTCCATGTACTTGTTGTGGCCAAAGATTAATTTTAAGATAGTCACACACAGTCACGGAGATATTCAAAACTCATATGCAAAAGGAAAGAAAGAGTTTTAATAAAAACTTTGTTTTTATGGGTTAGATTATTTAATAGGGAAAACTTCTCAGAATCATCAGATTTTCCTAAAAAATAAAATGCTAAAGGATCCGGGAAATTGGCTACACAAAAGAAAAAATTATATAAGAAACTGCCTGATCATGAGAATTTTCAAAGAAAAAAAAATAAAATTTTCAAATAACAAGTTTGTAAATGGTGTTCCTGTTTCGAGTGCATCTTACACCGGCTGTTATTTTATATACACAATATTTTTTTTTAATTTCTGTTGATTTAAACTAACATTTTGTTATATTTTTTTTTTCAAACTAGCCGACGTTTTGGCTAATTTTTTATTATTTTTCTATTATTTTTTTTTTTTTGATTTTCTTGTTTTACCAGCTCTTTTTCGTTTGTTGTTGTTGTTTTTGTAGCACGAACATTGTTCTTTGGTATCACCTAATCAGTGTGGGAACGTTATTATAATTCTTCACATACGGCCCATATTCATTCTGAACGCGTTCACCGTTCAGATCGGTTCAGTTGTGAAAAATTGTCGGCAGTTCTATATTTGCATTAGTACGAGTTGTTTTGGCTGAATGACTTTCGTTGTATCGTTACGATATTAAACTTAACGTATCTTTCGGCGCGAATTTGTCTAATAAAGTAAATGAATAATAAAAAAAAGTGTTAGAAGATTTTTTCAAAAATACGGTCATTCGTAATATTTTGTGTGAGTATTACTCTGAAGTGTTGAAAAAATGTGCACAAGGAAGTGAATTTTATGAAATGCATCAGCGTTTTAAAAATAAAAAATAAAATCATTGAAAGATTGTATGATGAAAGTTTTCAATTATTTAAGAATTATGAAAGATTTTTTTTTGAAGATTTTTTATATAATATTTTTTTTTTTTTCAAATTAGAACAAAATTAACCCATCCGCTAAATAAACAATTGTCAAAAAGTTTTTACGGTTGGACGAATTTTTCCCGTGACTCATTTGTGATTATGTATATAATAATATTATAAAAAAAAATAAGCAATTTTACAATGAAAGCAAAAAATCCTTTAAGATTTTCGCTTTAAAAAATAAAATATTCAGTTAACAATAATTTGGAACTCTATTTTTTTAAATAGCTGAAATTTCGCTTTTTCTCTAAAAAAAAATATTTGAAATATTCTAAAATTATTGCAAATTTATTATTTTTTAAGTAACTAGTTTTAATGATATTTGTTTCATCCTCGAAATGAATTTATAAATTTGATTCGATTTTTAAAAAAATCCATTTATTTATTTTGAAATCGTCTTAAGATTTTTTTTTTATTCAATTGGACTTTTAAAAGGTAAAAATAGATTGGGGTTTTAGAAGGTTGATTTTAATACAGGGACTGAAAATTTCAGTTATTTTGAAATTATTTGACAATGCAATACTGATTCGAGTATACAATTTTTATATCTGTGAACTAGTCTCTCAGAAAATGCTTTACCTTTAATAATTTTGATTTTTTTTCGAGCAGAAATAAAATTTATTTTTTGATTTGCATTTGTTCGGCCAGAAATAACAGTTATTTTCGAGTATACAATTTTGATATCTGTGAACTAGTCTCTCAGAAAATGCTTTACTTTTAATAATTTTGATTTCTTTTTTCGAGCAGAAATAAAATTTATTTTTTGATTTTTATTTTTTCGAATAACTATAAAAATCAAATATAGGCAAATAATTTGGGAAATCATAAAAAACATGAGCTTCGTTGAAATATTTAATTTGGATTAAGATTAAATGACATTTAAATTTTACGAAGAAATAGAAAGAAAATAATAGTCGGACTAGACCGATATCTTATACCATGGTCTAGGTCAAACTAATTGGTAGATAAAATGAGCAAATCTGAGTCGAGTTTTTATTAATTTTTGTGCCTGCAGATCTGAAAAAGTTAATATCGGATGCTGTATTTATATGGGGACTAGGTCGAAAAATGGACCCATCCTGACCATATTTGGTAAAATTCTTAATTTTTTACAATAAACATATACAAACCAAATTTTGAGTAAAATTTGCGTAATATCGTTGTTTTTTTTTTATAAGTGAATATCGGGAAGCAGTTTTATATGGGGGCTATGACTAAGGATTACCCTACCGGTGTAATTTTGCGACTAATGGGAGGTTAATGGGTGTAATAAACGAACAAAAACCAAATTCGACCGAGATATATATGATAATTTCGATTAATAGAGGTCATTTGTACGGGTATTAGGTCTCCACATTCATTAAGTTTCACCAGCTTCAATAGCTTTCGTCATATGGCCCATAGAAGCTTATACAAAAAATTTTATCGAAATATATTCGTATTTGCGATATGTATTTTGATTTAAAGGTTTACATGGACACACAAACTGAGAGACTGATAGATAGAGGGACAAAAGAATGGTTGGACATCACTAAATCGACTCAGAAAGGATTCTGAATCGATCGGTTCAATTCAAGGTGGGTCTAGGTAAAATATTTTTTGTAGTTACAGACATCAGTACAAACTTATTATAGCCTGACCACATAGTGGTATCTATATATTAATACGTGAAGGTAAATTTTTAGTTCCCTCTTTAAGCAATATGCGGGCCTGGAGGAGTGTGAAAATTGGCATAGTTAGAGTTCATATGGACGAAAAGCTAAGAATGATACAATTTATGTATAATATGTTTTAAAAATATATTAAATTTAATAAAATAAAATAAAAAAAAAAATTTCTAATAATTCGTTACACCCTGTTAATGCGAATGACTTAAAGCTGTATATGACATGCCATGTGTTGAATTATGAAAATTGATTAGCATACCTTTGGGCTCATTTAAATATTCATAAATTGTTTTAACATATACATTGAGAGAAAAAATTTAATGAACTTCGAGAAATAAAGGGTTTTTCAATAAGAGCGCTACAAAAATTTTTTTAAATAAAACAAAAACGGCTTTGGATATCAATGAAATTCTTTATTCCTGTGAAAGTACGATCGATGCCATTATGTATGGAAATCGATCTCTTTTGCATGGCCACCACGGGCACGCTTGCAGAAGTCCAGACGCTGAACCCAATTTTCGACGGTTTTTAAGCATAAATCGGCCGATACTGCTGCAATTTCACGTTCGATATTCGTATGAAGTTCATCAATCGTCGCTGGCTTGTTGGCATAGACCATAGACTTGACGTAGCCCAACAGGAAATAGTCCAACGGACGACTGGACCACTTCGTGAGATAACACGTTCTCCAAACTTGGTTTCCAATAAATTAATTGTGACATTCGCTGTGTGGCTTGTGGCGCCGTCCTGTTGGAACCACATGTCCTCCAAGTCCATATCATCCAATTGGGACCTAAAATATTCGGTTGAATATTCATATTCATATATTCATATTCAATATTCATTGAACGGTAGCGATTCCCATTCACAGTAACGTGCCGGTCTTGATCATCACGGAAGAAGTACGGCCCTGATGACTGAAGATGATTTTTCGATGAAAATCCGAATAATTTTCAAGTTGTTGCTAAGCCCAATTCACGAACATACGACGCTTCTGGTGGTCAAGCGGCTTCAGTTCTTGCATCAATTTGATCTTGTAAGGATGTAGGCCAAGATCTTTTCGCAAAGTTCACCACAACGACGTCATAGAAATGCCCAACGCTTGAAAACGACGTGTGAGAGACACATTTGGGCTTTCTTCAACTGAAGCCTCAGCGGTAGCAATATTCTCGACACTACGGGCATTTCTTTGTCTCACTGGTACGGGGACATGTTGTACTGTCCCTGTGGATTCTAATTTTTCCACTAGACGCTCAATTGTTGATCTGCACGGACAATTATGACGACCATAAATTGGACGTAGCGCTCTTAACGTTGAGGCCACTGACTCTGAATTTCGGTAGTAAATTTTAATAATTTCGTCTCGTTGTTGGCTCGTATATCTTTCCATCATGAAATGGCAAACTTTACTGAAGAGAAATGTCAAAAGAGCGGCAAGAAATATGGCGTCGTTTGCTGTCCCTGTCTTTCTACTTTTGTAGCGTCCCTGTTGAAAAACCCTTTATTACCTAGAATTTGCACTCGAATTTCGAGTGCTGGGCTATACCAGAAGAGTATAAAAACATGATAATTTTAGTCATTTTGGACCGATACACTATACCATGCGTTGCGAGAAAGAGTCTTAGGTCCAACTAATTGGATATAGAAAATAAGCATAAACCAAATTTTAGTGGAATTCTAATTAAATTTTTTCTCTGCAGATATGAAAAAGTCCATGTCGGTTTCTATATTTATATGGGGATTAGGTCGAGAAATAGGCCAAGCCTGATTAATTTCGGTAAAGTCCCCTATTTTCTGCAGAAAAAAATACAGACCAAGTTTGAGAAAAATTCGAGTAATACACACAGAAAAAATATTTGCTAACTGAATTGGTCTTAAGTGGAACAACTGTATTTTCGATTGTATCAACAGAAATTTCATATCATCTGCAAATTTTCTATTATAATAAAATATTTACTGTTAAGGCAATAGAATTGTAATCATCGTGAACCCGAAAATCGGTTATTAGCATTATCGCAATTCGGTTGGTAATAAATTCGGTAGCCACAATGAATCCGTTTTCTGTGTGTATATATTTTTTTTTTTTGAGTAAAGGTAGAGAAGCAGGTTTATATGGGGCTATGATAAGAATTGTCCTACGGCTATTATTTTCGGACTACTGATTAATGTGTGTAATAGACATATATAAACCCAATTTCACCCAATTTCATGATAATTTGGTTATTATGACAACTTAAGGCGATCTCATGGGGGTCAAAAGCGTTCGTCATATGGCTGATAAAAGCTGATATACCAAATTTCATCGGAATATATTTGCGACCTGTAACTTGGATACAAGGTGTTTACGTGGGCACTAGAGTGGTCCTTTAAAAATGAAAATGCGATTTTGGGTACTGTCGGGGTCGACTTTGTTTCCCTTCTATATAAAACTAATAAATGTGAAGTATGGGGACAATCGAATAAAGAAAAGTCGCGCCGGAAATCGATTGAAAATTTCAAGTGTGTTTATATGGGAAAAATATGACTTTTTTCAGATTTTACGAAAATTTCATTTTATAGTTAAATTTCTTCTACAAGTTGTTATATGAATCGACATCGGTACTAAATTACCATTTCAGAAAGCTCTGTATCTTCAAAACCGAATAAAAACTCGGCAAGTAATAGCAAATGCTACAAACCACTTTTGTGCCAAAAAACACTAGATCGTGAAATTTGATCAACTTTAACAAATTGATTAAAGCTAACATTTTTTTTTGGTCTTTATACCTATAAGTACTCAAATATGAAGTATTTTTTATTACCACGTTGTTAACCTATTGCGCATTGAGACCGAAAATGGAAAATTTTTTTAAAACTACTTTTTAATGTTTTAAAAAATTTTCTTTAACAAAATGTAAAAAAAAGGATCTAGCACTTTCGAGTTTTGTTAAATGCATACTGGAGATTAACTATGTGAATTTCTAGCTAAATTCCTGTGCTAGAATTTTTTTGACAAGGATTTTATTTTTGCGGATTTCGAGAAAAATGTGATTTTTGTGAAATATTCAGTAAATGTAGTCTTTCTAAATACTTTGTAGCAAAAATTAATCACTTTTTACTTTCAGATGTTATATTTTATCTTAATAGCCTAGGGTATTGGAAAAAAATGTGACCCCATTAACCCTTTTCGACTTGGGGTCACATATGACCCCAAGCTTTAAAAGACAATTTATTAAAAAAAAATTCAAATATTTTGTAAGTGTTGTTGAATTTTTAAAAGCGTTACTTAAAATATTATGACCAAATGCGTAGATCTTCCGTTTCCAAAATTTCGGATAAATCAGAGAACGTTAATTAATTATTTGCTATGGTCAGCTTTGGATTTTATGGCATTTTTAAATAAAGATTACCGAAAATGAGTTTTTCTATTAAACTCGATGAAACCGCTATTTAGATTTTAAGAAATATAATTCTGCTCATCTTTTTTTAACGCATCAGCGCTCCTGGGATCAAAATAATCCATTGTTATATAACATATAACTTTGGTGCAATTAGCTGCTTATTGCTCGCGAATATATATTAAAACAACTTTTAACCAATTTTATTATAAAATTATTTTACTTTTAAAAACTATCTACGAGTATATTTTTCTACATAAAATAAGAACATTGTTGAACTATAACTCAACATTGTTAAATTAAACTTGATTTTGTATGGGAAGGATATTGTTTTTTGTATGATTCTACTATCTGGAGTAAATACTGATTTTGTTCAGGATTATTTGTTAAGGGTTTCATCTAGTTTACTAGAACAATACAGTATTTTTAGGTATTTATTTTTTTTTAAATATGCCAAAATTCAAAGTTAGGCCTCGGCAAGAAATGGGTTAACGTTGCTCGAATTACTCTACATTTTTAGCATAAAAGATTTGCAGATTTGCTTATTATATTTTAAGCGTCACATCTAAAAATTGAACAGCACTTACAAAATATTTGAATTTTTTTTTATTAAATATTCTTTTATTAGTTTAGGGTCATATGGGACCCCAAGTCGAAAAGGGTTAAGGAGGTCATATTATTTTTTCCGAACCCTTATTAAGATAAAATATTATATTTAAAAATAGAAAACTAATTAGTTTTTGATACAAAGAATTTCGAAAGAGCAAATATTTCACAAAAATCTCATTATTATCGAAATCCGCAAAAATAAAATCCTTGTCAAAAAATTCTGACACAGGAATTTACCTAAAAATTCACACAGTCAATCTCTAACATATATTTAACAAAAACCTTAAAGTGCCAGATCCATTTTATTGGTATCACCTAATCAGTGTGGGAACGTTATTATAATTCTTCACATACGGCCCATATTCATTCTGAACGCGTTCACCGTTCAGATCGGTTCAGTTGTGAAAAATTGTCGGCAGTTCTATATTTGCATTAGTACGAGTTGTTTTGGCTGAATGACTTTCGTTGTATCGTTACGATATTAAACTTAACGTATCTTTCGGCGCGAATTTGTCTAATAAAGTAAATGAATAATAAAAAAAAGTGTTAGAAGATTTTTTCAAAAATACGGTCATTCGTAATATTTTGTGTGAGTATTACTCTGAAGTGTTGAAAAAATGTGCACAAGGAAGTGAATTTTATGAAATGCATCAGCGTTTTAAAAATAAAAAATAAAATCATTGAAAGATTGTATGATGAAAGTTTTCAATTATTTAAGAATTATGAAAGATTTTTTTTTGAAGATTTTTTATATAATATTTTTTTTTTTTTCAAATTAGAACAAAATTAACCCATCCGCTAAATAAACAATTGTCAAAAAGTTTTTACGGTTGGACGAATTTTTCCCGTGACTCATTTGTGATTATGTATATAATAATATTATAAAAAAAAATAAGCAATTTTACAATGAAAGCAAAAAATCCTTTAAGATTTTCGCTTTAAAAAATAAAATATTCAGTTAACAATAATTTGGAACTCTATTTTTTTAAATAGCTGAAATTTCGCTTTTTCTCTAAAAAAAAATATTTGAAATATTCTAAAATTATTGCAAATTTATTATTTTTTAAGTAACTAGTTTTAATGATATTTGTTTCATCCTCGAAATGAATTTATAAATTTGATTCGATTTTTAAAAAAATCCATTTATTTATTTTGAAATCGTCTTAAGATTTTTTTTTTATTCAATTGGACTTTTAAAAGGTAAAAATAGATTGGGGTTTTAGAAGGTTGATTTTAATACAGGGACTGAAAATTTCAGTTATTTTGAAATTATTTGACAATGCAATACTGATTCGAGTATACAATTTTTATATCTGTGAACTAGTCTCTCAGAAAATGCTTTACCTTTAATAATTTTGATTTTTTTTCGAGCAGAAATAAAATTTATTTTTTGATTTGCATTTGTTCGGCCAGAAATAACAGTTATTTTCGAGTATACAATTTTGATATCTGTGAACTAGTCTCTCAGAAAATGCTTTACTTTTAATAATTTTGATTTCTTTTTTCGAGCAGAAATAAAATTTATTTTTTGATTTTTATTTTTTCGAATAACTATAAAAATCAAATATAGGCAAATAATTTGGGAAATCATAAAAAACATGAGCTTCGTTGAAATATTTAATTTGGATTAAGATTAAATGACATTTAAATTTTACGAAGAAATAGAAAGAAAATAATAGTCGGACTAGACCGATATCTTATACCATGGTCTAGGTCAAACTAATTGGTAGATAAAATGAGCAAATCTGAGTCGAGTTTTTATTAATTTTTGTGCCTGCAGATCTGAAAAAGTTAATATCGGATGCTGTATTTATATGGGGACTAGGTCGAAAAATGGACCCATCCTGACCATATTTGGTAAAATTCTTAATTTTTTACAATAAACATATACAAACCAAATTTTGAGTAAAATTTGCGTAATATCGTTGTTTTTTTTTTATAAGTGAATATCGGGAAGCAGTTTTATATGGGGGCTATGACTAAGGATTACCCTACCGGTGTAATTTTGCGACTAATGGGAGGTTAATGGGTGTAATAAACGAACAAAAACCAAATTCGACCGAGATATATATGATAATTTCGATTAATAGAGGTCATTTGTACGGGTATTAGGTCTCCACATTCATTAAGTTTCACCAGCTTCAATAGCTTTCGTCATATGGCCCATAGAAGCTTATACAAAAAATTTTATCGAAATATATTCGTATTTGCGATATGTATTTTGATTTAAAGGTTTACATGGACACACAAACTGAGAGACTGATAGATAGAGGGACAAAAGAATGGTTGGACATCACTAAATCGACTCAGAAAGGATTCTGAATCGATCGGTTCAATTCAAGGTGGGTCTAGGTAAAATATTTTTTGTAGTTACAGACATCAGTACAAACTTATTATAGCCTGACCACATAGTGGTATCTATATATTAATACGTGAAGGTAAATTTTTAGTTCCCTCTTTAAGCAATATGCGGGCCTGGAGGAGTGTGAAAATTGGCATAGTTAGAGTTCATATGGACGAAAAGCTAAGAATGATACAATTTATGTATAATATGTTTTAAAAATATATTAAATTTAATAAAATAAAATAAAAAAAAAAATTTCTAATAATTCGTTACACCCTGTTAATGCGAATGACTTAAAGCTGTATATGACATGCCATGTGTTGAATTATGAAAATTGATTAGCATACCTTTGGGCTCATTTAAATATTCATAAATTGTTTTAACATATACATTGAGAGAAAAAATTTAATGAACTTCGAGAAATAAAGGGTTTTTCAATAAGAGCGCTACAAAAATTTTTTTAAATAAAACAAAAACGGCTTTGGATATCAATGAAATTCTTTATTCCTGTGAAAGTACGATCGATGCCATTATGTATGGAAATCGATCTCTTTTGCATGGCCACCACGGGCACGCTTGCAGAAGTCCAGACGCTGAACCCAATTTTCGACGGTTTTTAAGCATAAATCGGCCGATACTGCTGCAATTTCACGTTCGATATTCGTATGAAGTTCATCAATCGTCGCTGGCTTGTTGGCATAGACCATAGACTTGACGTAGCCCAACAGGAAATAGTCCAACGGACGACTGGACCACTTCGTGAGATAACACGTTCTCCAAACTTGGTTTCCAATAAATTAATTGTGACATTCGCTGTGTGGCTTGTGGCGCCGTCCTGTTGGAACCACATGTCCTCCAAGTCCATATCATCCAATTGGGACCTAAAATATTCGGTTGAATATTCATATTCATATATTCATATTCAATATTCATTGAACGGTAGCGATTCCCATTCACAGTAACGTGCCGGTCTTGATCATCACGGAAGAAGTACGGCCCTGATGACTGAAGATGATTTTTCGATGAAAATCCGAATAATTTTCAAGTTGTTGCTAAGCCCAATTCACGAACATACGACGCTTCTGGTGGTCAAGCGGCTTCAGTTCTTGCATCAATTTGATCTTGTAAGGATGTAGGCCAAGATCTTTTCGCAAAGTTCACCACAACGACGTCATAGAAATGCCCAACGCTTGAAAACGACGTGTGAGAGACACATTTGGGCTTTCTTCAACTGAAGCCTCAGCGGTAGCAATATTCTCGACACTACGGGCATTTCTTTGTCTCACTGGTACGGGGACATGTTGTACTGTCCCTGTGGATTCTAATTTTTCCACTAGACGCTCAATTGTTGATCTGCACGGACAATTATGACGACCATAAATTGGACGTAGCGCTCTTAACGTTGAGGCCACTGACTCTGAATTTCGGTAGTAAATTTTAATAATTTCGTCTCGTTGTTGGCTCGTATATCTTTCCATCATGAAATGGCAAACTTTACTGAAGAGAAATGTCAAAAGAGCGGCAAGAAATATGGCGTCGTTTGCTGTCCCTGTCTTTCTACTTTTGTAGCGTCCCTGTTGAAAAACCCTTTATTACCTAGAATTTGCACTCGAATTTCGAGTGCTGGGCTATACCAGAAGAGTATAAAAACATGATAATTTTAGTCATTTTGGACCGATACACTATACCATGCGTTGCGAGAAAGAGTCTTAGGTCCAACTAATTGGATATAGAAAATAAGCATAAACCAAATTTTAGTGGAATTCTAATTAAATTTTTTCTCTGCAGATATGAAAAAGTCCATGTCGGTTTCTATATTTATATGGGGATTAGGTCGAGAAATAGGCCAAGCCTGATTAATTTCGGTAAAGTCCCCTATTTTCTGCAGAAAAAAATACAGACCAAGTTTGAGAAAAATTCGAGTAATACACACAGAAAAAATATTTGCTAACTGAATTGGTCTTAAGTGGAACAACTGTATTTTCGATTGTATCAACAGAAATTTCATATCATCTGCAAATTTTCTATTATAATAAAATATTTACTGTTAAGGCAATAGAATTGTAATCATCGTGAACCCGAAAATCGGTTATTAGCATTATCGCAATTCGGTTGGTAATAAATTCGGTAGCCACAATGAATCCGTTTTCTGTGTGTATATATTTTTTTTTTTTGAGTAAAGGTAGAGAAGCAGGTTTATATGGGGCTATGATAAGAATTGTCCTACGGCTATTATTTTCGGACTACTGATTAATGTGTGTAATAGACATATATAAACCCAATTTCACCCAATTTCATGATAATTTGGTTATTATGACAACTTAAGGCGATCTCATGGGGGTCAAAAGCGTTCGTCATATGGCTGATAAAAGCTGATATACCAAATTTCATCGGAATATATTTGCGACCTGTAACTTGGATACAAGGTGTTTACGTGGGCACTAGAGTGGTCCTTTAAAAATGAAAATGCGATTTTGGGTACTGTCGGGGTCGACTTTGTTTCCCTTCTATATAAAACTAATAAATGTGAAGTATGGGGACAATCGAATAAAGAAAAGTCGCGCCGGAAATCGATTGAAAATTTCAAGTGTGTTTATATGGGAAAAATATGACTTTTTTCAGATTTTACGAAAATTTCATTTTATAGTTAAATTTCTTCTACAAGTTGTTATATGAATCGACATCGGTACTAAATTACCATTTCAGAAAGCTCTGTATCTTCAAAACCGAATAAAAACTCGGCAAGTAATAGCAAATGCTACAAACCACTTTTGTGCCAAAAAACACTAGATCGTGAAATTTGATCAACTTTAACAAATTGATTAAAGCTAACATTTTTTTTTGGTCTTTATACCTATAAGTACTCAAATATGAAGTATTTTTTATTACCACGTTGTTAACCTATTGCGCATTGAGACCGAAAATGGAAAATTTTTTTAAAACTACTTTTTAATGTTTTAAAAAATTTTCTTTAACAAAATGTAAAAAAAAGGATCTAGCACTTTCGAGTTTTGTTAAATGCATACTGGAGATTAACTATGTGAATTTCTAGCTAAATTCCTGTGCTAGAATTTTTTTGACAAGGATTTTATTTTTGCGGATTTCGAGAAAAATGTGATTTTTGTGAAATATTCAGTAAATGTAGTCTTTCTAAATACTTTGTAGCAAAAATTAATCACTTTTTACTTTCAGATGTTATATTTTATCTTAATAGCCTAGGGTATTGGAAAAAAATGTGACCCCATTAACCCTTTTCGACTTGGGGTCACATATGACCCCAAGCTTTAAAAGACAATTTATTAAAAAAAAATTCAAATATTTTGTAAGTGTTGTTGAATTTTTAAAAGCGTTACTTAAAATATTATGACCAAATGCGTAGATCTTCCGTTTCCAAAATTTCGGATAAATCAGAGAACGTTAATTAATTATTTGCTATGGTCAGCTTTGGATTTTATGGCATTTTTAAATAAAGATTACCGAAAATGAGTTTTTCTATTAAACTCGATGAAACCGCTATTTAGATTTTAAGAAATATAATTCTGCTCATCTTTTTTTAACGCATCAGCGCTCCTGGGATCAAAATAATCCATTGTTATATAACATATAACTTTGGTGCAATTAGCTGCTTATTGCTCGCGAATATATATTAAAACAACTTTTAACCAATTTTATTATAAAATTATTTTACTTTTAAAAACTATCTACGAGTATATTTTTCTACATAAAATAAGAACATTGTTGAACTATAACTCAACATTGTTAAATTAAACTTGATTTTGTATGGGAAGGATATTGTTTTTTGTATGATTCTACTATCTGGAGTAAATACTGATTTTGTTCAGGATTATTTGTTAAGGGTTTCATCTAGTTTACTAGAACAATACAGTATTTTTAGGTATTTATTTTTTTTTAAATATGCCAAAATTCAAAGTTAGGCCTCGGCAAGAAATGGGTTAACGTTGCTCGAATTACTCTACATTTTTAGCATAAAAGATTTGCAGATTTGCTTATTATATTTTAAGCGTCACATCTAAAAATTGAACAGCACTTACAAAATATTTGAATTTTTTTTTATTAAATATTCTTTTATTAGTTTAGGGTCATATGGGACCCCAAGTCGAAAAGGGTTAAGGAGGTCATATTATTTTTTCCGAACCCTTATTAAGATAAAATATTATATTTAAAAATAGAAAACTAATTAGTTTTTGATACAAAGAATTTCGAAAGAGCAAATATTTCACAAAAATCTCATTATTATCGAAATCCGCAAAAATAAAATCCTTGTCAAAAAATTCTGACACAGGAATTTACCTAAAAATTCACACAGTCAATCTCTAACATATATTTAACAAAAACCTTAAAGTGCCAGATCCATTTTATTAAATTTTGTTTAAGAAAATTTTTTAAACTTGAAAAAGGAGTTTTCAAAATTTTATTGAAAAAATTTACCATTTTCGGTCTCAATGCGCAATAGGTTAATAACGTGGTAATAAAACAATACTTCATATCTGAGTACTTATCGGTAGACACAAAAAAACAAGTAAGAAAATTATAGTCGGTCTAGACCGACTATACGATACCCTATACCATGCGTTTAGAAACCCTATCTCATAGGCCCAACTAACTGGACATAGAAAATAAGCAAAAACCAAATTTGAGTGGGATTTTTATTAATTTTTTTGGCTGCAGATATTAAAAAGTTCATATCGGATGCTATATCTATATAGGGACTAGGTCCAAAAATGGACCGATCCTGATCATGTTTGGTAAAGTCTCTTGTATTTTGCAAAAATATATACAAACAAAATTTGAGAAGAATCAGTGCAATATTTTTGTTTTTTGATAGATTTAAGTGAAGATTGGGAACCAGCTCTATATGGGGCCTATGAGTAAGAGTTGTCCCATAGGGATCATTTTTAAACTACTCATTAATGGATGTAATAAACGCATACAAACCTAATTTGAGTAAAATCTATATGACAATTTGGATCTTATGGCAATTTATGTCGATTTCATATGGGTAATTTGTATGGGGGCTAGGTCTGAACATGGACCGATTCTCACCAATTTCAATAGCGTTCATCCCATGGCCGACAGAAGCTTATATACCGAATTTCATCAAAATATGTTCATATTTGCGACCTGCAGTTTGATTACAAACTTTACATGGACACAGGAAGGACGGACGGACGGACATTGTTAAATCAACTCAGAAAGTGATTCTGATTCGATCGGTATAATTAAAGATGGGTCTAGGTCAAATATTTTTGGTTGTTACAAACAGCAGCACAAAGTCATTATACCCAAACCACATAGTGGTATAGGGTATAAATATTGGCTTTAATCAATTTCTTAAAGATAAATAAAGGGTGTCCCAACAAGAACGCAATTTTTAAATCTGGCAACATTCGAAGTGTCATTGTTTGACATTTGAACAATTGTTATTGTTTGCTAGTAGAAGGTACGAGGTTAGTAAAAATGGAGCGCTACACGAAGGAACAACGCATTCTCATTGTGAAATTGTTTTACCAAAATGGTGAAAGTTTTGCGGCTACAGTTCGCAAATTGCGATCAATTTGGGGTCACAATAATGCTCCAAAAGAGTCAACTGTAAAGAGATTAATGGATAAATTTGCCGAAACTGGGTCAGTTAGTGATATAAAGACAACAACGCGCCATCGACCAGGTCGATCGACCGAAAATGTCGCAGCTGTACGTGATGATGTCGCTCAAACTCCATCCACCTCAATTCGACACCGAGCTCAGCAAATTGGTGTCTCCAATTCATGCATACAAAGTTCAATTGACTCAGAAACTGAAGCCAGCTGACCATGGACAGCGAAGGGAGTTCGTTAATTGGGTATTGGAGAGACAATATGAAAATGCTGATTTTGCCGCTAAAATCATCTTCAGTGACGAGGCCCATTTCCATCTTGATGGCTTGTCAGAATTGGCAGAATTGTCGCATTTGGGTTGAGGAAAATCCTCGAGTGATTCACGAGAAGCAAATGCATCCTCAACGTGTCACTGTGTGGTGTGGTTTTTGGGCTGGAGGAATCATTGGACCTTTTTTTTTATGACAATGAGGCAGGTCAAGCGCAAACAATCAATGGTGTTCGGTATCGTGAAATGATAACCAGTTTTTTCTTGCCTCGAATTGAAGAAATGAATGTGGAGGGCATGTGGTTCCAACAAGACGGCGCCACATGTCATACAGCCAGAGAAACAATTCAATTGCTGCATCAGTCATTTCCCGGTCGTGTTATTTCGCGTTTTGGAGATCAGAATTGGCCGCCTAGATCGTGCGATTTAACACCATTAGATTTTTTTCTTTGGGGTTTTTTGAAGTCGATGGTTTACGCGAATAAGCCGACGACGACTCAAGCCTTAAAAGAGGAAATTGGACGCTGCATTAATGAAATACCGCAGCATTTATGCAAAACGGTCATTGAAAATTTCATTAAAAGATTGCGTGCATGCCAGCAAAGCCGCGGCGGCCATCTGCACGATATATTGTTCCATACATAACCTCATTCTGTCTACTTTACGATATAATAAAGTTTCACGATTTTTTTTTTAAATATCTGTGCTTTATTTAAAATTTAAAAATTGCGTTCTTGTTGGGACACCCTTTAAAGGCCATCAAATTTCATGACCTAGCGTTTTTTGGCACAAAAGTTGTCTGGGGCATTTACTATTTCTTGTTGGGTTTTTATTCGATTTTGAAGCTATATAGCTTTTTGCAAAGATAATTTAGTACCGATATCGATTCACATAAGAACTTGTCGAAAAAAATAATCTATAGAACGAAATTTTCGTAAAATCTAAAAAAAAGTCATATTTTCCCCCATATAAACACTTGAAATTTTCAATCGATTTCCGGCGCGACTTTTCTTTATCCGATTATGCCAAAACTTTACATTTATTAGTTTTATATAGAAAGAAACCAAAGTGGACCCCGACACTTCCCAAAATCGCAATTTGAAAAATGTTCATATGACGTAGGACCATTCCAATGGACACACACACGGACAGACGGGCGCACGGACAAAGCTAAATTGGGTTAAAAAATGATTATGAGGCGCCCGGTCAAATATTTTCGATGGTTATAATCAGTTCGAAGATGTTATAGCAAGCATGGAAGACAAAGAGAGCCCCGGAAAAGTTATCAACTGATTCCACCTATATAAAAATACGGGTCACTTATTTTTCATGCTCCAATTCATTGAGTGACACTTTGAACATGTACTAATTAAATAAAAAACGATTTGGTTTTATTTTGGAATTGACAACTAAATAATAAGTATATTTTGTTAAAAGAAGAGTGGTGTTGCTAACAACGCTTTTTTATTAGAGCTTTTACAATGTACCATATTTTAGTGGCCAAGAGGGGTAATTTATTCACCAAGTGTTTAGCTAAAAAATTTAATTTTAAAATTCTTTCTTTGGCCATGTCAAAATGGTCCTAAATGAGTAATCATCTGACTAAGCAATTGTGACAATAACCATTACTAATTTTGACAGATATACGTGCCTTTTCAATTATCTTTGATTTTGTTATTTTCGTTTTGTTTTTGTTTTTGTGAAATACAGAAACAGTCGTCGACTAATAATATTAAGTATGAACAACATCTGACTGACAGTGAATGCATGATTGCATTAACAATCACAATCGGTACGAATTGAAAACTTAAAAAGACAAAAAATCGAATTTGTGCCAAAAGTAATCACCCCTTCTAAGGAGCCCAAACATAGAACATTTGGATTGTTTTGGACAAAATTTTTAGGGAATTGCATATGGAAGCGATATAAATGGGGAAAGGAAACCGATATGTGATAAAATTTTCATATCAAATACCACTATGTGGTCAGGGCACAATGACATTTACAGCTACCAAAAATATTTAACCTAGAACAATCTATTATTGTACCAATCGACCCACTTTCTGAGCTGATTAAGCGATGTCCGTCCATCCGTCCGTTGTAAACCTTGCAATCGAACTACAGATTTCAAATACGAATATATTGCGAAGAAACTTGTTATCTAAGCTTTTATTGACTATAGGATGAACACTATTGAAATTAATGAAAACTTATGTCATTTCAGTTCTAGGTCCCTTAGAAATGAGCCCTATGAGATCGATTAAATTTCCCAAAGATCTGAATTATCATATAGATCTCGATCAAATTTGGTTTGTGTGTGTGTTTATTTATTGAAATTTTTTTGTCATAGTCGGTATATAAAGCTGCTTCCGAATCTTCACATAAATCTATCAAACATTTTTCTCAAATTTAGTTTGTATCAATTTTTGCAAAAAATTAATGTCTCTACTAAATATGGTTAGGGTTGATCCATTTTATGGACCTAGTCTCCATATGTTAAGGTGTATTGTCAAAGCTACTTTCCCGGTATATTTGTATGAATCGATCTGATTTTACAAATAGTGTTAACGTGAATCAATCTGTTATGTAAATCATACTTTGTCACACTGGGTTAGAATTGTCTGTTTTCTTGGATTAATTTAAAAAACAAAATTTAAGTATGGTCAAAACTGTTGATACCCGGTTAAACTATATAAAATTCTACATCTCTTATCGTTGAAATTAATGTCCAACGTGCTCTGGTGTTTTTGTACTGTAACTAAAAAATCAGACTTTATTGAAATTTTTTATGCAAAAAAAGGCTGAAAAAAGTAAAAATTTTGCCTTGTAAAAATGTATTTATTTGAAAAAGTGTTTCAAAAGTAAACAACTTTGCTATGGAATCATCAAGCCCGGGTTATTTGGCAAATATTTCATTAGCATTTCTGTAACATATTGAGTGTGGAAAGTGTTTTTGTTTTTGGTATTTACATTAGAAGTTCAAGAAAAAACTAGATTTTTTATATTTTAAATGGATATATAGTTATTATTCGTAAACATTCGTGTCGAATTTTATATTTAGTTTATTTTAAAGATGGTACATCTGACTGTTATGGTGCAAAATTTTACGCTGCATTTTTGCACCTTTTAAAAGCTATGCCTCTTTTTATGAAAGTCCTACAGCAGTGAAATTACCAAGAAATCATATTGATCTCGCGACTGCTGCTGTCGTCTGTGTTTTGTTGTTTTTTTTATGTAAGTGGCAGGCTAGAACTGATTATGAAAAAAGAATAGCAACTGAAACAAAAAAGGAAATTCGGAAAAAATTTAAGGAGGCTATAGGATTAATAGTTGACCAATGAATGATGGGAATACGGCAAAACGTTTTTCCAAAAAGCTGAAAAATCTGCTGAGACAACATAGATTTTAATTTAATAAAAACAATTAAGGAAATTATAGTCAGTCTAAAACAACAATACGATACCCTATACAAGTGCTTCTCAAACTTTTTCATATTGCGGCTCCCTAAATTCCGAAACAAAAGTTTCATTCCCCCCACCTCCCCCCCACCCAAAAAATATTACTATTAAAACACTATTTATCATTAATTTTGTTTAAGTAATATTTTTATTAGAAATAATAAATCCATTTAAATCAATTTTTTTAAACAACAACTTTTTAAAACGATATAATAATTTAATGAGAAGGATGTGATTGCATAGTTTTACACAAATAATCAATATCGGGTGAAATTTCAGAAATACTAATTCGAAGGTTTTGTTCCAAAGAGCTCGTTGAAAGGCACGATCTATGTTTATTTTTAAGTACTAGTAATGAAGAAAATGCTGTTTCACAATAATACAAAATAATATTAATACAAAAGGTATTAATTTTAGCAATGCCACTTTTGCGATAGTCGGATATTCTTGCTGTCGCCTTATCCAAAATTCTGTACAACTTTTTTTCGTTAAACTCTAATTCAAAAGAATTATCTGATCTAATTTCAATCAATTGTTCATGAGCTACCCAAGAAATATGATCATATTTCAATGTTTTAGCAAATGGCATCCTTACCCAGTCGTATTTTCGTTCCTCGTTCATGTTTGGGAAATATTTAGCAAAAAATCTTTTAGATTCATCAATATGATTCAGTATTGTTTTTTTAATTGAATTTGATATTGATATTTCATTGGTGCAAACAAAGTCATTCAGACATGGGAACATATCCATATTTCCTTCGTTAATAGAGTTTGACCATGAACAAAGTTTTTGTTGAAAAGCAATAAGTTTTGTATTCAAAACTAAAATATTGGTTTCTTTTCCCTGCAGAGAAAGATTTAATTCATTTATTTTAGCAAAAAAATCTGCTAAATATGATGCTAAACACATCCAACTTTCATCACTAAAGTGCGTAGCAAAATCTGGTTTTTTATCTAAAAGAAATAATCGTAACTCATCTTTAAGTTCTAAAATTCTATTTAAAACTTTTCCACGTGAAAGCCACCTTACTTCAATATGATATAACAAAACCTCATGCACTGATCCCATCTCCTTACATAAAATATTAAACAATCTCGAGTTTACAGCACGATTTTTTTACAAAATTAACAATAGTTGTAATATCACTCAAAATTTCACTGAGTTCGGAACACATTCGTCGAAAAACTAAATGTTCTCTATGTATTACGCAGTGAATATGTTGCGCATCTGGTGATACTTTTTGTACTTGTACTTTGAATCCAGAAATTCTCCCAGTCATCGCTGCTGCACCATCTGTACACACTCCTACACATTTTGATCATTCAAGTTTATTCTCTGAAAAGAACTCATCTACTTTTACAAAAATATCAATACCTCTTGTTGAAGTTAATAGCTCCCGACAAAAAAGTAAATCGTCATGAATTTGGAAGTTATACTGATATCTTACAAAAACCATTAACTGCGCGTAATTTGTTATATCACTAGATTCATCAATTTGTATCGCGAAGAAGTTGCTCTGTTTAATACGAGATATTAATTGGGTTTTAATATTATATCCCATGCTATCAATTCTTCTTTTCATAGTATCGTTTGAGATAGGAATAGACTTCAAAGGACTAGCAATTTTTTCACTGTATATAGTTTCACAAATTTTAATTGCTGCTGGTAATATAAGATCTTCTCCTATCGTATAAGGTTTTTTGTTTTTTGCAATTAATAGGGCAACTTCGAAAGATGCTTTTAGCAGGTCATCATTAAGTTTTGTATATTTTGTAAGAGAACCAGTTTGTTCATTTTTATCTGCTGCCTTTCTTTGAAAAAATTCTAGTGGCTTACTTTGATATTCTGGGTGCAAAGTAGTTAAATGACGCAGTAGTTTTCCTGGCCTCATACTATCGTTTGATAGTTGGGTGAAACAAATTACACACATAGGTCTTTCTTGATTATTAAATGTTGACGAAATAAATCCATATTTCAAATAATCAGTATTATATTTACGATTTTTCAATTGAGGTATATTATCTGCGGCGACTTTTCTCTTATTACCAGTTGTTAATCTCGATGTTGAAGTAGAAGTTCCTGGTAAAGATGATAATTCTACTGGTTCTTGTAGATGTTCAGATGTAAGTTCTATTAATTCATGTACACTTTCATAATTTTCTCGCTCTTTAGGTATTTTTATTATTATCCATTTTTAAACCCGTACTAAAATCGTTAAAATTTTAAGAAAATAATAGTTAAATTTATCACCTAATTATAAATATAGAAAGAAATATAATTATTTTGTAATATTTAATTATACTTTTTTTGCTTTAATATATTCACTTTTTTAACTTTTTTAATATTACATAAAAAAAAAAACTACAAAAATCGGGGGTCACACAAGGCAATTTTTATTGCGCAACTTTTTGGCAATTCTCTTTTGAACTTGCTTTTATGTCCACACACATTTGTGCTCTAGTCCCGATCCAAATATTCTTTGCATTTAACATAATAAATGCAATGGTTTTCCTCAACCAAAGTTGTTAATTTTTCAATTAAGTCCCGATTCCATTTAAACGCCATTTTAATAAAGTAAACAATAATTACGAATTATTCACACCAAGAAGCGAAACACCGAATGAAAAGAAATGTCAAATATTCAACCAAAAAAAAAAAAAAGCGAATGAGAGAATTGCTTGAAATAGCCGAGAACCGGCAATTATTTTTCCCTTTTTATTCCCCTCACCGCAAACATCTATAAACTCAAGAATTGCGCAACTAAAATCGTCGTGTGTGAACTGCGACTAAATGAAGATAAAATTTAAAAATGTGCTTCTTTTTGCAAACTTACTAAGCCTACTGCGGAATTAAATTTTTCAATTTATTAAAATTCTAGGAAGTTAAAAAATATGCTTCTGTGTAGCTAAGCCTACTACGAAATCTAATTTTATAAAATTTAACAAAGTTTAAAAATATGCTTCTGTGTAACTAAGCCTACTGTGAAATTTAATTTGAACAAATTTTACGATTTTAAATTTAGGAATACCCCATTTTCAAAGAAATTTATGAAATAAAAAAAAATATTTTAAAGACTAAATACATAAATGTAGAAATACTTAAATGTTTTGCGGCTCCTTTAAAAAAGTTCTACGGCCCCCTAGGGGGCCGCGGCTAACAGTTTGAGAAGCACTGCCCTATACCATGCGGTTAGAGACGCTATCTCTTAGTTTGAGTGGCATTGTAATTAATAATTTTGCATTCGGATATGAAAAAGTTCTTATCGGATGCTATATTTATATGGGGACTAAGTCGAAGAGAAAATCGGGAGGCAGCTTTATATGGAGGCTATGTCTAAGAATTGTGTTATAGGGTTTATTTTTAAACTACTGATTAATGGATGTAATAAACACACACGAATCCAATTTGAATTAGATCTACATGATAATTTTTTTTTTTTTTAAATTAGTCAACACTCAAGATATATATATAGGAAGGAGGAAAGAGAGAGTAGTGTGTTAATTTTTTTTTTTTTTTTAATTTTTTTTTTTTTTTTTGCATCGACAGACCAAAGCCTCTGGTGGGATTCGAACCCACGACCCCCGCATGGTTGGCGAGCACGCTACTTACTCACCTACCGGGGCGCTTAAATTTGCATGCTATGACAATGCTATGGCAATGTAAGTCGATCTCTTAGGAGTCATTTGCATGGGGACTAGGTCTGAACAAGCGTGTATAGATTTAAAATTGTTTTCTTTTCAGTAATTTCAGTGCTCGAAATTCGAGTGCAATTTCTAGGCAACTTTCAACTTAGCCAATTCACAAACCAACCCTTTTTTTGGTTTATTATTACTGTGAATGAAAATAACAAACTCTTTAACAAACACATTAACAAATTTAATAAAACACACATAGCATATGTATAATTTTATGTACATATGTGTTAGTAGCAACTTTAAATGCAATTTACTCAAAATAAAGGAAACAATTTAAAAATCTGTAAATCTGGTGAACAGCTAAAGAGAAATACCTTTCAAATAATTTACGTTTGGTCAAAAGCGGGATAAAACGGTAGAACAAAAAATCGGTAACAAAAAATCGCCTAGCCTATTAATATTACAGATTAGCTAAAAATTAACGAAAAATTATCCGAACATAGCTTCGCTGAATTGTTTCAAGAAAACATGCTACTCTAACCCACTGTGCAACGTCCTGGTTTGATTATTGTTCATTTTAATGCAAGGAGCTTAAATGGCTTGAAACTTGATCGGGTTAAATCTATCTTTGAAAATTAATGTGTGGATGTAATTTGTGTTACGGAAACTTGTTTTAGCAATGAAGTATCTGAGAGATTTTATAAGATTAATGGTTACAGCTTATTTCAGGAGAGTAGAAAAGATGGGAGAAAAGGGGGATGGAGTTGCTATATACTGCAAATCTCACCTAAAGTCTAGGATTATTAGTAAATCCGATGACATGAATATAGAATTTTTCAAGTGGAGGTATATGATACTTCCACCAAAATTTTGGTGTCGTGTGTTATAATCCAAGTAAAACTTATAGCCTTAAGCCATTTTGTGAGGATCGGGACCATTACCTGATTGAATATGATTACTACATAACTTGCGATGATTTTAATATAAATAGGCTTTTCGGGGAAAGATTAAGTGAAAATTTAGCTGACTTCACAAGTTCTGCTGGTCTTACAATAGGCGTCAACCCGCTTTCCCCAAATTGTAGTCCTAGCCTACTCGACTTGATTTTGCTATCTGACCCTAAATTGTTATCTCTGTTTGTCCAGTTATCCTTTATATCGGATCATGACCTTCTCTTTGCACTGTTAATCTAAAACTAAATAGAAGTGAATATTCTCGACTTGTTTCATATAGAGATTATAACTCTGTTGATTTCTCTTTATTATATTCCGAACAGTCCATTAAAAACTTGAATGACTGCTGGCTTCAATCCACAGTGGATGGAAGTGGACGAAGTTTTTGTATGAAAAATTCCACATGTCCTTGGTACAATAATACTTTTAGGTGATCTATTCGTGAACCATCCCGTTGTTATAATACTTGGAAACGATATTTATCGACTTCTAATATAGTGGTGTATAATAGAGCTAGAAGTCAGGCCAATTTGGTTACTTGTCAAGCAAAGAGAAATTATTTTGCTCGAAGGGTTGATATATCCTTATGGAAGAATATCAAGAACAAAGGCATTCATTCCCGGGGTTTTTGAGATTGTTGTCTGAACCCGTATGAGTTAAATGATTTCTTTTGTACAACTACTGTGACAAATAGCCCCAATATTGGAGCTAACCTTCAGTCTCTGCAGTAACGGCTTTACTAATTTTAAATTTTTGAATTGACTCCTGTTAATAGCGGAGTTCATGTGGCCTCAATTGATTAGTACGGATATGAACGGCATGTGGTTTTAACAGGACGGTGCCGCCTACCACACCGCGCATTACACAACCGATTTATTGAGCAATGATTTTCGCACCGAATCATCTTCCGAAATATCGATGTCAATTGGCTTTGGGGTTTTTTGAAATTTCACGTCTCTGTGAATAAACAACAAACAACAAACAATTCCAACAAACAACAACGCGTCATAGGTGAGATAGAGCCACATCTTTGACAAACATGGCCGCATGGCCATACATATTTCGGATATGTTTTCCATACAGTCGCTAAAAAAATGCGTTATATTTTTAAATTAAATCCTGCACTCTATTTGTTTATTTACAACAAAATCCAAGTTGGTCCTACAAGAATTTGGCCAAGGAATCAAAGTGCTGTCATCAAACTGTATGAGGAGAATTTGATGATTGATTGGTAACATGGTTAGGGAAGAAAGAAGATCCACATGATGTTTTTAGGCCAAGAAAATAGAAATCATATTAAAAGAGCAGCCAATACATCCGGTAGAAAAGCAGCCCGGTTAGCTCAGTTCTCGGACTGTTGGTGCTAAAAGTGAAAGCCAATGCAGGTTTGAAAACGTACAACGTTCAAAAAGATCCAGACAGGAAGGCTTAAAAAATGTTGAGGCCAATAATCATAGAACGGAAATTGAAATCAGTTTAAAAAACACTCCCGCTGCATAATGGGCGACGAAACGTATGTATATACTGACAGATTTTTCGCAGCTTCCTATTCAATATTTTTATGTTGCTAATGCTCGAGGAAATGTCTAAGATATGTTTAGGACTCAAAAGCAGACGAAATTTGGAAAAAAGTTGCTGGTATGACAAGCAATATGCATTTGCGACAAAAGATGCAAGTTAAATGTTACAACGGGCTCTATAAATACATTGCAATCTTGTTTATCAATACAATAACATAACTATTATGGGTGATTTTAATTTAAACCTTTATGATTCTGTAAAGGCTCATTTGGTTAGATCCGTTTGTAGTCAGAATGGACTATCGATTCACCATAATATGGTTCCTACTCATTTTGACATAAGTCACCGATCTTCGTCTTTAATTGACTACTTTATGCTTGGAAGTGACAATAAAGCTGTACAATCCAGTCAATTTCAATGTCCCTTTATGAACTCCCACCATGCCCTCATTTTTGTTTCTGTTGATTTAAATGTTAATCGGACTGATAACTAATTTGAATTTAAGGATTTCAATAATATTGATTCGGACGGATTAAACTCGTTTTACAATACATATGATTTTTCCTCAATTTACCTTACGAGTGATGTGAACTATCAGGTTGACTTCTTAAACACCTTTTTGTTAATGGTTTTTCTTTTGTGCCGGTTGTGCGTCGTAAATTTAGAGTTAGGGGAGAATCATGGATGAAATCTAGACTGTTCATGCTGTTTCTCTTAGAGACATTGCATACAAGGGGTTTCTGGAGGTTCGTGCCGATGTTAATTGGCGAACATATTGTAACTATCGAAATAAAGCCAAGGTTGTTATAAGGAAGTTTAAAAGACGGGAGGGTATGAGAATATTTAATAGATCTGATAATGCTAATATATGGAAAACTTTGAGGAGAGCTGGCTGTTTGCGGAGTGAGATTGTTTTTTCGGATCTTGATGCAAATGAAGTGAATGATCATTTTGTGGGTAGTTCAGAAGTTGTTACGGAGGATTTTTTGCTGCTTTTAAGAAAATAAAATCAAATGCAGTCGGTGCATTTATTAAGCTGATTTTTCCTGGTATAAGTAGATACATATTGCATGTTGTAAATGGCATATTTACTACATCTGTTTATCCTTCCTCCTGGAAGATTTCTAGGGTAGTTCCGATTCCTAAATCTGGTAGTGAATTGTCTTTTGGTGATTTAAGACCTATAAGTATACTGCCTGTTGTCTCTAAAGTTGTTGAGCACGTTCTTAAGTCAAAAATGGTTCAATATTTAAGCAGGGAGAATCTGATTTGTGACAGCCAGTATGCCTATAGAAAGGGATACAGCACTACGTCTCTTTTAGTTGAAATGACTGATTTCATTAGAAAAAATTTAAGTGAGGGTAGAGTTAATCTTTTAGTTTCTCTTGATGTATCCAGAGCGTTTGACTGCATTGATCATTGTAGACTTATTTTAAAACTTTGTGATAAATTTAAATTTTCGAAACCAGCTTGTAGAGTTATGTTGTCCTATTTAAATAATCGTTCACAATTTGTTGAGCTTGGAGGCAGAGTGAGTGACATCCGCAGGGTTACATATGGTGTGCCGCAGGGTTCGGTTATTGGTCCTCTATTATTTGTGTTATACTTAAATGATTTGAACGAAGTTATGATTGATACTCAAGGATGTAGACCCTATATTTTTGCGGATGATGTTCAATTGCTCTTCAACGACGATAAACAATTCCTAGATGTTCTTGAAGCTGTAACAAATTTCAGCCTTCGGAACGTATCAACATGGATGTCGGCAAATCATTTTGATATTAATTTGGCAACTACCAAGTGTATGGTTTTTGGAAATACTCAAAGCTTTAATTTCAATATTCGTATTAATTGTATTGTACTTAATTTCGTTGATAATCTGAGGTGCCTGGGAGTCATGAGTATTAACACCAAAAAATATTACTACTATACGTAGGTTATTTAATGTAGATGTTTATATACCCCTTCATATTAAGGGAGATGTGGCTTTGGCGCTCCTATCATCACAATTGTGTTATTGTATTGAGGTGACATCTGGTACTACTTCTACATGTCTTTCTAGATTGGAGAAACTACTCAATATGATTGCGTTTTCTTTTTAATGTTAGAAAAATGGAGCATATAACTCCTTTTTGGGTTGTACATTCAAGAAATTTGTAGAGTTCAGATTGTTATGGTTCTTTTATAGACTTATTATTGATTCCTCACCAGTTAACTTGCGTAATACCTTTAGTTTTTCGAGATCGAGAAGAAATATCCAAATTATAATACCGCGTATATTAACTTCTTTGTATGAACGGTCGCTTCTAGTTAGAGTGTCCCGTCTTTGGAACAAGCTACCTAGCCATGTGAGGGTTTTTGCAGATTCTAAGAAAGTTTTCTAGAACAAAATTTTCTCACATATTTGTGAATACATATGATACTTAATTAGTACGTAATTGATAGAAATATTTTAAGGGAATTATATGTGGTAAACAGTTTTTTCGCTAACATGGACTCTTTGTTTTTATTTTTGTAATTATTTTATTTTTTTTTTTTTTTTTTTTGGCCATAGTGTTAAATTTTTAATTGTTATACTTTAGTAATAATTTTTGAATTATGTACATATATGCTATACTCCGTAATATTTAGTATTAGTATTAATATTCATATATTAGTATCAGTATCATGGGCCAAATGTGGCTTTTAATATTACAATAAGTGGAATTGAAATTGAAATTGAATTGAATAAATACCTAAATTTATATTAAGGAGTCTTTGCAAGGACTCAGTGAGATTTCCAGATGCCGCCAGACACCCCGATACCATGACATTACCGCCACCGTGTTTCACTGTTTTGAGGATACTATGTTCTTCCAGTTCTTTGTTTGGTTTTCGCCAAATTTTTTGTCTGCCGTCTGAACAAAAGAGGTTAAACTTCAATTCATCACTGAATCCGGCTGATTAACATGGAGTTTGGCGAATTCCAGCCACTTTTTATTATTCACAGCCGAAATAAATGGTTTGCGGCGAGGAACTCGTCCATGATAGCCAGCTTTGTGCCGCGTATTATGTACTATTTGCGGGTCGAAGCTTTGTTTAAACCTTTGCGGCATTTCATTACACAGTTTCACTGCCCTCGGATTTTGATCCACTTGAGCTATTATAATCCGATCCTGTCGTGATGTAAATTTTTTCGACCTTTCAGATCTGCCCTCATTATTTTTGTAATGGTTTATAATGTTTCGTTCACTTGCATGTCGCCTCTGTACTATATCGCCAATTTCGCTATAAGACTTTTGCTGTTATAATTTTACGAACGTCTATCGTTATTTCTGTACCACTGCCCATTTCGTTAGCTTAATTACGAAATCAAGATCAACACTCACTTAAAACGTTAGATAATTGGACTTTACAATTAATGACATATAAAGGAATCGAATAAAGCAAAGAAAAATAAAAGATTACCGTTAAATTAGCAAAAACATGACCCACAAGCAACGCGAGTCTAAACTTTTGTGATGTGGATATTTTTTCTTTTTCTTATATTTCGAGATGAACATGAAGTAATGGAAATTTTGTTTGTGGGTTTTGATGGGAATAAACTATCACACTAATTGCATCAAAAAGTTTATCGCAAGAGCTATTAATAGATATTTGAATACACATTTTCTCAAAAACTTTGCATGTGCCTAAACATTTTTGATTCACTGTAAATTCAATTAAATAAAAAAAATTAAAACTCTAGGTACAATGGTTTGATTATTATTACATTTTATTTGCGTTAAGATTTTTTCTCTCAAGTCGTATTATCTATACTATATATAGGCAAGTGATTTCTTGTGACCTCCTCTACGCTTTTAGTTATCAACCGATTTTGACAAAAAATATACCATGTGAAAGGTATTTCTTTGCAGAAGTGCAGCACCTTTACAAATGTGCACCATATGGTACATTTTCTTGAAGTAATATTCATTTTAAGTTGATACTAACGCATACATAAAACACATAAAACTATGCAATGCTGTGTGTGTGTTTATTAAATTTGTTAATGTGTTTACAAACATTGTATATCAAAAGCCCGGTATTGAATTGTGAATTGGCTAAAATTGATTAGCATACCTTTAGGTTCTTATAAAGTTATTTATTATCAAACTCATTTATATATCTCCTCTGTGTTCAACAAATATTTATAACGAAATTTAATGAATTTTTTTTAAATATTCATAATTTTTTTATATATAGTGTACTCGTAGTTGAAAAAAACGTTGAAAGAAAAAAATTTAATGAAAAAATTAAATTTTCGAATTTCGAGTGCTGGCCTCTGCTAGTAAATATGAAAGGGATTATTTTTAATGCTATGCGGGGTGACTCCGATAGCATTTTTCCACTGAATAGTTGAAGGACTTCTATAAAAAAAAATTTGGAAATTTCGCGAGTAGATGTTGTCTTCTCCGATGGTTTATTGCTAAAATTTTGCATTCCTCGCTCTCTTGACTACGTTTCCTTCCCAGCCGCATTATCGAAGAAGTGTGGTCGAAAAATGCCTCCAGCCCAAAATCCGCACGAAGCAGCAGTGCATTTCTTTTGCGACAAGCACATGAAAATGTGCTTCATTGCATCCAATTGCTGATGTTCAACAAATTATTTAACGAACTCTCTTCGGTCTGCATGGTCATTGGAAAGTTTGAGTCTACAGTTGATGGTTATCTTAAGCAGCTAGATAGTTCTTTTTGTAAACATGATGTCGAGGCTTTGAATATCACTGGGAAAAGTGTAGCGAGCTAAAAATAGATTATATTGAGAAATAAGGATGATTTTTCCCAAATTTACTGTGTTTTCATTGTTCTGGGACCGCCCTCGTATATGTATTTATATATATTATTAATGCTATTAGCTGAGGATGTCAGCAAATGTAGATAGTGTTCCCTAAGATATGTGTGACATCAATCCAGTTTAATATACATATTGCTATTAATTTGGATTTTATTTTCGACAGCTTTTTTAAGAAATTGCTATAAAATTTTAGATATATGTCTGCACATAAATTCAAACCTATAAAATTCGTAAGCAATAAAACTTTAACGCATAATTTTCTTTAAAATTTTTAAAATTTTTTTTATGGCGCTTTTATTGTTCAAGTAATAAATGTAAGATTTGTAGGCCTCAATTTAACTGCAGCCTTCATATTTTTTTTTTTTTTTTTTTTTTGGGAGTTTCAAAACTTATTCCATAAACATTAAAAAGCTATTAAATTATTTAAAAAAAAAAAAATTAAGAGAAAAAAAGACATAAATACATGTGAAATCACGATAATAAACTTAACAAAAACACATTAGTTTGTTCTGATTTCATTTGTTGTTAACATACATCAACCCAGCTCAAGTCTAAGACCAAGACTCAGGCTATTAATGTCTTTATGTAAATTAAGCCCTTCTTTTTTCTTTTTTTTGGTTTGTAATTTTGTTGTTGTCTCTTACACAATACTGTATGCTATATTAAAAAAAAAATTATTATGTTAAACATTTAAGGCAAGCTGACATCAGAAGACATTTAAAAAGGGCGCGCGTTTATGTAAACGTGACTATAGGTAGCTTTTGGTGTTTTTTTTATTTTAAATTTTTAAATAACAAGTAATGGTGATTGTAAAGTACACTAAGGGCAGTCAGCTTATCGGATTTAAAGAAAAAAAAAAAAAAAACAAAAATATTAAATGTCTTTTCTATATCTAAATTAAGTCAGCTCCTTTCGGTTTCATAGAAGAACTAATTTCATGGAAAGACTAATAATGTTATCAGGTGGTGTTACTTATTTTGGCGGTTTTTTTTTCCAAAAATTTATTTTTAACGAAATATTTTAAAATAAAGATAAAATCATTACAGGTCGGTTATGAAACGATTCAAAAATTTTCCTTCAAATAAAATAATATTTATACTCTATAACACTCTGTGATCAGATTATAATAAGCAAGGTTCAGAAAATACACACACGAAACACACAATGTTCTGTTCAAAAGCAGCCAACACATATCTTTATTTTCATATCAATTATGTGCGTTTCAAAATTTTCTACGGTACCCAACACAACCATGACTGTGTTCGTTTTAATATTTCGTTATTTACACGAACATTTTTGTATCACATTCTTTTTGCTTCAATCACACATAAAGCACACATTTTTGAGTGTTGCTTTATTTGAAGTTGATGTTCTGGTACGTGTAGTGAAAAAAAACACAGAACATGTAAAATAAACAGGTTCGAGTTCAGTTATATTTTAAGTCGTGTTGTGGCTCGTGTAGTAAGAAACAACAGAACATGTACAGTAAACAGGTTCGAGTTCAGTTATATTTTAAGTGGTGTTTAAAATATAACTGAACTCGAACCTGTTTATTGTACATGTTGTGTTTTTTCTTACTACACGAGCCACAACACGACTTAAAATATAACTGAACTCGAACCTGTTTATTTTACATGTTCTGTGTTTTTTTTTCACTACACGTACCAGAACATCAACTTCAAATAAAGCAACACTCAAAAATGTGTGCTTTATGTGTGATTGAAAACAAAAGTACGTGATAGAAAAATGTTCGTGTAAATAACGAAATATTAAAACGAACACAGTCGTGGTTGTGTTGGGCACCGAAGAAAATTTAAAAACAAACATAATTGATATGAAAATAAAAATATGTGTGTGTTGGTCTAAGTTATGTTTGTTTACATATATGTACGAGTTTTTTATTCAGTGTGTGTTTTTTTCTGAACTCTGATAATAAGTCTTTGCTGATGATTGTAACTACCAAAAATATCAAACCAAGATCCGCCCCTTTTAATATCGATCGACTCAGAATCATGCGATTTAAGGATTCCGTACGTCTGTCTGTCTGCCTGTAATCAAACTACAACTCGAAAATATGCAGAATTTTGATGAAATTTTTTATATAACCTCTCCTCGGTATAGCATGAAATTGGTGAAAATTGGTGCCATTTGAGACCTAAGATCTTCGTCAAATTTGGGTATATATTGCACCCATTAATAATAATTCAAAAACAAACCCTTTAGCATCATGTCATAGTCGTAGTCCCCATATAAGACGCTTCCCGATCTTCATATAAATCAATTAAAAAACAAAAATATTGCACAGATATTGCTCGAATTTCATGAAATTTAGCACAGATATCAAAAACAGTACTACCAACCTGTAACCAAATAAATTGCTGAAATATTTATTTTCTTGTCATTTTATTTTCCAAAATTAACCTAAAACGGGTGTTTTACTGAAAAAACTGAAAAAAAATTATTTGCCCAAAACGATAAACCCGTGAAGCTTTAATGTAAAAGTTATCTTTTAAATTGGGCACAACATTATATTGGCCATGTTGGAGTAATGTTTTCTTAACCCTCCATAAAATCCTTCAATAATGCTGTATTATTCGGTCCAAATGAAAAAACAAGTAACTTGACTTACTTCCATTTATTTCATATCAAAACAAGTAAGAGTGTTAAATTCGGCAGTGCCGAATTTTTGATACCCTCCACCCCATATTGAAACTGTTGCCGATACTGAAACATTAAATCTGAATACCAATTAAATTTAAAGTTAATTGGTTGACAATTTCGATTATAAAAAACAAAGATCCTTAGAAAGAATTAATTACTATTTGAAAAATTTCTTTCTATTTCTTTTACTAGAGTAGAAAACCCCTAAGTACTTCATAGAACACTAAAGTAATTTATTATTTAACGCAGCCTGCATCATAATAATATCCAAAGTTTGATCCCTATAAGCCTGTTTTGAGACCTTAGAAGTCATACAATAATTAAAAAAAAAAAAATCTAATTATTCTTGGCTATAAATTATTAATATTAAAAAAAGGAAATTTTAAAATAATTTTATTCATACAAAAAACAAAAATAATTTTTAATTTTTAATATTTAATTTTTAATTTTTAATTTTTAATTTTTAATTTTTAATTTTTAATTTTTAATTTTTAATTTTTAATTTTTAATTTTTAATTTTTAATTTTTAATTTTTAATTTTTAATTTTTAATTTTTAATTTTTAATTTTTAATTTTTAATTTTTAATTTTTAATTTTTAATTTTTAATTTTTAATTTTTAATTTTTAATTTTTAATTTTTAATTTTTAATTTTTAATTTTCAATTTTTAATTTTTAATTTTTAATTTTTAATTTTTAATTTTTAATTTTTAATTTTTAATTTTTAATTTTTAATTTTTAATTTTTAATTTTTAATTTTTAATTTTTAATTTTTAATTTTTAATTTTTAATTTTTAATTTTTAATTTTTAATTTTTAATATTTAATTTTTAATTTTTAATTTTTAATTTTTAATTTTTAATTTTTAATTTTTAATTTTTAATTTTTAATTTTTAATTTTTAATTTTTAATTTTTCATTTTTAATTTTTAATTTTTAATTTTTAATTTTTAATTTTTAATTTTTAATTTTTAATTTTTAATTTTTAATTTTTAATTTTTAATTTTTAATTTTTAATTTTTAATTTTTAATTTTTAGTTTTTAATTTTTAATTTTTAATTTTTAATTTTTAATTTTTAATTTTAAATTTTTAATTTCTAATTTTTAATTTTTAATATTTAATTTTTAATTTTTAATTTTTAATTTTTAATTTTTAATTTTTAATTTTTAATTTTTAATTTTTAATTTTTACTTTTTAATTTTTAATTTTTAATTTTTAATTTTTAATTTTTAATTTTTAATTTTTAATTTTTAATTTTTAATTTTTAATTTTTAATTTTTAATTTTTAATTTTTAATTTTTAATTTTTAATTTTTAATTTTTAATTTTTAATTTTTAATTTTTAATTTTTAATTTTTAATTTTTAATTTTTAATTTTTAATTTTTAATTTTTAGTTTTTAATTTTTAATTTTTAATTTTTAATTTTTAATTTTTAACTTTTAATTTTTAATTTTTAGTTTTTAATTTTTAATTTTTAATTTTTAATTTTTAATTTTAATTTTAATTTTTAATTTTTAATTTTTAATTTTTAATTTTTAATGTTTAATTTTTAATATTTAGTTTTTAATTTTTAATTTTTAATTTTTAATTTTTAATTTTTAATTTTTAATTTTTAATTTTTAATTTTTAATTTTTAATTTTTAATTTTTAATTTTTAATTTTTAATTTTTAATTTTTAATTTTTAATTTTTAATTTTTAATTTTTAATTTTTAATTTTTAATTTTTAATTTTTAATTTTTAATTTTTAATTTTTAATTTTTAATTTTTAATTTTTAATTTTTAATTTTTAATTTTTAATTTTTAATTTTTAATTTTTAATTTTTAATTTTTAATTTTTAATTTTTAATTTTTAATTTTTAATTTTTAATTTTTAATTTTTAATTTTTAATTTTTAATTTTTAATTTTTAATTTTTAATTATTAATTTTTAATTTTTAATTTTTAATTATTAATTTTTAATTTTTAATTTTTAATTTTTAATTTTTAATTTTTAATTTTTAATTTTTGATTTTTAATTTTTAATTTTTAATTTTTAATTTTTAATTTTTAATTTTCAATTTTTAATTTTTAATTTTTAATTTTTAATTTTTAGTTTTTAATTTTTAATTTTTAATTTTGATTTTTAATTTTTAATTTTTAAATTTTAATTTTTGATTTTTAATTTTTAGTTTTTAATTTTTAATTTTTAATTTTTAATTTTTAATTTTTAATTTTTAATTTTCCATTTTTATTTTTTAAGTTTTAATTTTTAATTTTTAATTTTTAATTTTTAATTTTTAATTTTTAATTTTTAATTT